>JBBCBC010000029.1:11666819-12223068 GCA_037126765.1 Stenogyne calaminthoides
AGGTTTTCAGCAAAGCTAAAAACGAGTATAAACTTAGGGCATACCATTCCGCACACTTGAGTAGCTAGAACAGATAGTTACCAAACTGAACTAACTCTACTAAGGGTTCAGTAAGATAGTTATCTGATCCAAGCAGCTCAGGATCTCTAAAAAACTCAGGCTCAGTTGGGATAATCTAAGGCTTCTGAAAGTAGCTCAGGATCATTGTCTCAGGTAGACTTTGACTCAGGGCGATTTGTGCTTCTCAGGGCCAAATCATCAGGACAACCTGACCCATCTGACTTCAGTGAAAGAAAAGTTTTAAAAATCACTGAACACGTGTATTCCCCCCCCCCATACACGTGTGAGACTCGTTAGCACCTGGACCAACAAGTTGTATCAGAGCGGGAGTTCAAAAGATCACTAATTTCAAAAGTGATCACCTGAACTGATCCATTTTTTTAAAAACCCGTTTCTGATCTGATACCAACAAGTGGTATCAGAGCAGTGGTTCAACATGACCACTAGCTTTGTTGACCATAGTCTAATTTGCTGAAAGACTCTGGTGGTCTACTGAACAGATATATTTGATGATATCTTATAAGGCTCAGACATTATGCCTTCTAAGAAACTTCTTATGTTCTCAGTTGAGAGCTATGATTTATGGAGATTAAGAATGCAGGCTCATCTATATTCAAAGCATGAAAGAATGTGGAGAGTGGTTTCTGAAGGACCATTCAAATTAAGTGTTGTGAATCCCAGAATTACTGAAACTGAGAGAAATGATCCCAGAACTGAATTTCCAAAGTCTGATGATCAACTTACTCCTGATGAGAGAAAGTTAGTCAATCTTGACTACATTGCTAAAGATACTCTATATAGCACTATTGATGATGGTGTTATGAGGATGATCTCTCACTGTGAAACTACAAAGGAAATATGGGACACACTTGCTGTGATTGCTGAGGAAGAAAAAGATTCTGAAAAAGTTCCAGTTCCTCAGATGAGATGTTCTCAGATAGTGACAGTGATGATATCTGTCTTATGGCTGTAGGGGAGGTAAGTTCTTCTATCTCTGTTGTTGCCCCTACACAAGAACATAAGTTATCAAGTTCTACTGTAAACAGTAACTTTGACCTGATGGATTCATTTGAGAATCTTATGAAGGACTATGCTTTGTGTTACAAGAATCGCTTTCAATGAAACTCAAGAGCGAACAAGGAACCGAACCGATGCCGAGAATCTAAAGTGGAAAGACTCTAAAAATGCTGAGATCACTTCTCAATTGATGGGAACTACTGATGAACTAGATGTTCTGAAAGTACAACTCTCAGAAAAAGAGAAGGTGATAGAGACCCTGAATGGGAAATTTGAGAAATCCATTGAGGAGATTTAGCTTATCAGAACTGAGTTCAATGACCTCTTTGAGAAGCATGAAGCTCTAAAGAAATGTGAGGATAGTGCGCAGAGAAAGTTAGCTCTATTGAATTCTTCATCTAAAATGATAGATGAAATTCAGAGTTATCAAAGACCTGCAACTATAAATGCTGGATTAGGATACATTCCAGGGGGAACCTCACAAGGTCTTCTGAATGTTGCTTCTAGTAGTACTAAGACTGTCTTTGTTAAACAAGTGTCACCTAATCTTCTGACTGAAGAACTGCCCAAAGTTTTAGACAAGGGTAAAGGACCTATGGTTTCAGAAAAACTGAATGTTCAGGGAAGAAAGCCCAGACCTCAGGAAAAGGCTAGAAAAACCCGACCACTTTCAAGAGGGAAATCTTGAGCCAATGCTTCAAAGCCTCAAAGCTAAGAAAAACCAACTCAAGAGATCTCAGATTGAACAAAGAGAGGAATTTTGAGGAAGAGAAACACTCAAGAGAGATATTCTCAACCAGAAAAAGACCAAGTCCTCGATTCTTGAAAGACCCCAATTTCAGTACAGGCAACCCAAACCCCACTTACCTAAGGGTAAAGGTTTCCTGAACCCAAGTCAGCAGAGACAGAGACCAGCTGCACAAAAGCCAAAGCACTTGAACAAAAGGCATGTACCCAAGAAGAACTCTAAGGCTCATGTTCATGCTAAGGCTGACACTCATACACAGGATACTGTCAAGGCACCTAGGGTGGTGAATGTGTATGTAGATGTTTATGGGAGACAAATCAGCCACTCTAAAGTAATTAGAGTTGTTAGGCAGATTTGGATTCCAAAAGGTACAACTAACTTGGTGGGACCCTACACCAAATGGGTACCTTTGAACTGATCTATTTTTTAGGTAAAAGAAAAGGGCACTGAGCTGAATGAAGACAACATAGCCCTGATGAAAGGAAAGTTTGAGATGTCAATAATGAGGGAGATGAATTTCTTTCTTGGACTTCAGGTGAAACATACTAAGGAAGTAATTTTCATCAATCAAGCAAAGTACACCAGAGATCTGATTGCAAAGTATGGTGTACAGAATTGCAATGTAGTTAGAATTCCCATAAATACTAACTACAAGATGGATCCAGATCCTGAAGGCAAATCAGTAAATCACACTGATTATAGAGGGATCATTGGATCACTGCTATATCTCACAGCAAGTAGGCATGATATAACATTTGCTGTTGGCATATGTGAAAGATACCAAGCTAATCCTAAGGCTAGTCACATGGAGGCTGCCAAAAAGTGATGGTCCTGAAATTTTGAGGAAAACCCATGCGTATAATGAAGACTTGTGTAATGCATATAAAAACAGGGGTGAGGGCAGAGTGACTCCTAATTTTTTGCTTTTAAGAACGATGTGTGTGTTTTGCTTATAATCGAATGCATATGACAAGTATAAACATAAAGCAGTAAAGAACACACGATTTTATAGTGGTTCGGACGAAACCCATACTACATACACTCTTCCCTTTACACAGGGGCACCTACTTAACCGACTTAACCGACTAGACTTAGTTTAACATGTTAGTCCAACACCCAACAGATGTTTACCGAGTTCACACTCAATGGGACTTATCTCCCTCACGGGATTGCCTACCCTCCCTTTCGGGAATGCTAGATGTTTACCGAGTTCACACTCAACCGATCCCAAAAATCAGAAACTAGAATCCCTAGTCTGAAATCTTAAGAATACAGACTTAACCTAACTTTTGGGTTTGGGTAAAGATTTGTTTGGTTTCCAACTAGGTTGAGATTTTCCCTTACATTTGTTCAGCCTCAATGCTAAGGTTGGGAAAATCTCTCTAAGCTTAGGATATTACATTTGTGCTTAGATCTAGGGTAGAACACTCTTGAATATATGCGTGTATTTCTTGCTCTGTGTTCTATGGTGGGAATGCTTGAGTATATGTCTTCTTAGCTCTGTAGCATTTTTTGCCACATTCTCCACACTTCCTCACCTTTCCACCACGAATAATGAAGGAAGAACTTGTATTTATAGTGTGGATTTGAATGTTACCGTTGGAGAGAATCACATTCAAATCAATACTATTCTGTAGCTTTTTGCAGCTTTTTCAGGCTTGTCTTCTTCCTCTCATTGGTCCACGTCAGCTGAATCTAACGGCTATATTCTTTAGTTTCTTCTGAGTCTCAGGATCTTGATTCTCGTGAGCATTTGAGTTATCTCGAGCCTTGAGTTATCCGAGCCTTCAAGTTATCGAGCCTTGAGGTTATTGAGCTATCTCGAGCCTTGAGTTATCTCGAGCCTCGGTGTCTTGATGACATAACCGAGTCTTGATTTATCTTAATTCTCTCGAGTCTCGGGTTTCTTGATTCAAAGAGACTTTTCTTCAACGGATCTTTGTCGATCGGGTATCTTGACACTTTCGAGGCTTCTAAGTTGAAACTCTTACGAATTCGGACATCGACCCTTAGGTCACATTATTTCGAGCTATCTGATTTCTTCTTTGCACGATCGATCATTTCGTGATCAGATCAACACTTCTTCAGATCAACATATCAGGATAGCATCAGGTCAGTACATAGTGTTAGCATATCAGTTTATCATATCTGATCTCGATCACGTCTGATCTCGATTAGTCTCATATGTTCCTCTTCATATCTGATCTTTGATCACGTCTGATCTTGATCAGTCTCATCAGCTCATCTTCTGATCTGCAACCTTCTCTTCTGATTTGCTAACTTTAGCTTTTCTTCACATCTAATTTGCACAGCTCATCAGTTGACTCTGGAACTCATCTGATCTCGATCAGTCTCGTTTGCAGCCTCGTCGATCTCGATCATCTTCTTTTGATTTCGTGAGTTCCCCCTCAATTTTTTCTCTCGTTCTCCCTTAACTTGTTATCTGTAAAAATAGTTGGAATAACACAAGTTGATAATGTTTTGGCATAATTCATCAAAACTAAAATATCCCAACAATTTCCCCCTTTTTGATAATGACGCCAAAATATTTAAAATATATGCATTTTTACAGAAACGGGTTTTTGTTTTAAAATAGATCAATTCAGGTGGTCACTTTGAAAAATCGTGAACTTTTGAAATCCCGCTCTGATACCAATTGATGGTCCCGAAATTTTGAGGAAAACCCATGCGTGCGCGGAAGACTTGTGTAATGCATATAAAAATAGGGGTGAGGGCAGAGTGAATCCTAATTTTTTGCTTTTAAGAACGATGTGTGTGCTTTGCTTATAATCGAATGCATATGAGAAGTATAAACATAAAGCAGTAAAGAACACACGATTTTATAGTGGTTCGGACGAAAACCGTCCTACATCCACTCTTCCCTTAACACAGGGGCACCTACTTAACCGACTTAACCGAATGGACTTAGTTTAACGTGTTAGTCCAACACCCAACAGATGTTTACCGAGTTCACACTCAAACGGGACTTATCTCCCTCACGGGATTGCCTACCCTCCCTTTTGGGATTGCTAGATGTTTGCCGAGTTCACACTCAACCGATCCCAGAAATCAGAAACTAGAATCCCTAGTCTGAAATCTTGAGAATACAGACTTAACCTAACTTTTGGGTTTGGGTAAAGATTTGTTTGGTTTCCAACTAGGTTGAGATTTTCCCTTACATTTGTTCAGCCTCAATGCTAAGGTTGGGAAAATCTTTCTAAGCTTAGGATATTACATTTGTGCTTAGATCTAGGGTAGAACACTCTTGAATATATGCGTGTATTTCTTGCTTTGTGTTCTATGGTGGGAATGCTTGAGTATATGTCTTCTTAGCTCTGTAGCATTGTTTGCCACATTCTCCACACTTACACACCTTTCCACCACGAATAATGAAGGAAGAACTTGTATTTATAGTGTGGATTTTAATGTTACCGTTGGAGAGAATCACATTCAAATCCATACTATTCTGTAGCTTTTTTTGCGACTTTTTCGGGGCTTTTCGTCTTCCTCTCATTGGTCCACGTCAAATTTGAATCTAACTTGGCTATATTCTTGATTTCTCCGAGTCTCGGGAACTTGATTCTATCGAGCATTCAGTTATCGAGCCTTGAGTTATCGAGCTATCGAACCTTGAGTTATTTGAGCTATCCGAGCCTTGAGTTATATCGAGCCTCAATGTCTTGATGACATATTGAGTCTTGATTTATCTTGATTCTATATCCGAATCTCGGGTTTCTTGATTCAGCAGACTTTTCTTGGCCGGACCTTGTGCGATCAAGTATCTTGACACTTTTCATGCTTCTAAAGTCAGCTCTCTTACGAATTCGGACATCGACCCTCGGTCATATTGATTTCGAGCTATCGATTTCTTCTTTACTGATCGATCATTTCGATTGATCAGATCAACACTTCTTCATATCAACATATCAGGATAGCATCAGGTCAGTACATCTAGGTTAGCATATCAGTTTATCATATCTGATCTCGATCACGTCTGATCTCGATCAGTCTCATCTGTTCCTCTTCATATCTGATCTCGATCACGTCTGATCTTGATCAGTCTCATCTGCTCATCTTCTTATCTGCAACCTTCTCTTCTGATTTGCTAGCTTTAGCTTTTCTTCACATCTGATTTGCACAGCTCATCAGTTGACTCTGGAACTCATCTAAATCATCGATCTCGTCGGCCTCATTATCTTGACCTCGTCGATCTCGATCATCTTCTTTTGATTTCGTGAGTTCCCCCTCAATTTGTTCTCTCGTTCCTCCTTAACATGTTATCTGTAAAATAACTTGAATAACACAAGTTGATAATGTTTTGGCATAGTTCATCAAAACTAAAATATCCCAACAATTTCCCCCTTTTTGATAATGACGCCAAAACATTTAAAATATATACATTTTTACAGAAACGGGTTTTTGTTTTAAAATAGATCAATTCAGGTGGTCACTTTGAAAAATCGTGAACTTTTGAACTCCCGCTCGATACCAATTGATGGTCCCGAAATTTTGAGGAAAACCCATGCGTGCTCGGAAGACTTGTGTAATGCAAATAAAAACAGGGGTGAGGGCAGAGTGACTCCTAATTTTTTACTTTTAAGAATGATGTGTGTGCTTTGCTTATAATCGAATGCATATGAAAAGTATAAACATAAAGCAGTAAAGAACACACGATTTTATAGTGGTTCGGACGAAACCCGTCCTACATCCACTCTTCCCTTAACACAGGGGCACCTACTTAACCGACTTAACCGACTGGACTTAGTTTAACGTGTTAGTCCAACACCCAACAGATGTTTACCGAGTTCACACTCAAATGGGACTTATCTCCCTCACGGGATTGCCTACCCTCCCTTTCGGGATTGCTAGATATTTACCGAGTTCACACTCAACCGATCCCAGAAATCAGAAACTAGAATCCCTAGTTTGAAATCTTGAGAATACAGACTTAACCTAACTTTTGGGTTTGGGTAAAGATTTGTTTGGTTTCCAACTAGGTTGAGATTTTCCCTTATATTTGTTCAGCCTCAATGCTAAGGTTGGGAAAATCTCTCTTAGGTTAGGATATTACATTTGTGCTTAGATCTAGGGTAGAACACTCTTGAATATATGCGTGTATTTCTTGCTCTGTGTTCTATGGTGGGAATGCTTGAGTATATGTCTTCTTAGTTCTGTAGCATTGTTTGCCACATTCTCCACACTTCCACACCTTTCCACCAAGAATAATGAAGGAAGAACTTGTATTTATAGTGTGGATTTTAATGTTACCGTTGGAGAGAATCACATTCAAATCCATACTATTCTGTAGCTTTTTGCAGCTTTTTCAGGCTTGTCGTCTTTCTCTCATTGGTCCACTTCAGCTGAATCTAACGGCTATATTCTTCAGTTTCTTTCGAGTCTCAGGATATTCAGTTTTATCTGAGCATTCAGGTTATCTGAGCCTTGAGTTATCCGAGCCTTGTTTTATCTTGAGTTTATCGAGCCTTGAGTTATCGAGCTATCGAGCCTTCAGGTTATCTCGAGCTATCCGAGCCTTGAGTTATCTGAGCCTACAGTGCCTCGAGCCTCGGTGTCTTTAGTGAATATCTTGAGTCTTGATTTATCTTGATTCTCGAGTCTCGAGGTTTCTTGATTAAAGACTTTTCTTGATGGACCTTATGCATCGGGTATCTTGACACCGAACTTCTTGAGTTGACTCTTACGAATTTAGACATCGACCCTCGACCAGTCACATTGACTCGAGCTATCGATTTCTTCTTTTTGCTTCGATCGGATCATTTCGTCGTCGGATCAACACTTCTTCGAATCAACATATCGGGATAGCATCAGTCGATTACATAAAGGTTAGAATATCAGTTTATCATATCTGATCTCGATCACGTCTTATCTCGATTATTCTCATATGTTCCTCTTCATATCTGATCTCGATCACGTCTGATCTTGATCAGTCTCATCTGCTCATCTTCTGATCTGCAACCTTCTCTTCTGATTTGCTAGCTTTAGTTTTTCTTCACATCTGATTTCCCTGACTCATCGAGTTGACTCTCGAACTTATCTAATTTCATCGATCTCGTCGGTCTCGTCCCGAGACCTCGTCTAATCTCGATCATCTTCTTAACGATTTTGTGAGTTCCCCCTCAATTTGTTCTCTCGTTCCCCCTTAAATTGTTATCTGTAAAATAGCTTGAATAACACAAGTTGATAATGTTTTGGCATAATTCATCAAAACTACTATATCCCAACAAAAAGATTCTGACATATCTTAATGGCACTGTGAATAGAGGATTATGGTATCCAGTTGATGATAATCTTGAATTAACCCTAATTTATTCAGATCTCGATTATGGAGGATGTAGAATTGATTGAAGTCTACCACGCAAGAACTTGTCAATGTCTTGGAAGTAAAGCCGATATCATGGTTTTCAAAGAGCAGACCTTAGCAACCGTAGACTACGGAAGTTTTAATACATGCATAAAATTCAACGTTGCCAGGCATGTGATACTTTGGCTCAGACAACAATTGAGGGATTATAAGGTTATAGCCAATGAATACCTATATTTTGTGATAATAATAGTGTAATTGCTATTACACAAAATCCGGTATTGCACACCAGATGTAAGCATGTTGATATCGAGACATCACTTCATAAAGAGATCATGTTGAGAAGAAAGACATTAGTGGATGGAGAAAAATCATATCGATAAAAAGTTCCGATATCTTGACTAAACATTTGGCTGAATCAAGATTTCAGGAACTATCAGTTGAATTAGGGATGTTGGATCCACGTGTATAGAGCAAATCTGAAAAATTGAAGGTTTTCAGATGCATGAAGTTTTCTCAGGATTCTACTGAGAAACTCAGGATAAAATTGAAAGTACTGAAATCCGAGTCTTGGAAAACTCAGATATACTGAAGATCAAGATTAAAGATTACTATCTTGATCTCAAGATTCAAAGATTATACTATCGAATTCGCTCAAGACTTTCGAAAAATTATAATCGATTTTATCAAGGTCGAAACTCAGTAAGACTGATAGAGGAAAATTAGTCTGAAGAAGTAATGACTCATGCAATGCATTTATTGTCCAACTGAATCTCAGTAATCATTGGCAATAAATAACAAAACACCTGAAGGAATATTTGGGCGGGACCTTTGAAATACCCGAAGGAAGACAAAGGTGCAGGAACAGTAATTAATTGCACTGTTCATTAATCACCAATAAGGTTAAATTGGCGGCGTAATATTCGTGAAATCGTCCTTTCATGTACCCGATTTAGTCGGTGTTTAATCTCAACCGTTGATTTCTTCAATCGATACGATTATCCACGAATCAAATCCTATATATCCATTGAAAATTCATTCAAAGCCCCAATTCCAAAAGCCTTCATCTTCAAAACACTCTGCTTCTAAAAAACCTCTCATTTGCCCAGAAACCCTTCATCGTTCTCAAAACCCTTCATCAAAAATTCTTCAAAATGACATTCTCGGTTTACGATAAACTTGCCATTTCTAACAAGCCATGGTACGAGTACGTTGTTTCACTCGAAAGCTCATCGAATGCAACACATGAAGAAGAAGCGTTGCACATGATACGGGTAGCGAAGCTCACGAACCTGGTTGCGAATCAACCAGAGGCGGAATATTCAAAAGAGGTAATCGAATTTATCTCTAATTTGAAATTAGACGAGGAGGACTATATTGAATCTCAAATTACAGTGTCTCATTTGGAGCATAGCTCAAAATATGTCGATTTTGTAAGGGAATTGTATATAATTCCTAAGAACCTTAATAAAATATATGAGTTGAGCGATAGAGGAGAAGACCCTACAGTGTATATGATGGGTAGGGAACAAGAATATCTTGATAGGATTACAGAGCATCCTGTTAAGTTTGAGGCTACTCTCAATAAAAGGCATTTGAAGCCTAAGTATAGAGTTTTGCTGGATATCGTGAGCAAATGTATCATGAGTCGGTCCGACAGTTTTGAACAAATCAGTACGCCAAAGCTGAGATTAATGGCGGCTATTGAAGATTCACCCACCACCGCATTCAACTGGTTGCGTTATTTAATCAGAGTGGTGAGTGACCAAGCAAAACAAGTCCAAAAAGTGAATGGATCGGTTGTCATTAAAGGAAAATCCTACATGCAACCAAGATAGCATTCATCCTGGAGATGTGTAGAGAAGAAGAAGACATTTTTGCCAACTCCTCACCCTTTCCAAAGTCCAAGATCCTTTTCAAGCCAACAACATCAAAGAAGACTTTGAAGGGAAGAAAAGAAAAGAAGGAGGAGGATAGATCCAATTTTGAAGGAGAGCGCTGAACAAGCCCATCAAGCCGTGGAAGGCTCGATGGAGGTGAAGAGAGAGAAGGAGAAGCCCCAAGAAGAAAGCATTTTGGGTCCTAAGTATTTGAAAAGTTCTAATTTCTACTGAGGAGGAAGTCAGTGAACCTGAGGAAGTCCAACTCGAGGGCCGGTGAAGGACAAAAATCTCCATTGCAATCTTCGACTCGGAGTTGCCAAAATGAAGAAATCTCAAGAACAAAACCGAGGAACATGTGTTCTCTCGAGGTTTTTGAAACATCTCGAGCTCGTGAAAAAGATTTCTCGGGAAATATTCAAGGGACCTCGGGGTTTCTGAAATTGAGGAGATGCTTGGACCTCGGAAAAAAAAGGTATTTCGAGCCTCGGGGAGCTTGAACTTGGACATGCTCTAAAGTGAACCATTCTTAGATCCCAAAAAAGACAGAGTTAATCCCAATCCTCACGGTTTAAAGCCCAAAAGTCAAGAAGGGAGAGGCAGAAGAAACCGAGTGGCGCAGCAAGGGGGAACGATTCATTTTTTGGAACTCGAAAGTGAGCTCATATCGACCGAAAGAAATGAAGAGGATCTCTTCTTTAGACCGAGGACCAGGATCTACATTCTGAACCAAACTCGCCGAGAGATGCTTAACATTGCCTCTTTCGAGAGGAGAGATCGGGTGGAATGATGTCGATGAATTCGATAGAGATATCGCAAAGATCTTTAATTTTGGTATGCTAGGAATCTTGTTGAAGTTCTTCGGGTTCGGGAAGACCAAGCTCCGGATGAAAGTTGCGATTTTGATGAGCTGGTCACGGGGAAAAAAGGTAAAATTTATGAAAAGGAGGGAAGTGATGTTGGTGCCTTGAGCTCAAAAAAGATCAAGATCAAGAAGGGGACCAACAAAGAAATGTTGAGAAGCAATCTCAAATGGAGAAAAGTATCGATCTTTGGTCGGTCGACATCTTACATCCTCGACCGGTTAATACTCTTTGAGTAACTTTTGGCACTACTAAACATTATGCCAAAGCTACTAAAGTTTCTATCTTTAATTTCAAATTAGTATATTCGATATGCGATCGAGGCTCAGTGGAGACCCGAAGCCTTTGTGGAGAGTTGTGGTTGGTGGTGGAGCACCAGCTCGAAGGAACAACAAGTGATATATGCTCCAGAGATTGACTTCATCAAGGTTTTTAAAATAGTGGACATCTTTGGAGAAGGTGGTGCCAATGGTGGAGAGTTGCTCAAATTGAAGAAACATTGGCCAACCAATCCCGAAAATTTAGAGAAACTGAGTTCATCTCGGACTTGATCGACGGACATCTCTTCATTGACAAAATGACCGCCATAGAAGGGAAGGTAGATGGAGTCAAAGCGATTCGAATCAAGAGATGAAGCAAATGTATCAAGAGAGAACTTCATATCTTGAAGCCAAGCTGGTGGAGGAAAATGATCAGATGATCAAAAGTGCTGTTGAGGAAATGGGCTCCCTGCTCATAACCAAGATGACAGATATGCTGAAAGATGTATTCTCCAACCAATTTGCACCGCTATCTGAAGAGTTCTCAGTGGCCAAGAACCATTTGATGAGGCTGGAAGAGGAGCATGATCAGTTGGCTGGAGAAGTGCAAAGTATCAGTAACGAGCAATATCACATGGATACCGCACTGTCTCAACTTCTTCCAACGTATGGTGCCAAAAAGGGGGAAAGGCCTGGAGGCAAGCTGAAGGAGTTGTTGGCACACACCTTGAAGAAAAAGGCAGATAAAGAAGTTGAAAAGAAAATTCTTGCTGAAGCCTTAAAAGAAGTAGAAGCCACTGAGAAGCTCAAGTTCAAGCAAGTTGAAGAGCCAATCTACACTCATGTTTCTGAGCAAACAATGCAGGAAGCTATCTCTGAAAAACTGAGTGCTAGAAGAAAGGTGGAAACAAGCCAAGCCGGTGCAGAGCAAGCCAAACCAATTAAGAGAAAGGCTGTGGCATTTGTTGAACCAGAGAAGAAGAGAACAAAAGCTTCAAAGGCTACTCAAAGAAAATTGATCATTGATTTTTAAGAGTCTGAAGAAGAAGCTGAAAAGGAAGTCTTCAACACTAGAAAAGCTCTGAAATCACTTCAGGTGGAAATAGAGAAGAAAACTACTGCTTCTGTATCAGGAGTTCCCGTGATCAGGAAAAAGAGAGAAGAAGAGCAGAATAGAAGAAGTGGTTTTAAGAAGTTCCTGAGCAAGAGGAGGGGTACTGTTAAAGCTCAGAAGTGGCCGCACATTGATAAATGGATGCCTATCCAATTCAATGATGCCTGGGAGGAGATAAAGAGAACCTTCTGGTTCTACTATGAAATTCTGAGGGAATGGAGGGGGACAAGCTCAGACATGAATGAAGCCTTCATTAAATATCTGTTGACTTTCTATCCAAAGTACATGAAAAGTTGGATTAACTTAGCAGATGAAGGAAATGCACAGATTGTTGCCCCTGGTCCATATACCTACCCTGCTCCAAGACTAGAGAATGGCCTGGTGAATGAGACAGTCATTTCTCAAGAAATTGCTCAGTATGCCATCCAATTAGGACTGACAGGAAACAATCCAGATATCATCAAAGAAAGGGATGAACTGAAAAAGAGATATTATGGGATGTTCAACCTGAGGTTGAAGAAGATTGAAGAGCTGATTGAAGATAGAAGACTGAAGACTGAAGATTCTTTGTACTTCTTTTGTTTTTGCTTTTGATAAGTTCATTGTACTCTGTAACTTCTATCTTATAATCAATGAAAATTTTATCTTTATGTTCAAAGATAATATCTCATTATCTTTTTACATGTCTTTTATGTATTTGATATGCCTTTGTGATGAAATTGTTGGAAGGATTTGCCATTCTTGGATTGTAATAGGAAAAACTGAAACCTGAGTATAGGTTAGGTATTTCTGTAACAAGATGGTTTTGGCATCATCAAAAAGGGGGAAATTGTTGGGAGATGAATTTAATAAAGAAGATTTTGATTAGATCCCAAAACCCCTGAGTATGACATGTTCAGGATAATCTTGATAGTTGAGTCAGGATTCAGTTTAGAGTGTTCATGATGTTATCTGCACCATGTATAGTAGTCAAAGAGATATAAATCAAAGTTAGATTCTAGAGATTCTTGTATTCAAGACTCATTCCATAAGTTTAAGAAGTTTCAAGTCTCGATGAAATCAAGAAATCAAGTCTCAAGATGAAAAACTTCAAGAAATCAAGACTTCGATGAAATCGAGAAATCGAAGACTCAAGATGAAATCTTTATTGAGAAATTGAAGACTAAAAAGATATCAATCAAGATATCTCGAAGACTCTGTTTAAGAAGATTAATCAAGACTCGAAGACTTCGAAGACATCAAGAAGATTCGTAAGACTCGAAAGATATCGGAAGACACGTAATTTAAAAGATATGAAGAAAAAGATGAGTTACTAAAGACTCATTAAGATACTGAATGCTCGGTATAATCTGAATGTTCCGAGGCACTGAATAATATCTATCTGAAGGTTACAAAACTGAGAAAAACGTGAATACTCAGAAAAATAGATATTACCCAAGACATTCATATGCAGACAAAAGGAACTAAAACTAAGTGTTGTTAAGGTTATATCACTCAGAGATATTGACCAAAAAGAGTCGTTATGTTTGTCAACATTTACTGAAGACAAGAACAAATCGAGAGGAAATTGACAAAGAAAGATACTTTCATCGACGACCTTTGAAAGCGAGTCAGCTAAAAGCATGTCAGTAGTACTATGTTCCAGACTGCAAAAAGTGGTGAGTGGCTACATGAAAGCATATTGCCTAAAACATGCAAGGGAGTATTCAAACCCTAAAAATAGCCGTTCATCAAACACCATAAGAGGAAACTCATGAAGCTATCTCCTCCAACGGATAGTTTTTTCAAGAGTGACCTTGGTGATTGCCTATAAATACTAGTGACCCTCTACATTGAAGGTTACGGGAAATTTGTAAGCAACTCAAGAGCTCAATCTTATTATTGCAAATTGAAGCACTCAAAAACCCAAGAATTTCCCAAGTGCTTTACATTGAAGAGAGCTCATTCACTAAGCCTAGTTTGATAAGATATATCCAAAGCTTAGTAGAGATATCCTAGCCTTTGCATTGTACTTATTGTAAATGATATCTCATCCTAGTTGGAAACCAACCAGAAACCCCAATCCCTTTGTAAGGTAGTTTGAGTTGTGATTGTTGGTGAGTTGGAGTTGTAAAGAGTTAGTAAACTACATTGAGGTAGTCAGAAAACTCTAGGGGAGAAGTGAGTAAACTATCTTGGATAGTTAGATAGCTTGTGTGTGTTTAAGTAAGTAAACTACAGTGAGGTAGTCAGAAAACTCAAAGTAGAAAGGTTAGTAAACTACATTGAGGTAGTCAGAAAACCTTAGAAAGTGGTTAAGGAATTTCTCTGAAGGTCAGAGAGAGTGGATGTAGGAGCTTGAGCCTCTGAACCACTATAATTGCTGTGTTGTTTGCTTTTTCTTCCAAAATCTTGCATTATTATATCATTGCATATCTTTTCACCGAAAGCATATTTTCGGTTCGATATTCGGTTGGAACCAATCCAATTGAACTTGCATCTAACCGATCACAACCTTAATCTTCGATTCTTTAAAAGGAAGGTTTTCAATAAAAAGTTAAAAAGCAGTATAAACTTAGGGCCAACCATTCACACTTCTTGAGTAAGTAGTTTAGAACATATAGTTACCAAACCGAACTAACTCGCTTTTTGAGGGTTCATTAAAAGATAGTTATCTTATCCATAAGGAAAATTTCGGGATCTCACGAAAAACTTCATAAGGCTTACATTGGGATCATTTGAGGAACGATTGTTTAATAAAAAGCGGCTTCGGGATCATTGTCTCGGTAGACTTTGACTCGAAGCGTCCATCTTTGCTTCTCGGGGCCAAATCATCGGACAACGCTTTTTGACCCATCCGACTAGGATACATCCCGGTGAAAAGAAAAGTTTTTAAAGATTTTCCATCAACACGTGTATTCCCCCCTCATATGTCGTGTGAGACTCGTTAGCACCAAGACCAATTATGGTGTTGGACATGCCAATCCTGTTACCCTGAACTTTGGTTTTCTTGAGATGTAGCATTGCCACGTTTGGCGAAGTATTGCAATTTCGGAAGAAGCATCAAGGATGCTTCCCTGCACGCGATTGTGTGATGTTGCTCTGCGATGACTCTCCGAATTAATTAAAAGATGAGAAAATGGGTCCTTTCAAGATGCTCAAGCATCTGAAGGATCACTTTGATTCTGAATCTCGTTCTGAGATTTATGAAATGATGAGAGATCTGTTAGATGCCGGTTAGCTGAAGAAGGGAAGATTTCACCTCATGTGCTAATGATGATAGACCTAATTGAGAAACTTGGTAATTTAGGCATTGAGCTAGAAGACCAATGTTTTCATTTATGTTATCCTCCAGTCGCTTCCGAATTCATATTCTGGCTTCATTGTGAACTACAATATGAATAAATTTTCCGGATCGACCATGCCCTGTAAACTTATAACGCGTGCTCAAGACTTTTGAGTTCACTATCATTAAGATGGTGTTCAAAAGAAGGAGTGGGTAGACAAGGATGTGTGTCTGTACTGTAAGCAGAAGAGGGCACTGGAAGAAGGACTGTACGGTTTTGGTTCCTAAAAGGAAGGCACTAGGTGCTTCTGGCACTAGAACATCTATGTTTGTTATTAAGATAAATATTTTCATTAATAGCGCTAACTGCTTGGTACTCCCTCCGTCCCCCACCAACATGCACACTTGTTTTTGCACACAAATTAAAAAAAAAAAAGTAGTTTTTTTGTGTTTTGTTGACTTTTCAAAGGGGATGAAGGGTGGAGATTGTGAGGGTGAAGATTGTAGGGTGGAGATTGTGAGATTCTTTGCCATTTTAAGGCGTGCAAGTTGGTAAGGGACGGACGAAAAAGGAAAGTGTG
This sequence comes from Stenogyne calaminthoides, assembly GCA_037126765.1. Classification (NCBI taxonomy): domain Eukaryota; kingdom Viridiplantae; phylum Streptophyta; class Magnoliopsida; order Lamiales; family Lamiaceae; genus Stenogyne; species Stenogyne calaminthoides. The sequence continues at coordinate 11,682,930 of JBBCBC010000029.1, forward strand.
CAAGTTGCTAAGGGACGGAGGGAGTATTAGATACCAGATATGGCTCTCGCATTTGTGTGAATGTGAAGGGGCTCATGTGTCTTAGGAAAGTTAGGGCGGGTGGAGTCGTCTTGCACGTGGAAATGAAGCAAGAGTTGCTGACTGAACGTGTGGGGACTTATGTGTTAGACTTACCCTTTGGTTTTAGATTAGAACTTAATGATCGACATCTAGTTCTTTCTATTACTCGCAACATGTATTTGTTGCATTATGGATATGATGTTCTTAATATACAAAATAAAAGACTCAAACTTAGTAATCATGAAAACCCGACTTACTTATGTCATTGTAGAACTTGATCATATAAACGAGATGAGAATTGCAAAGTTATCAAAGTTAGACTACTTAACCCCATTCGACTGTGAGTCATATAGAGATTGTGAATCCTATCTCATGGGCAAGATGATCAATGAACTCTTTTATGTGAAATGGGTGCATGCCAAAGAAGTTCTAGAGTTGCTCTACAACGATGTTTGTGGACCATTGCCCACACTCTAGCTAGGGGTCACTTTGGATACTTCATCACTTTCACTGATGATTTTTAAAGATATGGATATGTGTATCTTATGAAACACAAGTTTGAATATTTTGAAAAATTCAAAGAGTTTAAGGCTGAAGTAGAGAAGTAACTTGGTAAGTGTATCAAGATTCTTCGATCGGATCGAGGAGGTGAGTATCTTAGCCATGAATTCACTGATTACTTGAAGTTACATGGAATCCAATCAAATGGACTCCTCCCGGAGCACCTCAGATGAATGGTGTGTCCGAGAGGAGAAATCTAACCTTGTTAGACATGGTGAGTATTGAAATTTAGAGGCACGTAAACACGTAATACATTCGCAGCGGAAATAAACAGTTCACCAACAACAAACAATTAATTGCATAATTATATACGAGTAAACGTAAACATAATTCTTATAGCAATTCGTACACGGATTCCTCAATTATGGTATCCACGTAATAGTCGTTTACTAACTCGCACAAATCTGCCAGCATTGAATCCCCGAGATGAATTTGCTAGGAAAATTCTAACTTAAAGATTTTATGGAGAAATATGAATTCATGTAATATGAATTTCCCAAGAGCTCATATATATAGGAGAGGATTAGCTTAAGTCTCAAGCTAAATCTAAATAGGAAATAAAATCCCCAATCTTTATTTAAATAAATCTCTTAGATTTATTTCCCACATATAAAATCTCTACGGATTTATTTCCATGTATATCAAATCTCTACGGATGTGATTCCACATATATTAAATCCGGTAATAATAATATTCCATATATTATTATTGAGAATTCTATTTAATAATTAATTCAAAATTAATTCATTATTAATTAATTCTCCATAAATTAAATATTAAATCCAACTTAATATTTAATCAACCAACTAGAATTAGTAAACAACCATTACTTGTTGTGTGACCCATGGGCCCTCATATATAGAGAGATTAGTCAAACTAACGGTCTTAATTGAACCCTAGACAATAAATCAGACATTCTCAATATATTAGGTATGTTGCAAGAAAATGTGCAACTACCTGTAACTAAAACATGGGCTATTACGATTTCCTCCTTTCATTCGCGAATACTCGATTAAGTCTTTAACATGATGAAGTGTCTATTCAAATAACTCAATCAATTTATCTCTAATCACTAATTGATCATGTATGTCACACTTAGCCACAAAGTCTAAGTTGACGTGCATCGGCCGATGACTTAGATCCAATTATGATGAGAAGATGAGTATTCTCTCTAAATCCACATTGAGGAATGAATCATATTCTTGGCTCAACTACCACGCACATGCACTTCGTGATGTACCCAATCCAAGTCATATCTACCCATAGACGGGTGCAAGCGTCGGTCATGGTCAAAGTTCATCACTCCACACATGTCGTGCGTATTGTTCTCAAGTCAAAAGAGTATCGCATCGTTCCTACTAACTAAGACACCCGTAGACACATATAGTGAAAATACATTAAACGGTTTCTCGGATGGGTATACCAATACCCTCTAAGGTATTTGTGCATCCATCATGAGATACCTAGGTTGTGCTTGGATATAGAGCTCTTTTCTAATTTTTCATTTTTATGATTTTTTTTTTGAATGAATAGCTGTGAAAAATGAGAGTGTGATTGGATGTGAAAAAAGTGTAATGATTATAGTTGATGTGACATGTTTGTTGAAAATAAAAGTTTGATTGGATATGAATTTTTATTTTTGTTGTGAATAGTTGGTATGATGAAATTTAATTTATATTGTTTTAGTTATTTTTTAATTTAAATATATTTAAAAAATACTATATAAATATATAAAAATATTATTTTTTCAAAAAATATAAAAAAATAAGATAAATATCATTCTCTTTTTGTTACTCTCTACGTTCCATTTTTATTTGAGCATTTGCCAAAAAGATTCGTCTCAACTCTCAAGTTTAATTGAACATTTTATAAAGAGACATATTTGCGTGAATAGTCTCACGGTGAGATGGGGCATAACTTGGACATGGTGTTTTGACTCTTTGAAAGGCATGAATTTTATTTTGTGCTAATTATATCTCAGTCTTATATGAAACCGTCTTATACGAGTTTTTTATCTTTTAGAAATAATTATAAAATAATTTTATTTATATCCCTCAAACATCTCAATATTACGTTTTATGTTATGCCATTAATTTATTCACACTAAAGTTAACTTTTCTCTCTATTAAGTTACAAAAATATCATAGTAAGGTCTCATATGCACTTGGTGTACAGACTTTAGATCCGTGCACTCACTTTGACCCTGCCCATTTTTTTATTGTGGATCCTCATTTTCACTAATGACAATGTCTCATTTTTTTAATGGGTCACTCCTATACCCGAGTGCACTGTGCACTTGGTGCACAGAATACCCACTCAAATATCATTACTTTACTATTTAACCCATATCAAAAAATAATTTTATTACTTTTAATATTAATAAATATTTCTTATATAAACACCCGTTAATGTTCAAATAAAAATGAAACTAAAAAAATACTTTTTATTAGTAAGTCACAAAATCATTTATAATAATAAATTAAATATTATCACGTATGTATAAATTAAATAATATTATTTTGCTTAAACTACTTTGACAACATTGATAAATTATTGTGTAATATTTCTAAAATAGTAAAATAATTTATTGAATAATAATAAATTAGAGGTTTTATTAATATACAGCCATGAGCATAAATTAAAACATATAACTCAAGTCTACCCTCAATTTTCGCCATTATACTACAATGGGCCTCCCTATATATGCGGATAACAGAATAAATAAATAAGTTGAAATCGTTAAATGAGAACAGATTAAAAAAATTGTCAACAATTGTAAATATATTAGCATTTGATTGTTTCAATACAAAATAAAAAAATAAGAACACAACACCCACTGACAATCACTGGGGCGGTCAGTAGTACACAGTCCTTTTTTGGAAAATTACATTTTCTTTCACTGTAGATTTCAGGTAATAGTAATAGATGATATTGTAGATTTTAATGTACAGTATAATAGTAGAGAGTTATTTTGAAAAAAAGAGTTTTAGAAAGGAAAAATGAGATTCTTTTTTACATCCAAGCACTGCTCTAGTATCTCGTAGTAAGTGAGATCTTACTACGCTCTCTAAGAGTACGATGCAAATCGCACACCAATCTCCATTGCATCATCAATATCCCATTCTTGATGATCCTTGATCGGGGTTATTTGAGAATCATACTTAAGTCATCTGAGTTCTCACAACTTCAATGACAACAATGACTTATGGGAACACTTATATAAATACATGCAAACAATCAAACATAATATTCAAACAAATGTATTGTCATACATTAATATTAAATGAACTATAATATTAAATCAAACTGAATATCATCGAGTATTATGTCCTTATAATAGATTGTTTCTAGGACACTAACACTAACAATCTCCCACTTGGACTAGAGTCAATCACCTACATGTCTAACCCCTAGACCATCAAATGTCTAGTGTGTAAATGAACACTCGGTGTTTTTGTGAAATGATCTTCCAAATTAAATATGTGGGAATACATTTTTAATTCCATTTCTTCTATCATTATGATCTCTCGGATCAAATGATAAGTCTAGGTACATGCTTGTTTCTGATTCCTGATCTCGGTTCCTTTGCTCGCGCATTCGCACCAACGTTGTCTAATACAACTTTATTAGACAACTGGCACTCGAAACTACCACTAGTTCTCTTAAGAACAATAAAATCCAGATAGCCTCCTTGAGGCTTCTGATACAGCAATGTACTCAACTTCGATTGTTGAATTTGCAGTCCTTTTGCTTGGAACTATTCCAACGGACCGCCTCATTATTGAGAGTGAAACGTAAACTGACTGTGATTTGTGATCATCAGCTTAACCAGTCACTACTAGTTCTGACTGTCCACCATAGACAAGAAAACATTCTTTAGTTCATCTAAGATACTTCATAATGGTCTTGACAACAATCCAGTGAGACTCACCCGAATTCTTTTGGCATCTACTAGTGATGTTGATAGCGTAGGCCACATTCGGCCTAGCGTAAGTCATGGCTTACTCGATTGACCCACATGCATATGCATGTGGGTTATCTTTCATGTGCTTGATATCAGCTTCAACAGAAGAACAATCCTTCTTTGATAGTTTTATCCCATGATTTGCCGATAGAGATCCTCTCTTAGAGTTCTCCATCGCAAAACGCTTCAACACCTTGTCTACATAGGTGGACTGTGACAGCTCCAACATCCTCTTGGATCTATCCTTGTGGATCTTGATCCCTAGGATTTAGCTGGCTTCACCAAGACCCTTCATCATGAAGGTCTTTAACACAAATCTTTAACGGAGTGCATTAACGGGATATTGTTTCCCAAAATCAATTTGTCATCGACATATACGATTATGAAAATAATATTCTTCCCGCTGCGTTTACAATAAACACAAGGATCTTCCGAATTTCTGATGAAGTCAAAAGGACATGATAGCTTCATCAAATCGGATATTTAAACTCCTAGAAGTTTGCTTCAATCCATAAATAGATCTCTTTAGCTTGCATGCTAGATTAGAATTTGGCTTAGATATGAACCCTTCCGGTTGAGTCATAAACACTTCCTTATCAATGTTTCCATTGAGGAAGGATGTTTTGACATCCATCTGCCAAATCTCATAATCATAGTGTGCTGCTATCGCAAGTAAAATTCGAATGGACTTGATCTTCGAACTGGTGAGAAGGTCTTATCATGTCATGCCTTCGCGTTGACTATAGCCCTTCGCCACCAAAACTCATTTAGTCCATGATGAGTTCTCCTCTCCTCTGACATTCTTATGAGGATACGCATTACAAACCTCAATTTACATTCTGAATAGATTTTCATCTAAATCGGTTAAGCATACACCATATGAACTATGGTGTGGCAAGAAGCCAACTTTTACACATATCAAACATGGGGTTGCCCCGTGATTGTGAAGAGATGCTTGCCGATAAGTTGGAATCCAAAGGTGAAAAGGGTTACTTTGTGGGATATCCTAAGGAAACTAGAGGATATTACTTCTATCTACCTGAGAAACAATCAGTAATTATTTCTAGGCAGACCAAGTTCCTCGAAGAAGACTATGTCTTTAAGGAGCAAGGTCGTAAGCTGATAGAACTTGAAGAAATTCAAGAACCACGAATTAACAAAGAGATTGATATTTTGTCAAAGCAACATGACAAGAAATTAGTGGGAGCATTCAACAACTTTCACGGTGGGAGTCTTTCACTAGGTGATCGTCTTTCATCCAGTGGGAGCGTAATATAAGTATGCTTGCTAGTGCAAGAACCTCCAAGTGGGCTGGATGAGAACATCATAGTTCAAACTCCCACCTAAGGTGCATATGAAAGTATAGCTCTTGAGGACTCTCCGGACATTGATGAAATCGATGCACCACAAAATTTTTACGATCAGAATGTACAGCCTGCACAACCACATCTCCGTAAGTCAATTAGGAATCGTAATCCGCCTATTAGATACAGTTACCTCTTGGAGAAACTCAATAATGTGGACATACCGGATAAAGATGATCCTAATACTTATTCTGAAGCAATATCAGATATTGATTCAGTGAACTGACATGAAGCCATGAAGTCCGAGATGGACTCGATGTACACCAATCAAGTCTGGGACTTGGTTGAGTTGCCTAAAATGGGTAGACCCATATGTTACAAATGTGTCTTCAAGCGTAAGACTGATGCAAATGACAGAGTACAAAAGCTAGGTTGGTAACGAAAGGTTATACTCAATGCAAAAGCACTGTCTGTGACGAGACCTTCTCACTAGTTGCAAAGATCAAGTCCATTCGAATTTTACTTGCGATAGCAGCACACTTTGATTATGAGATTTGGAGGATGAATGTCAAAACAGCTTTCCTCAATGGAAACATTGATAAGGAAGTGTTTATGACTCAACCGGAAGGTTTTTCATCTAAATCAAATTCTAATCTAGTATGCAAGCTAAAGATATCCATTTATGGATTGAAGCAAGCTTCTTGGAGTTCGAATATCCTATTTGATGAAGCTATCAAGTCTTTTGACTTCATCAGAAACTCGGAAGATCCTTGTGTTTATCGTAAACACAACAAGAAAAATATTGTTTTCATAGTCGTATATGTCGATGATATATTGATTTTAAAAAACAATATCCCGTTAATGTAGTCCGTTAAAGATTGGTTGTCAAAGACCTTCACGATGAAGGATCTTTGTGAAGCCTACTACATTCTTGGGATCATGATCCACAAGGAAAGATCCAAGAGGATGTTGGGGCTGTCACAGTCCACCTATGTAGACAAGGTGTTGAAGCGTTTTTCGATGGAGAACTCTAAGAGAGGGTCTCTACCGGCAAATCATGGGATAAAACTATCAAAGAAAGATTGTCCTTCTGTTGAAGCTGATATCAAACACATGAAAGATGTCCCATATGCATATGCAATTGGGTCAATCATGTACGCCATGACTTGCACTAGGCCAAATGTGGCCTACGCAATCAACATCACTGGTAGATACCAAATGTAATGCGGGTGAGTCTCATTTGGATTGTTGTCAAGACCATTCCAAGTATCTCGCATTTAACTAAAGAATATTTTCTTGTCTATGATGGACAGTCAGAACTAGTAGTGACTTGTTAAGCTGACATAAGTTTCCAATCCGACTGTGATGATTACAAATCATAGTCAGGTTACGTTTCACTCTCAATAATGAGGCGGTCAGTTGGAATAGTTCCAAGCAAAAGGACCGCTGATTCAACAACCGATGTTGAGTACATTGCTATATCAGAAGCCTCAAGGAGACTGTCTGGATTTTATAGTTCTTAAAAGAACTAGGGGTAGTTCCGAATGCCAGTTGTCTAATAAAGTTGTATTAAGACAACGTTGGTGCGAATGCACAAGCAAAGAAACTGAGACCAGCAAACAGAAACAAGCATGTACCTAGACTTATCATTTGATCCGAGAGATCATAATGATAGGAGAAATGGAATTAAAGTGTATTCCCACATATTTAATTTTGAAGATCATTTCACCAAAACGCCGAGTGCTCATGTACACACTAGACATTTGATGGTCTAGAGGTTAGACATGTAGGTGATTGACTCTAGTCCAAGTGGAAGATTGTTAGTGTTAGTGCCCTAGAGACAATCTATTGTAAGGACATAATACTCGATGATAGTCAGTTTGATTTAAAATTATAGTTCACTTAATATTAATGTATATACTTGTTTGAATATTTTGTTTGATTTTTTGCATTTATTCATACAAGTGTTCCCATGAGTCATTGCTGTCATTGAGGTTGTGAGAACTCAGATGACTTAAGATTGATTCTCAAATAGCCCCGATCAAGGATCATATTTATGATGCAATAGAGATTGGTGTGCGATCTGCATCATACTCTTAGAGAGAGATGGATGAACAAATACGAGATACTAGGTATCTCATGATTGCACAAATACCCCATACCCATCCGAGAAATCGTTTGATGTAATTCCACAATACGTGTCTACGCGTGTCTCGGTTAGTGGGAGCGATGCGATACTCCTTTGACTTGAGGTAAATATGCACGACATATGTGGAGTGATGAACTTTGACCATGACCGATGCTTGCACCCTTCCAGGGGCAGATATGGCTTGAATTGGGTTCATCACGAAGTTCATGTGCATGGTAGTTAAGCCAATATTAGGATTCATTCCTTAATGTGGAATTAGAGAGAATACTCATCTTCTCATCATAATTGGATCTACGTCATCAGCCGATGCACGTCAACTTAGACTTTGTGGCTAAGTGTGACATACATGATCAATTAGTGATTAGAGATAATATGATTAAGTTATTTGAATACACACTTCATCATGTTCAAGACTTGATCGAGTATTCACGAATGAAAGGAGGAAATCATAATAGCCCATGTTTTAGTTACAGGTAGTTGCACATTTCCTCTCAACATACCTCATATATTGAGAATGTCTGATTTATTATCTAGGGTTCAATTAAGACCTGTTAGTTTGACTAATCACTTGATATATGAGGGCCTATGGGTTACACAACAAGTAACGATTGCGTACTAATTGTAATGGGTTGATTAAATATTATATTGGATATTAATATTTAATTTATGGAGAATATAATAATAATAATTATATTTAGAATTAATTATTATTAATATTTTATTAAATTAGATTTAATTAAATAGTATTCCCAATAATAATATATGGAATATTATTATTACAGGATTTAATATATATGGAATCAAATCCATAGAGATTTGATATACATGGAATTAAATCCGTAGAGATTTTATATATGGGAAATAAATCTAAGAGATTTATTTTATTAGGATTTTTCCTAATAATGGTTAGCTTAAGATTTAAGCTGAACATCTCCTAGATATATGAGCTCTTGGGAATTCATAATACGTGAGTTCATATTTTCTCCAAAAAATCTTTAAGTTAGAATTTTCCTAGCAAATTTATCTCGGGGATTCAACGCTGGCAGATCTGTGTAAATTAGTAAACGGCTGTTACGTGGATACCATAGTTGAGGAATCCGTGTACAAATTGCTGTAAGAATTCTATTTACGTTTATTCGTATTTAATTATGCAATTAATTGTTCATTGTTGGTGAACTGTTTATTTTCGTTGCGCATGTATTACGTGTTTACGTGCCTCTAAATTCACACATTTTATGTGAACTAACCTCTCCGAGTGACAACCGTTGAGAATATGGATACCCGTTCACACGAACAAACCCAAAGAGTCTTCTCAAGTATTCCTCGTCCTTGTTCAATAATCCCTTGGTAGGATGCTCAAGAACAATTTAACAAAAGGGAAAAATAAAATTATGTTGCACCACCTTTGTGGATTTCTAATTTTTCCAACACATGGTATTTCATCTGGGATGAAACATTCATCCCCTATTTATAATAAGGGGGTTGGAAGATTTTTTGTGTAGGAATAAAGATGGAATTTTTTTTCTTGATCTTCAAAAAATCTTGAATATATCTCATATATTCTTTTCTCCACAATTAAAATATTCCATAAAAATTCCACCTCCTTATACTTATGGATTTTTGAAAAATATGAAGAGTAGGAATCCAAGATTTGGATCTTCTTGAATTTTATGAGATATTCTTGTATTCCAATAATACATATCTTCCATAATATATTTTCAAGAAAATTAAGAAAATCTTTCCTCTCCTTATTTTTCATGATTTTCGAAAATTTGCTTAATAAATAACCAGTGGGGGATTTCTTGAATTTAATGAGATAATCTTGTATTCCAAGAATACTTATTTACAATCCATAACAAAATTCAAATATAATCTCCATAACAAAATTTAAATAAAATCTTTCTCCCTCTTTTATTTATTATTTTCGAAAAAAATAGAAAAAACTAGGCAACAATTATTTATTTTATTTCAAACACCTTATTCAGTTATTGGACTTTATCTTTGGGCTACTTGAAGGGCCTTTAGGAGAATTAAGATTGGACCTTCCAATAGACCTTGAATTATCAATATTGAGCCGTAATATTATTCAAGCCCATATGTTGGTCCCGGGGTAAACGAGTTCCACACGTGTATGGGGGGGGAATACACGTGTATAGTAATTTTTTAACTTTTAAAACAAACTATAGTCCGAGAGTCAGGTTGTCCTGAGTTTCAGTCCTGAGAAGCACAAAATGCCCTGAGTCAAAGTCTACTGAGATAATAACACTGAGCGGCTTTCAGAGACTTCAGATTAGCTCACTAATTATGTGTTTCTACAACATAGTCCAAATAAGCTTGGAGTAGATAATAATCTTAATGACTACTCAGGAAAGTTTATCAGTTTGACAACAATCTATACTAGCTTATCTAGTGTGCGGAATGTGTAGGCACTAAGTTTATACTCGTTTTACTTTGCTGAAAATATTTCTTTAATAAAACAGTGTTTAAGGTTGTGATTAAGTTAATGCAACTTCAGTGGATTATTTCCTACTAAATATCAGAAAACTTTCAGAATGCTTTCAGTGAAAATATGCAACAGGTAATAAAGCAGAACAAAAAGCAAACAACATAGCAAGTTATAGTGGTTCAGAGGCTCAAGCTCCTTCGTCCACTCTCTCTGATCCTCGGAGAAATTCCTTAACACACTGCTTCTACTACCTTAAGCTTTCAGACTTAACTCAACAACTTACTAACTTTCTACCAAGAGTTTTCAGGCTGAACTACTAAAACTTACTAACTCAACACACACACAAGCGTTCAGACTGAACAATCATCTTACTAACTTCTTCTCTAGAGTTTTCAGACTGAACACAATAGCTTACTTACTCTTTACAACTCTCACTTCCAACAACTACACGCACAAACTACCCACTCAAAGGGTTTGGGTTTTGGTTGGTTTCCAACTAGGGTGAGATATCCTTTTATAATCAAACACAAGTAAAAGGCTAGGATATCTCTAACTAAGCTTTGAATATATCTTAACTCTAGGCTTAGTAAATGAGCTTTCTTCAAAGATGGAACACTTGGGAAATTCTTAGGGTTTCGAGTGCTTCACAAGATTGCTTGAATACGAATGAGCTCTGGAGTTGCTTTGACTTCCCGTAACCTTGAAATGTCCAAGGCTTCTGGTATTTATAGGCAACTCTTTAGAAGTCTACCTTTGAAAAACTATCCGTTGGAGAGATAGCATCTAGGGTTTCTTCTTTGGGTAATTGATGAACGAATATATTAGGGTTTGAACGCACCCTTGCATGTTTTAGAAAATATCCAGACAAGCAGCCAATCATCAATTTATGTGAACAAGACAAATATCAACACTGACATTCTTCACGGAAATGTCTCTTTATGTGCCAGTAAAGTACGTTGTTGTCGCCTCCTCATTGATTGAAATCTTCCTTTGAACAGAGACAAAAAAATGGCTCTTTTAGTCAACCACACTGATCTGATATTTTCCTTAGTGTTCACGAACGTATAACATTCTCTTTGTATGTACTAAGAATGAACAAACACTATTTAACTTGAAGTGATTTGTTCAAGGTCATTTGGTTCAGTACAAAAGAGTCTTCAGGATCTTCTGGTCTTCAAGATCTTCTAGTCTTCAGGATCTTCACTTCTTTAGGCTTTACTGATCTTTCAAATGATCTGGGTCTTCAGTATGTTTTAGTCTTCAGGAAACATCTGAGATCTCCAGACCTATTCTCACCTGATCTATATCTGCTGACTATACATGGCGCAGATAATCCTGAAACATAACAACAATTTGAAACCTGATCCTATACTATCAAGATTGTCCTGAAACATGTCATACTCGGGGTTTTTGGGATCTAATCAAAATCTTTATTAAATTCATCTCCCAACAATTTCACCCTTTTTGATGATGTCAAAACCATCTTGTTACAAGCTTGCAAACAGAAGTAAACCTATCATCTATTCATATTTCAATTCATAAAGCAAGTAAAAACAAGTAAAGGCAACCATCAAGTAATCAGTAATGTTGGTCCCGGTGTAAACGAGTGTCACACGTGTATGGGGGGGAGGGAATACACGTGTGTAGTGATTTTTCAACTTTTAAAACTTTTACTGAAATCAGCGAGTCAGGTTGTCCTGATTTTCAGTCCTGGGTAGCACAAATTGCCCTGAGTCAAAGTCTACTGAGACAATAACACTGAGCGGAGTTCAGGGACTTCAGATTAACTCACTGATCCTGATTTTTCTCAGAGTCCAAACAAGTTTGGTGTAGATACTAATGTTACTGACTACTCAGGAGAGTTTATCAGTTTGACAACTATCTATACTAGCTTATCTAGGGTGCGGAAAGTGTAGGCCCTAAGTTTATACTCGTTTTACTTTGCTGAAAATCTTTCCTTGATGAAACAGTGGTTAAGGCTGTGATCAAGTTAATGCAAATTCAGTGGATTGATTCCAACTGAATATCAGAAATGCTTTCAGTGAAATATGCAACAAGTAATAATGCAAAGCAGAAAGCAAAAACAACACAACAAGTTATAGTGGTTCAGAGGCTCGAGCTCCTACGTCCACTCTCTCTGATCTTCAGAGAAATTCTTTAACACACTACTTCTACTACCTCAAGCTTTCAGACTGAATTCAGCACCTTACTAACTCAAAACTACTATGAGTTTTCAGGCTGAACTACTGCAGCTTACTAACTCAACACTACTACGAGTTTTCAGGCTGAACTACTGCAGCTTACAAACTCAACACACACAAGCATTCAGACTGAACAATCAGCTTACTAACTTCTCCTCTAGAGTCTTCAGACTGAACACAACATCTTACTAACTCTTTACAACTCTCTCACTTCCAACTACTACACACACAAACTTCCTAATCAAAGGGTTTGGGTTTGGTTGGTTTCCAACTAAGGTGAGATATCCTTTTACAATGAGAACATAAGTAAAAAGCTAGGATATCTCGAACTAAGCTTTGGATAATATCTTGAATCTAGGCTTAGTAAATGAGCTCTTTTCAATGATGAAACACTTGGGAAAATCTAAGGGTTTCGAGTGCTTCACAAGAATGCTTGAATATGAATGAGCTACGTGAGTTGAATATGAATGAACCTGAAGTGTTGAGTTTTTTTGAAGTCTTTTAAAAAACTAATCTCGGGTTTCTTCTTTGAGTGTTCAAGGCCTGAGCGAGCCCCTTGTATTTATAGGAAAACTCTTCAAGAAGTCTTCCTTGAACAAGAAAAAAATTCGTTGGAGAGATAGCATGAATAGAGACAACAAAAATGGCTCTTTTTGTCAACCAATCTTGATACTTTCCTTAGTGTTCTTTAACATATAACATTCTATGTATCGGAATGAACAAATACTATTTAAAGCGACTTGTTCGTTGATTCAAGACATAAGAGGATATCTTCAAGTTCTTTTGATTATGGTTTAGATGTTTCTAAAAGTCTTATAGATTTGATCTTCGGTATGGTTTAGATCTTGAAGATAGTTTGATCTTGAGGATATAAAACTACTGAGATAAAACATTGAAACCTATTATAACCTGAACTTTGTCTGCTGACTATACATGGTGCAGATCATCCTGATAATTTGAAACCTGATCCTATACTATCAAGATCGTCCTAAAACATGTCATACTCAGGGGTTTTGGGATCTAATCAAAATCTTTATTAAATTCATCTCCCAACAATTTACCCCTTTTTGATGATGCCAAAATCATCTTGTTACAAGCTTGCAAACAAATATAAACCTAACATCTATTCAGGTTTCAATTTATAAAGCAAGTAAAACAAGTAAGGCAACCATCAAACAATCAGTAAGATAATGAGATATTATCTTTTGATCATCAGAAAATCAGTAGATTTTTCATTGAAGTTCAGAAACCATAAGTACAGATTACAATGGTGTTCTGGATTCTACTGATAACAAAATAGACAAACAGGAAAAACAAGAAACATCATTCTTCTTCAGATTCGATCTCATCAGCTGGCGGCTTCTGGTTGAACTGGTCATAGTACCTTATCTTCAATTCTTCTCTCTTTCTAAGAGTCTCAGCATCATTACCAGTCAGGCCCATACACTCTGCTTGTTCCACGAAGTCAGCATGGATGAAATCGTAATTATCCAATCCATTACTTGATCATTCCAGGAGCTTTTAGCTGAAAACCCAAGGTGTCAAATATGTTTAAACCATTTCTGGCAAACATCAGTGTAGTTCTGAAGCAGATAGGCGATGAATGCTTCATCTCTGTCAGCATTGGGCTTGGACCAGTTCAGCAACACATCATTGTTGAACACGAACTCTCTCTTGGACGTTTCCCATCGATCATTCATCTATATTGGCATCCACTTATCAATGTGGGGCCACTGCCTCTTCCTTGGCTTCGTTCCTCTCCTCCTCAGAATCATCCTTTGAAAACCTCCAAGCTTTCTCTTCACCTCCTCCCTTTCCTTCCTGGTCATTTCTGACCCTGATACTGAGACTGCGGCCTTCCTCTTCTTTTCAGCCTCCAAGGCTTTAACTGTGTTGTGCCAGTCCCAGTTCAGCCTTTTGGTGGACACGTCATACTCACCAAATCCTTCCTTAAAAAGGTCATCAAAATCAGATTCTTCCTCTTTCCCAGCCAGTTCCTGTGCAACCTCCTCAACATCTTCATCAAACTCAGTAACCAATTGTCTCTGAGTAGGCTTCCTCATGATCGGCTTAGCAAGCTGCTTGGACTTTAGAGGTTTTTCTACAAATGCAGCAGGCTTCTTCTGAGGAATCAGGATACCATAATCTTCCCCCTGCTTAGTGGATTCATGAGTCCTCTGCCTCTTCATCCTTTCCTCTAAAACCTCCATCGCAGCCTCAGGATGAATTACTATTCAAGGCTCTTTTCGCTTTCCTCTCTGAATCTCAGTGAGAGCCTCTTCAGTAGATTTTTCAATTGGTGGCAAGGCAGCAAGCTTGTCATAACTTTCCCCCTTTTTGGCATCATAATTTGCAATCAGTTCTGAAAGGGTTCTGTCCGTATGGAGTTGTTCTCTATCAATCGACCTCACCTCTGCAACCACGTGAAAGTGTTCATCCTGAATGCGTTTCAGCTCATTCAGCCCGGTACTGGTGTCTTCAACAAGAAAACCGTAAGTTGCCTTCATTTTCTCCATCAAGGAGTTGCTCATCTCATCTACAGCTGTCCTGATCATCTCCTCAGCCTTGGATTTCAGAAAATCCTGAAGAACTTTGGATTTCAGATCAAACTGTCTCTCCATCTCATCCTTCATCACCTTAGCCACATCATCCAACTTAGTACTGAAAGTAGTAAAATTACTATCAATTGATGTAGATAGTGAAGTTACCTGAGCAGGTGTGATCGTGGATGTGCTAATCGTCCTGATGATTTCACCTTGAGAAACTTGTGCCTCAGTAAGCTTTGACACTTCATTAAATAGAGGTTCGAGCTTTTCCATCTGATCAAACATTGGCTCAAACATAGTTAGCTTCTCCAGAATGGGTGTGAGATCAACATTTGGCTGTGGGATTGGAATCTCCTCTTCTGCCTAAGTCTGAAGCCCAACTCCAATCGCTTCAGTAGGCTTTGCTGCAGGCTCCTGAGGGGCTTCTCCGAACGGAATCACCTGAAGTTCAAGAACGTCCTGAGCTTCTTCCCCCTGAGCAGATGCTCCAGCCTCAGAAACTTTCTGACTACCCTCAGCAGGGTCCTGATCAGTGCGATCTTTGTCCTGAGCCTCAGCAGGCCTTTCAGGCTGTTCAACAGTCTGTCTTTCAGCAACCTTTTTCAGGACAAGGTCTTCAAACTCACCAGCCTTTATCCTTAGCCTCCTCTTCCCAAGGCCTGAAAATGCATCCAACTCTGCCACTTCTTCAGCCCAGAAATCTTCACCTCTGAGGTTTCCTATCCGCAACATCATTGTAAAGGATTGACTGATGATCAGCATGGCAGTTTTCAGCCTGATAAACATATCCTGAAGGTCAGGATAGGTGGCAAGGATTGGGAATTTGTCAAGTACAAATCTCTCAGCTTTAAGTCTCCACTCCCTTTCTTCAGCTTCACCTTTCCTGAGTTCAGGAACAGGTGATTCTTCCTCAGAGGTAGAATGAGCCTCTGAAGGTATGGAAATTTTTGGCTCTGAGGGGTGAATGGTTGGGATCGGTATTTGGCTAACTTCAGCAGGTTGTTGGGAACCTGTGAAGATTTCTCTCATAATTCTATCATCACCAATACTCGTGCTGAGCACCTCAGTAAAAACATCCTCTTCCCTCACAGTATCAGGGATTTCTGCGGTTTCAGTCTCAGCAGCTTGTGAGATTGCTTTCAGCAGGGTATCAAGTGGAGATTTCTCCCCTTCAACAACTTCACTTAATTTCCTCAATCTCTTCTTCCTCTTCTGCTCACCCTGAGCCTTCTTCTTCTCACCTGTTTCCCTCTTCACTCTCAGGAGTTCAAGTGTCTTTCTCCTCTTCTCAGGCTCCTCTACGACCTTCTCAGCAGCCTTCTTACCTTTTGAACGGGTGATATCAACAATAGGAATCCTATCTTTGATCGATTGAGCTTTCCACCTCAACTCGCTTTCTGTTTCTGTTAGAGGGCTCTTACAGGACGACTGCTTTCCTCGGGATCTTCTGGCCGATGAAACTCGTACTTTGAGAAGTTGCTTGTCTTCTTTTTAGTGACTTCGGCCTTCAAAACATGATTCGGTTTCGATTGAAAGCAGTACCAAATAAGAAAAACATGTTCTTCATTAGCAAGGTTTCCAGAAGATAGCTTATCTTCGTGGCAAACAACACCTTTCCAGCCTTAATTAATGTCCCCTTATCATACTTAATCTTCTGATTTTGATTAAGTATACAACTCACCAAGAACTTCAACCAGTTGAAATCTCTTGTCTTTGAATCCTTAATAACAGCAATTAACCTCAACTTATTCCGGCTAACCTGCTCTAAACTCCCAGAAGTGCTCATCAAACACCTCGCCACAATATCGATGAGGACTCGATAAATTGGTTTTAGGCATTTTTGTTCAAGGCTCCCTTCAACTCGACCTTTGAAACAGAAAATCTATCTAAAATCTCCTGCTCTCTCCCAATCATGTAACCCGCAGGATCATCTCCTCTATCAATCAACTCGAAAACATCGTTGATATTGTTTAAAGACAATCGTACCTCTTTGTTGGTAACCACCTCTTCTTTGGATGTTGTATACGTGCCAAAACTGATTTGTGAAACCAAAGTTCTGTTGGTGTCTTCTTGTAAGTTGATTACAAACTGCAACACCTCCTGTGACAACTCCAGTTCTGGTTTGTTGCCGACCAATCTCCCCAAGTGTGCAAGTCGAAGCATATGAAGAGCTTCTTCTTCTACCGACGTGCACTTGTTGTCGTCCATTTCTACAACATGCTCGAAGTAAGGTTTCTCAGTTTCTGCGAGATTCCTTATCATGCCGTGGCTTGGAAACTCCATTTGAAGATTGTTGGATTGAATATACAGAGGGTTTTGGATAGTTTGAACATTTGTAGAAATATGCAGAGTGTAAATGATAAGTGTTTGGAGACTCAGGGGTATATATATGATTTGCAAGGATAGATCAACGGTTGAGATTAAATCCGAATAAACGGCTAAGATTTAATCTGGGGCTTGTAATAATCTCAAGATTTATTTGCTATTAATAGCAAATAAGCAGTAAATCATTTTTAGTGGCAGCAAAATAGGGTGACAAAATTATGTTTCACTCTAATCGAGGTAAACCCTTGATGTCCAAGTGTGCTTCCGGATTAATTGAGTACTTAATCCTTTCTGAACACTGACCTTGACAAAAATCTTCCTGATTCTCAGTTTACAATCTTGAGTGGTTTTTGTCCTGAGTTTTTCCTACTGAAAAACTTCATGCATCTTGAAGAACTTCTCTCTTTAGGATAAATTACTCACCTGGATCCAACATACCTAATTCAACTGATGGTTCCTGAAATCTTGACTCAACCAAAGGCTTAGTAAGAATATCAGCTCTCTGCTTATCAGTATGAATTTTCTCCATCCCGATGTCTTTCTTCTCTACATGGTCTCTAATGAAATGGTGTCCTGATATCCACATGCTTACATCTGGTGTGTAGTACAGGATTTTGTGATAAAGCAATAGCACTGTTGTTGTCACAGAAAATAGGAACTTCATTGGCCATAACCTTATAATCTCTCAGTTGTTGCCTTAGCCAAAGAATCTGTGCACAACAATTTCCTGCAGCCATGTACTTCAGCTTCAGTAGTACTAGTTGCCACTGAGGTTTGTTCCTTTGAAAACAATGATATCAGTTTGCTTCCTAGAAATTGACAAGTTCCTGAAGTGGACTTCCTGCCAATTTTGCAACCACCATAATCAGCATCTGAATAACCAGTTAATTCAAGGTTATCATCAGCTGGATACCATAATCCTCTATTCACTGTGCCCTTTAGATATCTTAGTATCTTTTTGGCAGCTTCCATGTGGCTAGTCTTAGGATTAGCTTGGTATCTTGCACATATCCCAACAACAAAAGTAATGTCAGGTCTACTTGCTGTGAGATAGAGCAATGATCCAATGATCCCTCTATAAACAGTATGGTTAACTGATTTGCCTTAAGGATTAGGATCCATTTTGTAGTTAGTATCATGGGAATTCTAACTGCATTGCAATTCTGAATACCATACTTGGCAATCAGATCTCTGGTATACTTGGCTTGATTGATGAAAATTTCTTCTTTAGATTGTTTCACCTGAAGTCCTAGAAATAAATTCATCTCCCCCATCATTGACATCTCAAACTTACCACAACTGATGATTTGGGGATCCAAAGATAATGTCATCCACATATATCTGAACATGTAAGATATCTTTCCCATCTTCTATCCTGAACAAGGTTCTATCCACGGTCCCTTTGGTAAAACCATGATCAGTAAGAAATTGAGATAGAGTGTCATACCATGCTCTAGGTGCTTGCTTCAAACCATACAAGGCTTTCCTGAGCTTGTAAACTTTGTCATTCTTGCAGAAGCCAAGAGGTTGTTACACATAAACCTCTTCTTTAAGCACACCGTTCAGAAATGCACTTTTCACATCCTTCTGATATACTTTAAATTTTATGTGAGCAGCATATGCAAGAAACAATCTAATGGCTTCTAGTCTTGCAACTGGTGCAAAGGTTTCATCATAATCCAAGCCTTCTTCTTGGGAATAACCTTGTGCAACTAGCCTTGCCTTGTTTCTTACAATGACATTATTCTCATCTCTTTTATTCTTGAACACCCACTTAGTTCCAATGACATTGTGCTTCTTAGGTCTATCTACTAACTCCCAAACTTCATTCCTAGTGAACTGATTCAACTCCTCTTACATAGAAATAATCCAATTTTTATCCTGTAGAGCTTCATCAATCTCAGTAGGTTCTTTTTCAGATAGGAAGCAGCAGAACAAAGCACTTTCTCCATGGAACCTTCTTGTTTTAACTCTTTTAGATAATTCTCCCAGCTGACTATCTAACCATGTTCCATGTTCTCCTGGATGTTCCCCCTTCAGTATTGTCCTCAACATCAGAAATGTTAGGTTCAGGTAATTTATTAAACTCAGGGAACAACACAAAAGGAAAGAGTGAATCATCTTCCTCAGGGGATATTTCATTTTAAACATTGTCAGGGACATTTGTTCCCCCTTGGTTGATAGATTCAGAGATTGCCTCAGCTGTGACCACATCTTCATCGGCATTACATACCTGATTCTGAACTTGTGTTTGTTCAGATTGGTCAACCTTAGTGTGTTGGCTTTCCTTCAGTGGAGAGTTATCATCCTGAGTACCACCAGCCTGAGTATTTTCATCCTGAGTCTCTTCCTTTTCTGAGTCAGTTTCACTCCATTAATAGTAAGTGATTGACTTCTTCTTTTCAGGCTCAGATGATGTTTTGACATTCTTCTTCAGACTAAGTCTGGTGATCCTCTTTTTCAAGTCTCCTGAATCAACTTCCTGTTTCTTATGAACACAAGTAGATTCATCAAAAACAACATGAGGTGTTTCCTCCACAATAAGAGTCCTACAGTTGTAAACTCTGAAGGCTTTACTAATTTCAGAATATCCTAAGAATATCCCTTCATCAGCTTTGCTATCAAAAGTTTTCAACTGATCTTTACCATTATTGTGTATGAAACACTTACAACCAAACACACGAAAGAGAGAAACAAGAGGTTTCCTTTCATTCCACAGTTCATATGGAGTTTTTCCTTGATTCTTGGTTAACATGGATCTGTTCTGAGAGTAGCATGCAGTGTTGACTGCCTCAGCCCAAAATCTCTTAGGAATGTCAGCTTCAGCAATCATTGTTCTTGCAGCTTCTTTCAGAGTCCTGTTTCTCCTTTCAGCAACACCATTTTGTTGTGGGGTCCTTGCAACTGATGTTTCATAAGTTATTCCATTTGCTGCACAATAATTAGATATAATATGATTGATAATTCAGTGCCTTTGTCTGCTCTGATTTTGACCACACTCAGATTCTTTTTAGTGCTGAGTCTTTTCAGTAATTCTGGCAGTTTGGTTTGAGTTTCTTTCTTACTGAGTAAGAAAATGACCCATGTATATCTTGAGTAGTCATCAACTACTACCAGTATATATTTTCTGCCATTAGTACTCACAGGTGTTACTGGACCAAAGAGATTCATATGCAACAGTTGAAGTATTCTATCAGTAGACACTTCTACTTTGCTTTTAAATGATGCTTTAATCTGTTTGCCTTTATGACAAGCATCACAAACATGATCTTTACTTAACACTTCATTAGGTAACCCCCTCACAAGTGCTAATCTTGCAAGTTTGTTCAGGGTTTTGAAGTTCAAATGGTTCAGTCTTTTGTGCCATAACCAACTGGTTTTAGTAGTCTTTTTGGCCATTAAGCATGTATCCATAGGAGTAAGTTTCCAATCAGCAAGATACACATTTCCTTTTCTAGTACCAGCCAGTAATACTTGTTGTGAAACATTATCTTTCACATAGCACAAGTTCTTTGAGAATTCAACACTGAATCCTTTATCACAGAATTGACTGATAAAAAGCAAGTTATGCTTTAAACCAAACACATATGATACACCATGGATATGAACAATATCAATTTCAAGAGTTCCATATCCTTCTGTCTGTCCTTTGGAATTATCTCCAAAAATTATCTGAGGGCCTTTCTGTTCAACATAGTCAGTGAGCAAATATTTGTATCTTATCATGTGTCTTGAGCATCCACTGTCCAAGTACCATGCAGCAGGTGCAACTTCAATTCCACTCATCAGGGCTATGTTGTCTTTATTCCACTTAGTGCCCTTATCCTTCGCCTACAAAACAAATTAGGCCTTAGGTACCCATTTGGTGTAGGGTCCTACCAGGTTAGCTGTACCTTTTGGAACCCAAATCTGCCTGATAACTCTAATGACTTTTGAGTGGCTGATTTATCTTCCATAAACATCTACATACACATTCACCACCCTAGGTGCCTTGGAAGTATCCTGTGTATGAGTGCCAGCCTTAGCATGAACATGAGCCTTTGAATTCTTCTTGGGTTCAGGCCTCTTGTTCCATTGCTTTGGCTTTGGTGCAACTGATCTCTGTCTCTGCTTACTTGGGTTTAGGAAACCTTTACCCTTAGGCAAGTATGGTTTAGATTGTCTGTACTGAAATTGTGGTCTTTCAGTATCCTGAGGACTTGGTCTCCTCATCTGAGAATTTCTCTGCTGAGTGTTTCTCTTCTGAGGATTCCTCTGATGGTTTAGGGCAGATTTCTTCAGGTTAGTATTCTTAGCCTGAGGCTTCGAAGTACTGGCCTGAGGATTTCCTACTGATTGTACAGGTTATCTAGCCTTTTCTTGGGGTTTGGGCTTTCTTTCCTGAACTCTCAGATTCTATGAAACCATAGGTCCTTTACCCTTGTCCAAAACACGGGGTTGTTTTTCAATAAGAAGATCAGTACAAACCGCCGGTTTAACAAAGACAGTCTTGGTGCCACTTGTAGAAGCATCATTCAGAAGATCATGTGAGGTTCCCCCTGGAATATATCCTAATCCAGTCTTTATAGTTGCAGGTCTTTGATAACTCTGAATTTCATCTATTGTTTTAGATGCGGAATTCAATAGAGCTAACTTTCTCTGCAAACTATCCTCACTTTTCTTTAGAGTTTCATGTTTCTCAAAGAGGTCATTGAACTCTGTTCTGATAAACTGATTTTCTTCAGTGGATTTATCTAACTTTCCTTTCAGGGCCTCTACCACCTTCTCTTTTTCTGAGAGTTGTACTTTCAGATCATCAAGTTCATCAGTTACTCCCATCAATTGAGAAGTGATCTCAGCAGCTTTAGAGTTTTTCCACTTTAGATTCTCAGCAGTCAGCACTTCATTCTTCTCTTGAGTTTCTATGTATAGTTCTTGTAACACAGAATAGTCCTTCATCAGATTCTCAAAAGAACCCATCAGGTCAAAATTACTGGTTAAAGATGAACTTGATAACTCAGGTGATTGTGTAGGAGCAGCAACAGAGATAGAAGAATTTACCTCCTCAATAGAAACAAGGCAGACATCATCACTATCACTGTCTGAGAACATCTCTTCTGAAGAGCTGGGTCCTTCCTCAGAATGTTCTTGCTGGAATACTTCTTGTCTCTTTTGGCTTGCCGATCCTTTCTTTCTTTGGAACTCAACTCAGGACAGTCATACTGGAAGTGACCTATCTTCTTGCAGTTGTAGAACATGTTGGTATCATCATCCTGATTATTTTCCTCTTTGGATTTGTAGTCCTTCTTTTTGGATGAGGATCCTTCAGCTTTGTAGTCTTTCTTCTTCTCAGTAGACTTTTCTTCAGCTTCTGAGTTGTTCCTGTTCCTGTACCTGGTATTTGTATAATACCTCTTATACTTTCCAACTCTGTGGTTCATTTTCTCAAACCTTCTTGCAATTAAGGCAATTATCTCATCTTTTTCATCCTGCACTTTGTTAGATGAAGTCTCAGGTTCTTTAGAATTACAGATTTTACTTTGTTCTTTGAAAGCCACATTTTTGTTAGATGAAGTATCATCTTTGCTGTCAGCTTTCTTAGTTTTCTTATCAATTACAAACTAATATGCTTTCAACTCAAAGAAAACTTGTTGATATGGCATAGAAGCAATATCTTTGGTGTTTTCAATCACAACAAAATGAATATCCCATTTCTTAGATAGTCCTCTAAGAATTTTCAGAGCAATTTCTCTTTTAGGATACTTTTTCCCAAGAGCACTTAGATCATTCAAAATGCTAGTGAATCTGACTTCAAGTCTTTCAATAGATTCACCATCTTCCATTTCAAAACCATCAAATTTGGCAATAACCACAGATAGTTTATTTTCTTTGATATGATCAGTGCCTTGACACATTATAGCAAGTGTGACCCAAATGTCTTTGGCAGTTTCACAGTGAGAAATCATTCCCATAACACCATCATCAATAGTGCTATATAGAGTATCTTTAGAAATATAATCCAAGTTAACTAACTTCCTTTCTTCAGGAGTAAGCTGATCATCGGATTTAGGAAATTCATCCCTTGGATCATCTTTTTCAGCATCAGTAGATCTAGGATTAACAACCTTAAACTCAAAAGGTCCTTGAGACACAACTCTCCACATTCTCTCATGTTTAGAGTACAAGTGTGTCTGCATTCTCAATCTCCATAGATCATAATTCTCAACTGAGAACATAGGTAGTTTCTTAGAAGGCATGATGAAGTGGCCTTGTAAGATATCAGCAGTAAGATCTATTCAGTAGACCACCAAAGTCTATAAGTCAACAAGACAATGACTACCAAAGCAAGTGGTCGGTTAGAACAGTTGCTCTGATACCACTTGTTGGTCCCGGTGTAAACGAGTGTCACACGAATACACGTGTGTAGTGATTTTTCAACTTTTAAAACTTTTACTGAAATCAGCGAGTCAGGTTGTTCAGATTTTCAGTCCTAAGAAGCACAAATTGCTCTGAGTCAAAATCTACTGAGACAATAACATTGAGCGGCGTTCAGGGACTTCAGATTAACTAACTGATCCTGATTTTTCTCAGAGTCCAAATAAGCTTGGAATAGATACTAATCTTACTGACTACTCAGGAGAGTTTATCAGTTTGACAACTATCTCTACTAGCTTATCTAGGGTGCGGAAAGTGTAGGCCCTAAGTTTATACTCGTTTTACTTTGCTGAAAATCTTTCCTTAATGAAACAGTGGTTAAGGCTGTGATCAAGTTAATGCAAGTTCAGTGGATTGATTCCAACTGAATATCAGAAATGCTTTCAGTGAAATATGCAACAAGTAATAATGCAAAGCATAAAGCAAAAACAACACAACAAGTTATAGTGGTTCAGAGGCTCAAGCTCCTACGTCCACTCTCTCTGATCTTCAGAGAAATTCCTTAACACACTACTTCTACTACCTCAAGCTTTCAGACTGAATTCAGCAGCTTACTAACTCAACACTACTACGAGTTTTCAGGCTGAACTACTGCAGCTTACTAACTCAACAGACACAAGCGTTCAGACAGAACAATCAGCTTACTAACTTCTCCTCTAGAGTCTTCAGACTGAACACAACAACTTACTAACTCTTTACAACTCTCTCACTTCCAATTACTACACACACAAACTTCATAATCAGAGGGTTTGGGTTTGGTTGGTTTCCAACTAAGGTGAGATATCCTTTTACAATGAGAACATAAGTAAAAAGCTAGGATATCTCGAACTAAGCTTTGGATAAGATCTTGAATCTAGGCTTAGTAAATGAGCTCTCTTCAATGATGAAACACTTGGGAAAATCTAAGGGTTTCGAGTGCTTCACAAGAATGCTTGAATACGAATGAGCTCTGTGAGTTGCTTTGATTTCCCGTAACCTTGAAGTGTTCAAGGCCTCTGGTATTTATAGGCAACTCTTCAAAAAGTCTTCCTTTAAAAAAACTATCCGTTGGAGAGATAGCATCTCGGGTTTCTTCTTTGAGTATCCGGTGAATGGCTTCATTAGGGTTTGAACGAGCCCTTGCATGCTTTAGGAAATACCCAGACACGCAGCCAATCACCAATTTCTGTGAACAAGACAAATATCTCTACTGACATTCTTCTGAGAAATGTTGCTTTCATTGTCAGGAAAGTACGCTGTTGTCGCCTTCTCATTGGTCGACATCTTCCTTTGAACAGAGACAACAAAAACGGCTCTTTTTGTCAACCAATACTGAGTTGATACTGTCCTTAGTGTTCACGAACGTATAACATTCTCTTTGCATGTACTCAGAATGAACAAAACTATTTAACTTGGAGTGACTTGTTCAGGTTCTGTTGATTCAGTACATAAGAGTATTCAGGATCTTCTGATCTTCAAGTTCTTTTGATCTTCAGATTCTTCTGATCTTCAGGTTTCTGTAAGTCTTCAGGATATACTGATCCTTTAGTATGGTTTAGGTCTTCAGTATAGTTTGATCTTCATGATACTTCTGATCTACAGATAAAACATTGAAACTTTGTCTGCTGACTATACATGGTGCAGATCATCCTTATAATTTGAAACCTGATCCTATACTATCAAGATTATTCTGAAACATGTCATACTCAGGGGTTTTGGGATCTAATCAAAATCTTTATTAAATTCATCTCCCAACAAGTAAGATAATGAGAAATTATCTTTTGATCAACAGAAATTTAGTAGATTTTTTTTTATTAAGCTCAGAAACCAAAGGTACAGGTTACATTGGTTTATCTTGAGTAATCTACTGAAACAAAATAAAACAAGATACTCATTCATCATTTGATTCAATTTCATCAGCTGGTGGCTTCAGGTTGAACAAGCCATAATATTTGTTCTTCAGTTCTTCTCTCTTCTGCAGAGTCTGAGCATCATTCCCTGTCAGTCCTAGATACTCAGCCTGATCCAAGAAATCAGCATGAATGAAGTCATAATTGATCATCCCATTCTTGTATCTTGGTGGAGGGTATTTGATTTGTCCAGGAGCTTTTGGCTGATAACCCATGGTATCAAATATGTCAAACCACTTTTTTTGGCATATGTTAGTGAAGTTTTGCAGTAAGTAGGCAATGAATGCTTCATCCCTATCAGTGTTAGGTTCAGACCAATTCTGTAAAATATCATTATTGAACGTAAATTCTCTTTTGGCCGTCTCCCATCTATCATTCAGCTCAATAGGCATCCACTTGTCTACATGAGGCCACTGTCTCTTCATTGGCTTGGTGCCTCTCCTCCTTCTGATGATTCTTTGAAAGCCTCCTAGCTTTTTCTTGGCATCCTCCCTCTCCTTTCTGGTCATTTCTGTTCCTGACACAGAAATAACAGTTTTTCTTCTTATCTCAGCTTCAATAGCTTTCACAGTGTTGTGCCAGTCCCAATTCAGTCTCTTGGTGGATACATCATATTCACCAAATCCTTCTTTGAAAAGATCATCCATCTCAGACTCTTCATCTTTCTCAGCAATTTCTTGAGCAACTTCCTCAACATCTACATCAAATTCCTGAGCTAACTTCCTCTGAGTGGGCTTTCTACTGACAGGCTTAGCCAACTGCTTAGTTTTCAGAGGTTTCTCAACAAATGCAACAATCTTCTTCTGAGGATTCAAGATTCCATAAGACTCTCCTTGCTTACTGGTTTCTTGCTTTCTCTGCCTCTTTGTTCTTTGCTCACGAACTTCCATAGCAGCTTCAGGATGTATCAGCACTTCAGGCTCTTTCTTCTTTCCTCGGTGAATCTCAGTAGGAAACTGTTCAACTTGTTTTTCTAGAGGTGGTAGGGCAACAAGCTTGTCATAACTTTCCCTCTTTTTGGCATCATAGTTGGCAATCAGCTCGGAAAGGGTCCTGTCCATGTGAAGTTGTTCTCTGCCAATTGATTTAACTTTTGCTGCCACATGAAAGTGCTCATCCTGAATCCTTCTTAGCACATTCAAACCAGTACTAGTGTCTTAAGCAAGACCACCATATGTTGCTTTCATTTTCTCCATCAAGGAATTGCTCATCTTCTCAACAGCTGATTTGATCATTTCATTAGTCTTGGATTTCAAAAAATCCTCAAGCACTTTTGATCTCAAATAAAATTTTCTCTCCATCTCTTTCTTCATCTCCTTAGCCATATCATCTAACTTTGTATTGAATGAAGTAAATTTGCTATCAATAGAAGTGGATAAGTTTATCAGAGCTGGTGTTACCATAGATGTGCTAAGTGTTTTGATGGATTCACCCTGAGAAATTTGTGTCTCAGCAATTTTAGACACTTCACCAACCAGAGGTTCAAGCTTCGCCATCTGATCAATCATTGGCTCGAACTTGGTTAATTTCTCCACAATGGGTGTGAGGTCAACCGTTGGTTGCGGAGGAATAGGGATCTTTTCTTCAGCTTCAGTCTGAAGCCCAATCTGAGCAGATGCAGTAAGAGGTGCAGCAGGCTCCTGAGGGGTTTCTCCCATCGTAATCATCTGAAGTTCAGGAAAATCCTGAGCTTGTCCCCCTGAGCGGATGCTCCAGCTTCAGCATGTTTCTGACTACACTCAGCAGGGTCCTAATTAGTTTTGTCCTGAGAGGGATCTTCCTTGTCCTGACCCTCATCAGTTTTCTCGGACTGATCCACATCCTTCCTCTCAGCCAGTTTCGTTCTGATCAGTGCATCAAACTCAGTAGGTTTGATTCTCAACCTCTTCTTACCTAATCCTGAAAAGGCATCTAATTCCGCCATTTCTTCCGCCCAAAAATCATGGCGAAAGACTGATTGACTATCAGCATGGCCGTTTTCAGTCTGATGAACATATCCTGGAGATCAGGATAGTTGGCAAATTCTGGGTATTTGTCCAAGACAAAGCGATCTGCTTTCAATCTCCATTCTTTCTCCTCAGCCTCACCTTTCCTGAGTTCAGGAACCGGTGACTCCTCTTCAGAGCTAGAATGAGCCTCTGAAGGTGTAGGAATATTTGGCTCTGTGGGGTGAGTGGGTGGGATTGGTATTTGGGTCTCTTCAGCAGATTTTTGAGAACCTGTGAAGATTTCTCTGGTAATACGATCATACCCAATACTGGTATTGAGGAGGACATCAATGAACACATCCTCATCCCTTTCAGCCTTAGGGATGTGTTCAACCTCTTTCTCAGCAGCTTGTGAAACAGCTTTCACAAGAGAGTCTAATGGAGATTTCTCTCCTGGAGCCAATTCACTAACTTTCCTCAGCCATTTTTTTCTCTTTTGCTCTTCCTGAGCCTTCTTCTTTTCACTACTCTCCCTCTTAACTCTTAGAAGTTCAAGAGTTTTCTTCCTCTTCTCTTGTGACATCAGCAATTGTTCGGTTGTCCTGATCAGACTCAGAGCTCTCAGTCTTAACCTGCTCTGTCTACTCCTCAGGATCACTCTGGACAGCCTGCTCTTCAGACTCATCCTGAGTTGTTGAACTCGGACTTTCAGATGTTTTGATGTGATAAGATTACCTCTCTCGTACAGACTTCTTCGTCTTTGGATTCTGCATTGGTGCCGAAACTAAGTTGTGAGACCAGAGAGCCATTTTCTCCTTCTCTGAGATTTACCAAACTGCAGAACTTCTTGTGGTAATTCTGACTCCGGTGTATTGCTCACCAGTTTATCTAACCGCGCCATTCGAAGCAGATTTAAGGCTTCTTCTTCAACCCGCATCGTCTTGTTGTCGATCATTGCAACAACTTGCTCGAAATATGTCTTATCTATTTCCGCAAGGTTTTTAATCATCGCGTAACTGGGAAACTCCATTGTAGGTTTTGAATTTGAAGAAACGAAAGGTTTGGATAATTTGGAGGGTTTGTAGAAAAAACAGAGTGTAAAGTGTTATGATTTTGGAAACCCTGGGGTGTATATATGATCTGATGAAATAGATCAAGGGCTAAGATTAATTCTGAATGAACGGTTGTGATTTAATCTTTGGTCGATATAATCTCAAGGTTTATTTGCTATATATGGCAAATAATCAGATATACAGAATAACGGTAGCAATTAGGGTGACAAAATGATGTTTCACTCTAATCGAGGTAACCCTTTGGTGTCCTGCCAAAATATTAACCAATAAGAATCCTTCAATCATTCCCGCTTAAAGTTCAGGTCTTTTGTATTTATTTCAAATGATTACTGACTGAAATAAATGCTTGTGAGTAAATGCATGTATCTAGTGTCCTTCAGGATTAATTGAATACTTAACCTTTACTGAACACTGACCGTGACAAAAAACCATCCTGATTCTCATTTTCCATCCGATAGGTTTTTTTCCTAAGTTTTTCCCACTGAAAAACCTCATGCATCTGAAGAGCTTCTCCCTTCAGGATAAATTACTCACCTGGATCCTGATGGATCATCCCGGTGAAGGCGATCCATCACCCAAGATAGTTATTAGATGCCAAACGTATACGTATTAAAATTAAAACCTAAACATGCGTTTAAAGCAAAAGGTTTAGATTCGTTACCCTTGAAGATCGAGGCGTTGATTCCACTACAGATCTTCTAGTCTGTTTCCCAGCCTCGTCTGAATGCCGAGTGGACGGCAATCTATCGAATGTGGAGAAGATGCCTCTTATTTCATTTCCGCAAAAACCCTAATTGCCTGGTAGCTGCATTTTCAGATTTCGTGTGCTTAGGGTTTTAGACAAAACCAGGCTCCTTTATTTATACTCCCGGGTTTTCGTGGGCGGACTAGGGATCCATTAGAAGGTATAGGGTTTGGGCTTCTTTAGGGCCCAAATAATCTTATGTTTGACCCGAACATTAATTTGGCCGAGAGCATTAATTCATCCCACTAGAAAATTAATGTTGCACTCCGTCCTATCGAACTTGAATCGGGGCTTCTATTAGACTTTATAATTCCCCATGTTAAAGATATCACACGTCCATTCTTGACACTCGAGGCTTATCGAGTTAAACTTTTCTGGTCGAGACATCGACCCTCGGTCACATTGACTCAGGCTATCGATTTCTTCTTTCGATCGATCATTTCGGACCGATCGATCAACACTTCTTCGGATCAACATATCAAGATAGCATCAGTCGATTACATCGAGGTTAGCATATCGGTTTATCATATCGATCTCGATCACGCGTCGATCTCGTCGGATCTCATCTGCTCTTCTTCATATCGATCTCGATCACGCGTCGATCTTGATCAATCTCATCCGCTCATCTTCCGATCCGCAACCTTCTCTTTCGATTTGTTGGCTTTAGCTTTTCTTCACTTCGATTTTGCATTTCATCGTGTTGACTCGGAACTCATCTTACTCATCTGATCTTCGTCTGATTTCGTGAGTTCCCCTCAATTTGTTCTCTCGTTCCCCCTCAACTTGTTACCTGTAAATTAGCTTCAAAAACACAAGTTGATAATGTTTTGGCATAATTCATCAAAACTAAAATATCCCAACACGTCCTGCATGCATTTAATGCAGATGTGGGGAACATGTATTAAATTGCATTTATTGCGAATTTTTTAATCCAAAAGCTGTCGTGATAAAATCCTTGACCGCACGATTTGATTTTAAATAAATCGCCTAATCTCAATCGTTTATTTAGATTAGACGCTTGGTTTTCTTTCTCGATTTTCCAAAATCTTTTCCCTCCAATTCTATATATAGATGCTTGTTCATTCTAAAAGACCTTCTTTGCCCTAAAATTTCACAAAACACTTCTGCACAAAATTACTCAAGAACACTTAAACGCTTTCCGACTTATTCTTCAAACCTTTCTAATAAATTATCTAGTAATATTTCTTTTCAAACATTAGTTGATTCGCATAAGTGAATATTTCGTAGTGCATAATTTATATCTTGTTCTAAACAAGACAAAGGTGTTTATGAATGTTTCTTGTGCTTATGTATGTGTTTTTGTTCCATTTAAACATGTTTGCCATACGAATTTTAATATGATAATACATCTTACAGATGGCTAAACACGGAATGGGTAAAATCATGTGCAACTATGCTTCCCTAATGAAGAAGGTGGTTGAGGATGCGTATGTTTTGTTTGGAGTAACTCAAGATCCCGAATCCATGGAAGTTGAAAAAATTCTACGGGAGAATAATCTGGAAAGATTCTGCTCCAAACATTCAAACCCCGTGATGCAATATGAGGCATTGGAATTCCTTTGGAATCTTGAAGTCATTAAACCGGGAGATGAATTGAAGTCCACAGTGAATGGCGAAGAATTCACTGTCTCCAATGCCAATCTAGAAAGGCTCTTTGCCCTGCCCAAAGGAAAAACTCTCCGGCTCATTACCGAGAAGATTAAGATGAATGTATCTATTCCAAACTGTTCAGAGAAGCAGACAAGAGTCACACTTCAGGGTTTTTTAAACCCATGCTCAAGAGGAGGTACCGATGGCTGTTCGAAATCCTGTCCAAGACCATTTTGGGGATATTTTTTATCCATGATGGGCTAACTGCTGTAAAGCTACACTGCTTGGCTGCTTTGGTGGATAGAGCCAAGAATATTAACTAGATTGGGACTTTGAAAGCTACTCTAGTACAAGATCATGACAAATTTGGGGTCAACGACAAGAGAGAGGTTTATTTGTCCAAGAGATTGAGTAATCTGGGTAAAGTTGTAGTTATTTTGAGGGATAAGTTTCCAAACATGGAATGGAAACAGAAAGGGCTGAAACACTACTAGGCCTTCCTCACAGATTCATCTGCCATATATGGACCATCGGCCCCTAAGCAAAAGGGATTGTTTGTTGGTCCTGCACCAAAGATGAAGAAACTCAGACAAACTCCCATGACACTCTTCTTGGACAAGGATTCAGATGAGGAAGCATCAGATGAAGAACGAGAAACAGTCAGAAGTGGTGCAGGAAGCAAATCTGTAGGTTAGGGCAAGAAAGCATCCTGAACCATCAGAGAAGCAGATGTCTCAGGCTGCCAGTTCACCTGAATAGACCGTGGAGATAAAGGCAAGGGAGCAGAAAGAACCAAATCCCCTTCGCCAAATTCCAGAGTTCAGTCTCCAATCAGATCTCCACCTGCTGCTCAACAACTGATGATACCCTCACCCTCCCCTTCTCCAAGAACCGAAAGGGTCAGATCACCATCTGCTCATCCAGAGGAGCAAAGAACTGATTTGCCGCCCCCGCCTGAAACCTCATCCACGAAACAGCCAGAAGCTCATCAAGTTGCCCCGGAAAAATCTTTAGCTGCCAACCATCTGTTGAGGCTCCAGTCCTCTCCATTGCTCAGCCTGATGTTCAGTCAGAGGAACCACCTGCCTCCATATCACAAGCTGACATCATTCCAGAATATAGAGCTAGAAAAACTATATCTGGAGCAATGATAAGGTTGCGCGTAGAGTGAGACTTGGATGAACTCTACCAGAACTGAGTGCATAACCAAGAATCAAAGATGAAGTCATGGATATTCTTACTTGGAGAGAACTACGATTGAAGAATTTTTCAGACTTCATAATTCTAATGGAGCAGATGAGAGGTCCTGATGAGTTCGTAGATTTTGACTTTGATATGAAGAAAGCAGCTGAAGTAAGCTCCCCGGCTGAGTTAATACCTGATGAGGCAGTAAAGGCATTGGTTTACAGGAAGTTGGGTAAACCAATGGAAAAGGAAGTTGAATCGATGAAGAAGGATAATGAGATGACAGAAGCAGGAGCTGCCGATGATAGTGGTCTCGGTGTCACAGGTCTGGACCAGCCACTGGAGGCAAAGGCGACTGAGGCAACTGTTGGAGTAACTACTGAATTTCAAGGTCCAACAGGTCAGGCCACTCAAATCATCCCTGAAACTCACATATCCACGAATCAATTGAGGGAAATCAGATCCTGTTTCAAGGATTTGTTGAAGGAGGAAGTTGAAGGAGTCGTAGCAAACTCTGTGAGAAACACAATCACCGAACAACGTCAGGCGTGTCTTTGAGATATGAAGGAACAGAGGGAGTTTGCTATCTCCCAGATTGAAGGGCTGAAGGAGCAGTTCAAAAAGACCTTGGATGAATTGGTTGAAGGTTTCAACAAATCATTCGATGAGAATATCAACCAAGTAAACCAGCTCGAAGTCTCCCTCCTGCAGGCCACGGACAAAATTGAAAAGACAGAGGAGAAACTTGATAAGCTGATCCTAACCTTCTCCACTGCCATTGAAACTGCCAAATCTGAACTGGTAAGCAAGATTCAGGAACAAACCGTTCAATCTGTCGGGCTCACAGTTCATGATCTCAATCAAGCCATTACGGTCAGTTTTGGCTCTCTGACTTTCCCGTCAATGCTCTTTTTGATCAAACCAAAAATAGGGAAGGACAGATTGAGAAACCAACTAATCTCATCACCACAACAGAAGAGTTGATTCAAACTGTGGAATCACATGGGAAAAGACTTGACAGTCTTGATCTGATGGTTGTTGAAGTGAATGCAAGGCTAGAGAGGTCCAGGCAAAAGGCTACTGCAGGAAAAGCTGGACCTTCAATCACTGCACCTTTTCCTCAAACCGCTCAGATCCAATCCAAGAGGGTGACCAGGAGTGCCTATGCCCAGATTGAAGCTGATAAGAGTTTGGCAATCAGATTATCTCGAGAGAAACTAGCTGAGGAAGCTCGTCTGAGTGAGGAAGAAAGGAGGGCTGATAAATTAGCTGATTCTGAAGGTCTGAAGAAGAGATTTGCTGCCAAAGAAAGGAAGGGTTAGGTTGGCAAGAAGTTTGTTGAGCCACTGATCCCATATAATATTGATGACATAATCATCCGAGATCCTAGGCATTCGGAAAGGATGGAAGAATGGCAGAAGATCAAAACTGAATGGCTTATGGATGCATTGGTTCTGGAGATTGTCACCACTGAAGTATCTCTAGATGAGGAGTTCTTCAACTGGATGGAGAACAAGCATCCAGACTTTCTGAAGGAACTGGAGCAGGATGCCAAAGCAATCAACGCAAAGATCTCACATCCTCCATATGATGTGATGAACTACAAGAAAAAGGCAGATGGCTCGTTTGACAGAATAACCTTTCAGAGGTTCTACTTTGATCTGATGGGAAAAGCTGGCATAACAGATCCAGAACAGGTAAATGATGTCAAGTGGAAGCTCTATCGAATCTTCAATGTTCCTCAGAGCCTACGAGAAATGCCAGAGGGATATATTCCCAAGATATGATGATCAGAAGAGAGTCTAGATATGATCAATCATTTTGTTTACTTAAACCTTTCATGTACCCTGTAATGAAAAATCTAAATGAATGAAAAGTTTAAATTTACTGATCCTAAGATAAACTCTCATTGTCTTTTGATTATCTACGTTTACTGTGTTATTCCTATCAACTGATGTTGGTTTCTCAAATGTTTTGGTTTCATCAAAAAGGGGGAAATTGTTGGGAGTTTTATAGTTTTGATGAAAGTTCCAAAACAGTTGTAATAGGACCAGTCAGACCTGTTAGCTGATCGATGATCTAGTAATAGGACTAAGATGACCAGTTGATAATTGTTGTATAGAACAACTGATGTAAAGATAGATAAGTCACACATTGAGGGGGAACTCAATGTGAGTAGTCTAAGTCTTGAAGATTAGAAGATCAGAATTCATCTGAGAAGAAGAATAAGAAGACTATCAGATAATCAGGTGAAGATCAGAAGATCAGGTAACATACTGAAGAATCAGAAGACCTGAAGATCAGATGACCGCCACGTAACAAGACTCAGATGACCAGAAGAAATACATTAGAAGAAGTGAAGAAGAGTCTGCAAGTTGTGCTAAGACAACCTGCATCAGAAGACTCAATCAGGTAGACTGATCAGTCTGGACTGATCAGGTCAGCTCAAATCAGGTGACAACCAGAAGATCACCAAGTCATACAAGTTCATCATGCACGAAGAATGTCAACCTAAGTTGGTAAATCAAACACTGAATAAGTGTACTTGATAACCAATGAGAGCAAGACACGTATATACGGAGCTGACATTGCAGGACGAGCTTATATGCTT
This sequence comes from Stenogyne calaminthoides, assembly GCA_037126765.1. Classification (NCBI taxonomy): domain Eukaryota; kingdom Viridiplantae; phylum Streptophyta; class Magnoliopsida; order Lamiales; family Lamiaceae; genus Stenogyne; species Stenogyne calaminthoides. Next base: position 11,717,942 of record JBBCBC010000029.1, read on the forward strand.
TCGGCCATGCCATCTCTGATCACATCAAATCAAGTCTGCAATCCTACCTAAAATAGACCAAAATTTGAATTTCTCTCCAACGGCTAGTTCGATTTTGTGCCTATATATATGGGATCAAACCTTCATAGTAAGGTTACGGAAATAATCTACAAGCTCAAAGCAAGACAAATTTCTGCAAGAAGAACACAAATTGAAGAATATTTCTAAGTGTTCATACCATAGTGTTGGGAAAATATGGGTGCCCGGATCTATTCGAGATGATTTTAAATACATATTTAAATTAATCAATTAATTACTAACATGAATTAATCCTAAATCAATTCCACAAAATAATTAATAAGTAAATAAACAATCATGCGTACACATAATCCACGTAAATCCTAAGCATGAGGAATCTAGGAGTTACGAGATTACGTACCTCTTGTAGAGACAACCGTTGAGACGTTAGATCAACCCAAAGAGCCTTCCCAAATATGTCCCAAGTCCACGAACGTAATCCGGTGGGAGGATTCACAAGAACGATTTTAACAAGAGAGAAAAAATAAAATATTTTGCCACCACCTTTGTGGATTTCTAATATTTTCAACACATGGAATTGCATTGGGGATGAAAAATTCATCCCCTATTTATAGGACTAAGGGGGGCGATTTTTTCAATGAAAAAATAAGGAAGAAAATCTCTTTCTTGATCTCCAAGAAATCTTGAATATATTTCCTATATTCTTTTTCCTTAGTTAAATTTTTCCATAAAAATCTTATTCCCCTTTTATCCTATTATTTTCGAAAACTACAAGGTAATAGGAATCAAGATTTGACTTCTTGAATTTATGGGATAATTATGTATTCCAAGAATACTTATCTCTTTCCATAAAATCTTTTCAAGAAAATCTTTCTTCTTCTTTTTCCTACAATTTTTGAAAATAATTAGGAAATATTAGGGAAGAATATTTTCTTCTCCTTTTCATTAATTGCACTTTATTTTGGGCCATTTGAGGGGTCTTTAGGAGAATTAAGATTGGACCTCCAATGGACTATGAAACTATAATATTGGGCCAAATATTATTCAAGTCCATTAATATTAATTTAATCCATTATAAAATTAATATTGAACTATCCATCTTAACCCATATTACGACTTTACTATAATATGATTCCCGGTCATTATTTTCCGTGTTTAAGATTATCTTAGTCCATTAATTAATTAAGCCACTGAACAAGCTTTATATTAATTCATATCTTTGTCCTTGGAGTAAAGACAGCTCAACATTATTATCCATACCGAAAATAAATTTTCACTTGCAAGATTTGATATGGTAAAGATTATGATCCCACAATAAGGGACAAATCAAGCAAGACGTACTTGCACACGATTCTCCGTATTAAATGTCAGCAATCGTCATGCAATTAATAATATTGCCCAAAATATAAGGTATCGAATCACATTGACTCTCTTCCTATCATAAGTCAAAGCAATAGTTATTAATTCCACACGATCCTTTTAAAGGGATGGAGATTAAGAAATAGCACACCACTGAGGTCTAATTCTTGTATATTCAATACCGAAGAATTTATCCTCATGTAGGTCCTTATTCAGTGCATCTAAATGTACTAGTATAATCTCTTGGTCAAGACAAGCCAATCTGAGCCTTATACTTCAACCTTTAATGATGGTTTGTTCATTTCCATCTGGGTTGTGAATTTGTACTTAATTACGAGATGCTGTTAATTTGATCTTCTGTGATCTGGTATCACCAAATTTACTACAACGTAATACGAACTTAACTTATTGAACGGGTTTGCAATAAATATATATAACATTCATTCATATTTAATACAACAGTGATTAATATATTATTTCTGTAAATAAAAAAAAAATTCAGTTTGGTTATACAAAGTAAAAGCATACTTTTCAGTATAACCCCAACAATCTCCCACTTATACAAAGTAAAAGCATACTTTTCAATATCTCGTGTTCTATGTGACATCTAATGTCACCTACACGAACCTAATAATATTTCTCTCACTTATACTCAAAGCAGATTGGTAACGTTCTTGACACCCATTCCTTCCACATGTCTCTCGAATATATTCGGAGGCAGACCCTTTGTGAATGGATCTGCTAGGTTGTCTTCCGATGCAATCTTTGTCACCTCAATGTCTCCTCTCTTAACGATTTCTTGTATAAGATTGTATTTTCTTTCAATGTGTTTCCTGGCCTTGTGTGCTCTCGGTTCCCTCGAATTTACAACTGCTCCGGCATTATCACAATAAACTGTGATCGTGCTGGGCAAATACGGGACAATGTCCAATTCCACTAGGATGTTCTTGAGCCAAACCACTTCCTTCGTTGCTTCACAAGCAGCTACGTATTCGGCTTCCATGGTAGAATCGGCGATACATTTCTGCTTTACGCTTCTCCATGTCATGGCTCCTCCCCCCATGCAAAACACACTACCCGAGGTAAACTTTCTGGAGTCCACGTGTCCTAAACTAGGCTTGCGCCCTGTCCACAATTTTCTCGGGGTTTTAGGAACTGATTTGGATGGCACTAAGTTTAGAATATAAGCCGATGTTTCCAAAGCGTAACCCCAGAACAATTTTGGTAAATCTGCATAACTCATCATTGACCTTACCATTTCTAAAAGTGTTCTATTTCTTCGTTCTGCAATCCCGTTTTGTTGAGGGGTACCGGGCGCAGTCAACTGGGATGCAATCCCCTCTTCCGACAGGTAGTTCAAAAATTCATCGTTGAGGTATTCGCCTCCACGATCAGATCATAGAAACTTGATAGTCTTTTCCTTATGATTCTCTGCTTGAGCCTTAAATTCTTTGAATTTATCAAAGGTCTCAGATTTATGCTTCATTAGAAAAATATTTCCGTAGCGTGAGTAATCATCGATAAACGTAACGAAATAATCGTAGCCACCTCTAGCTTTGATTTGCATTAGACCACACACGTCGTGTGAACGATTTCTAACACTTCTTTAGCTCTAAGCCCCCTGGCTCCAAATGTCCTCTTGGTCGTTTTACCCTCTAAGCACGATTCGCAAGTTGGAAATGGTTCAATCTGGAGAGTCCCCAATGAATCATCTTGAACCAACCTTTGAATCCTTTTTGGGTTAATGTGACCTAATCTTAGGTGCCAAAGAAGTGTTTCGTTCACATCAGCCGAACGCTTTCTTTTACATGAAATAGTAGATTGTTATACGATGCATTATGTGAGTGATGTGCACAGTTAATAATATAGAGACTGTTCTGTAAAGTTCCACGACAGATAATCACATCGTTATGCAAAACAGTAACATGCTTATTAAAACGAACAGAATATCCATCGACAAATAGTTTAGAAACTGAAATAAGGTTTTTCTGAAAAACAGGAACATAAAGAACATCTCTTAAAATTAAAATCTTGTCTTCAAAAGATAGGTGCACTTCTCCCATTGCTTTAGCTGCCACTCTCGTAGCATCGCCTAGCGTGATGAGGATCTCACTTTCACTATGTTGTCGGGTCAGCTTGAACCCGTTAAGCAAACATGATCAGTGGATCCTGTATCAACTACCCACGAATGAGAAGTATACGCCGCTAAACCAGTTTCAACAACTAGTGTATGAGAATTACCTTTCTTTCCACTCCGCTTGGGATTGGAACAGGCCAACCTCCATTGTCCTTACCACAGTTGAAGCACCTCCCCTTTGGATTTCCTTGACACCACCAGCATCCCTTATCTTACCATTGCCCTTGGCAACAGTTGAGTTTGATTGCTTATGGCTTTTTGTCCTCTTCTTCTTCTTGCCTTCCCTTGGCCTAGAAGATGAAGATGGACCACTTGTCGTGAAAGCTTGAGTTTTGTGCCCCATCAACGTCTCTGCCGCTACCAAAGCATACAACAAATCAGCTAGCGAGGCCAAAGTGTTCAAAAACTTTTGGGCAGAGAGTGGAGTAGCAAATCGATCTGGGTCTCTAGATCATAATCTGCACCCAGATCCTCAAGTTTGTTCAGATGAGCTATCAATTTTGAGGACGTAATCCCATACGGGGTTGCCCTCCACCATTTTCAGCGACAACATCTCTCGCATGGTGATTTGACGGCCTCGCATTTTTGACTCGTCAGTTGGCTCATCTGATTTTTGGTGTGTCAAGAATCCACTTGTGCTTTTGTGCAGTTAGGACAATTATAATTTTTTGTTTCCAATCAACATAGTTTCCCTGACAAATCTATTGACTTTAAGTATAATAACAGTGGATTAAAAGGTTATGACATACTAAATGAAATAAACATACATCTTGTGTCAATGTCCGGATCAACACAAAGAAAATCACACAATTCGATCACATAATTCATATTAAAATATAAAAAAAATATGAACATGCGTCAGCCAACATCTCAAAACAGATTTAAATGAGCCTCTTGGGAGGGTCATCATTTAAATAACATTCAAACAGGTTACAAACAAGAACAGTTACAAACCTTTAATTTTAAAAAAAAATTAATAGTGGCTCCCACTTGACCAATATAAAATTGATAGGGACTTCGGTGAAGTATATACATATCAATTTTATACCTAAGTAATAACCATGATTAAATACATAATTACTACTTCATTTTGATCGAGCCTCTTGGGAGGGTCATCGTTGCCACTAATAATAATTCACAATCATCCTTTTGAGAATTTATTCATGTGAAAGCTATCTTTTGGCCGTCCCGTAGGGGAATTTCTCCAAAAGATTCCACAAATAAATAAATCATAGAGGTCAAAATTAATTTGATTCGAAACCAAATTAATTATTAAAACATATTTAGTAATTTTTGAATTTGAGATTTTTCGTTGGACAATTCTCATGCAAACACATTTAAACAAATTAAATAAAGCATAAGAAAAGACAACAATAAATCAAGCAAAGCAAAAAATAAACATATTGGACACAAATTATCCAACTATCATGGTTTGATTTCCCTTGGCTTGATCTTGAAGAAATGTCGTCTTGAATTTCTGCCACTCGTTCGTCTCGAAAAAAATTTCGTCTTGAAGCGCCACGCCAAGTAGTGCGCATAGGCACAGCGCGCTTCGCCCTCGGTAAACTCGGCAGCCTCGGCAGGCGATGGGTCGGCAGCGCCCGTGTGCGTCTTCGCTCGATGCCGTCGCCCTCGCTTCCACCCCATTGCTCCTTGTTCACAAGGCCTTTTGTCTGTATCGCCCGGTCAGCGTCTGCAAGCATCCCGGGCCAACCCCGCCTGGCGTCGTGTGCTACGCCCGTTTGCTTGGCTATGTCCATGTCACGCGTGCCTCCCTTGGCACGTTTCACGCGATGCACGTCACCTACGTCCATTCCGGGTCTGTCTTAACTCCTCGTCTCTATCTTCGTCTTCGATCAGGTTACAATTTATTTAACAAAAAATAAATACACCTTAAATCTAGACTAGTCTATTACATTGAACAAATCAAATAGTCTAATCTACTCGTGGATTTTCTCACGAGAAAAACCAATCCGAACGAGTCGAATTAAAACCAACATTCATATGCATGAAAAATAAACACATTAAATACCATGGCAATTGGATACCTACAAAAAATATCTAGCAATTCTACTATCCAATTTTCAATTTAATGTCCAACATAAATTAAATAACAATTTAAAAGTCAGAGCTCGAAACCAGAGCTCTGATACTAGTTGTTGGGAAAATATGGGTGCCCGGATCTATTCGAGATGATTTTAAATACATATTTAAATTAATCAATTAATTACTAACATGAATTAATCCTAAATCAATTCAACATAATAATTAATAAGCAAATAAACAATCATGCGTACACATAATCCACGTAAATCCTAAGCATGCAGAATCTAGGAGTTACGAGATTACGTACCTCTTGTAGAGACAACCATTGAGACGTTGGATCAACCCAAAGAGCCTTCCCAAATATGTCTCAAGTCCACAATCGTAATCCGATGGGAGGATTCACACGAACGATTTTAACAAGAGAGAAAAAACAAAATATTTTGCCACCACTTTTGTGGATTTCTAATATTTCCAACACATGGAATTGCATTGGGGATGAAAAATTCATCCCCTATTTATAGGACTAAGGGGGCCGATTTTTTTTCAATGAAAAAATAAGGAAGAAAAATCTTTCTTGATCTCCAAGAAATCTTGAATATATCTCCTATATTATTTTCTACTTAATTAAATTTTTCCATAAAAATCTTATTCCCCTTTTATCCTATTATTTTCGAAAAATACAAGGTAATAGGAATAAAGATTTGGCTTCTTGAATTTATGGGATAATTATGTATTCCAAGAATACTTATCTCTTTCCATAAAATCTTTTCAAGATAATCAAGAAAATCTTTCTTCTTCTTTTTCCTACAATTTTCGAAAATAATTAGGAAATATTAGGCAAGAATATTTTCTTCTCCTTTTCATTAATTGGACTTTATTTTGGGCTATTTGAGGGGCCTTTAGGAAAATTAAAATTGGACCTCCAATGAACTATGAAGCTATAATATTGGGCCAAATATTATTCAAGTCCATTAATATAAATTTACTCCACTATAAAATTAATATTGAGCTATTCATCTTAACACATATTACGACTTTACTATAATATGGCTCCCGATATTATTTTCCGTGTTTAAGATTATCTTAGTCCATTAATTAATTAAGCCACTGAACAAGCTTTATATTAATTAATATCTTTGTCCTTGGAGTAAAGACAGCTCAACATTATTATCCATACCGGAAATAAATTTTCACTTGCAAGATTTGGTATGATAAAGATTCTGAGCCCACCAAGGGGACAAATCAAGCAAGACGTACTTGCACACGATTCTCCGTATTAAATGTCAGCAATCGTCATGTAATTAATAATATTGCCCAAGATATAAGGTATCGAATCACATTGACTCTCTTCCTATCATAAGTCAAAGCAATAGTTATTAATTCCACACGATCCTATTTAAGGGACGAAGATTAAGAAATAACACACCACTGAGGTCTAATTCTTGTATATTCAGTACCGAAGAATTTATCCTCGTGTAGGTCCTTATTCAGTGCATCTAAATGCACTAGTATAATCTCTTGGTCAAGACAAGCTAATCTGAGCCTTATACTTCAACCTTTCATGATGGTTTGTTCATTTCCATCTGGGTTGTTAATTTATACTTAATTACGAGGAGCTGTTAATTTGATCTTCTATGATCTGGTATCATCAAATTAACTACAACGTAATACGTACTTAACTTATTGAACGGGTTTGCAATAAATATATATGTTGGGAAATTTAGAGTTTTGATGAAAGTTCTAAAACACATGTAATAGGACCAGTCAGACCTGTTAGCTGACTGATGTTTTTATTACCAGTTATAGGATACCAGTTGATAATTATTGTGTAGAACAACCGATGTAATAGATAGGTCACATATTGGGGGAACCTCAATATGTATCGATCGAATCCGAAGATCCAAAGAATAGCCGATATCCCAGGGCGCCGTAATGCAAGAGAAGAACAGAAGATCAGATCGATCTGATCAAGTCGATATCTCCAGCTGAAGTCATGAAGCTCAAACTCAGAATACTTGAAGATCGGATGACTTCCAGAAGATCAGACCAGAAGACCTACATCAGCCGAGTCTGCTAGTTGAAGCTAAGTCAACCGCCACCAGAAGACTCCATCGAGTAGATCGATCACTTTTGACCGATTAGGTCACCTCCGGTGAAAATCGATGTTTCACCAAATCATCGTCGATGATCTCGAACAAGAAGAATGTCAAACTTAGTTGGAAGAACAACCGAAAAGTCGTATGTTAACCAATAATGTTAAAAGACACGTATGATCGGAGCCGGCAATTACGGGATTTGGTGCTGCTTTCTCCAACGGCTATAAAAGACACTATTCACGCTTTCGGTCATGCCGTTCCTGAAGCACGTCACATCAATCCTTCAAGCCTACCAAATATAGCCTGAAATTCAAATTGTTCTCCAACGGCTCTTTGATTTCGAGGTCTATAAATATGGGATCACACTTCAGAGTGAAGACACGGAAACCCTGAAACGATCAAGAAGCTCAAGCTATAATCAGATTTCCGCACGAAGAACACGAACAAGAAGATTATTTTATTAAGTGTTCATCCCATAAGTTCTTAGCATAGAAATCTTTTTCATCTACCGATAGCTACCTTAAACACTAGAAAAGATTTCATAGTTGGAACCAAAACAATCTTATCCAAACCCAAAGTTAGGTTAAGTTGTTTAGCAAGATTTCAGACTAGGGTTTCTAGTTCTGATTTCTGGGATCGGTTGAGTGAGAACTCTTTAAATATCATCGGTTTTCTTGTGTTGGACTAACACAAAAATCTAAGTCGATTGGTTTAGTTGGTGCCCCTTGTGATAGGGAAGAGTGGGACGTGGGGATCGGGTTTGTCCGAACCACTATAAATCTTGTGTGCCTTTACCGCTTTGATTAACTGTTTTACAATCGCACACAACTATTAAAGCAAAGATACATATTCTAAGTTTAGATCGGCCTAGCACCAAGCTTCGACCGATCAAGTTTGACACTTTAGTCAACTGGTTAAAAGCCCGACTTTGGAATCGATTTATCAAAAACCGGTTTTTCACACGGGTAAAACTTAGCTTCCAGACATCGATTAAACCGAGAAGTTACCAAAATGATCTGCCTTCAGCGATTAGTAAGTTGGTTATCAGTCCAAACTTATTCATCAAGACTCGATCAAAGCTAATCGCTTTCACACGATCTGCACAAAAGTTTTTTTTAAGTCTATTCACCCTCCCCTCTAGACTTACGCCCTCACAAAACCCGTTCGGGACCTACAAGTGGTATCGAGTAGTGGTTCTCTGGACTAATCGGCTTTGTGTATCATCGATTCTTGAGGAAGAATCTTTGTGGTCATTTGAAGCATTTTGAAAAACCGTTTTAAAACTCATTCGCTTTTCCAAAATCACTCGGAATGGATAATACCTCGGTATGTATCATGATCCTGCGAAGTTCTCAATTGATGAGTATGCAGATTGGGCCATTTATATAAGCAACCATCTAGGTTCGATTAGTGGCGAGAATGATGGAAGTCATTGAAAGAGGACCCATCATCATATATTACGACAACCCCAGTAGGTTGGAGGAGATCCAATTTTGCCCGGAAGTCTTATGCGAAAAAAGCCCAACCTTGATGGATGCAGAGGAAAGGAAATCAGATATACTCGGATACAATCGCCAGCATATTATCATGAAAACGATGGACAAGGTCACCAAGGAAAAGATTAAATATCTCAAAAGCATGAAAGCAATGTGGGATACTCTATTTGAGATATGAGAAGGAAATGATCAGATCAAAGACAGCTGTCTACAAGCCAAACTGGTGAAGTTTGAAAAACTGAAGATGCTGCCCAACGAGACCATCAACGAACTCAATGGAAGGATTACTATGTCAGTGAATAAGCTACGAGAACTTGGTAGAGAGATGTCAGACAAGGACATCAACTACAAGATCTTAAGATCTCTCACCAAGAAATGGGATATGAAAGTCACGGTAATCAAGGATTGCCAAGACATTTCAAAGATGAAGCCGGTAGTAGCTTGTTCTTAAGCCTTTAAAGCTCACGAGTTCGATTTAATTGAAAGAGGACAAGCGGATGAAGATGAGGTGTGCATTGAAGCCTCAACTTCCAAATCAGTTGCGTTTAAGGCAACCAACAGCAAATCAAAGGCCAATGAACCTGTAGGAAACATCATAAGTCAGGCAGAACAGATCGCTCTGCTTAGTAGGAAACTAGAAAAATCAAATATTCAACTTGGTAAGTATCGAAGAATCTATAAAGATTATCAACATAGCTGAGGAAGAGATAGGAGATCACCCAACGGATCTCTAGAAAGAACTAGATCCGATGATCGAAGAGATCCGCAGAGAAGAAAAGAAAAGAGATAATCTAAATGATGAGAGAAGAGATAATCGATCCGAAAGAAGGAGCTCGAGATTACTATCGAAGGGAAGTCACCTGATAGATCATATAGACGGAGTGATTCACCTGGAAGAAAAGGTTACGTGGATCAAGGAGTGTGCTTCAACTGTGAGAAGCCAGGTCACTAAATAAGCAGACGCCGGCACGGACGCCAAAAGAAAGGGAAGAAAGAAAAGAGGAAGAAAGAGAGCAACGAGGGACGAAAAAGCCATGGTTCTTACACATCCGAATCGACGATTCCTATCGCCCTCGAGGATTCTCGGATGAGAAGATTTTGTCGATAAGCAAAGTCTTGTTGACTTCTATGAGAATGAAGATCCGATATTCTCTTGGATGATGATGAGATCTCTTTCGATGGCCAAGGAGGACCAATCTGAGGTAACCTCCAAACCTTCTCGCTTGGTGCCTTTTACACTGTTATCATTAGCACACCGGCCGGGAGATTGACCTGTGACTCTACTCGAGCAATTGCTTGATGATCTCTCCAATGCAGAGACACTTATGCTATAGTGGAAGTGAAAAAATGACAAGCTAAGGATCGTAAATAATCGCCTTGTTAAAGAGAACGATCTCAAGAAATAAAACTCTTGAATTGAAGTCTCTTTGAAACCGCCGTAGGAAAATCGAGGAACTTAACATTCTGAAAGTTAAGTCTTCTGATCAGGAGAAGCAGATCAAAGATCAGCTAGCAATTAACAAACAACAAGCGGATGACTTCAAAATCCTTCAGGCTAAATTTGATGAGCTATTCCGACTGCATGAGAGTCTAAAATCTTCTGAGGATAATTTGCGCAAGAAAATAGAGGTTTTCACAAAATCTTCTAAAACTGTTCAAGATATGAACACCTATTTTCGAACAACGATTAACAAGAAGGGACTTGGGTATGAGAACCCTTCCACATCCTCAAAAAGCCGGTTGATTCACCTCAAAAAGGTGTAATCAGACGAGTTTCTGGCAAAGATACACCAAAAGCCAAACTTGTATCTAATAAGGGAAAAAGACCGGTTGAGCAGGAAAGGCAGGTGCCTAACCAGAAGGGGAACAGAAATGGACCCCAATTGGTAAAGCATCATCAGAGGAATCAACAGAAGAACCGGTTCTTACGAAGAGACCTCAACTCGATCAACAGATCGTATCGAAAAAAGACAACAGTAAAGGGAAGTCTAATCTGAGACCCAATCAAGGTCAGCTGCTGAATAAGCACGCTATAGGTAAACTGCAAAAACCACCTATGCCAAAAAGATACGAATCTTTTGATGGTAGCAGTCGTACCTACCCATATAATCAGAAACCTAGGGTTGCTGCACCTGAGCCACACTGGAAGAAAAGAAGACAAACAGAAAAGATAAATCCCAAGTCTTCTAAGTCACCCAAGGCTCACACTAATAATCATACCAATCAGAAAGCATATAAAGAGACGTATGATTATGTTGATAGGTATGGGAGACAAATCAGGCCTTCTGATCTAACTGATCACAATAAAAGTGCTCTGTTTGTATGGATCCCCAAAACCAAACCTAACCCCTCAGGACCCAATCCAAAAGGGGTACCTAAAGCCTGATTTGATTGCAGATTCGCGTGGGTCTGGCCAACAAAGGAGGTGTGCAGGCAACTATCTGGTACATCGATAGTGGATGCTCAAGGCACATATTCGAAGCAAACACCTCCTCGGCTCTTACATAGAACGAAAGGTCGCGTGTACTCTTGGTGATGATAACTTTGGTTATACCAAAGGATTCGGAACCTTAGAGAATGATGATGTCTGTGTCGGCTTTGGAGTCTCAGATGTCGAAGGTCTAAAGCATAACCTATTATCGGTTTCACAATTCTGCGACAACGGATTCGGCGTTGAGTTCTCGAATCGATCAATGCACTATCAAAAATCGAGCCACTCAACAAATTTTGCTAAGCTGGTTCAAGGAAAGGGACGATCTACACGTTAGATTGGAGCAGTTGCCCAAGAAATACATGCTCGATTGTTAAGAGTTCCAAAAGTAGCAAATTGGCTCGCACAAAAGAATGAGTCATCCGAACTTTAAAACTCGTAATAAGATAGCAAGGATGTCTCTAGTGGAAGGTCTTCCGAATGAAGTATTTTCAAAGGATCGGACATGTGTTGCATGTCGAAGGGAAAACATGTCAAAGCTTCATTCAAGGGAATTCACGGATGGCATCACAGAGTATTTGTTTACCTTCATATGGATCTATTTGGACCCGATTACACGATCGATCTCGTGACGCAAATATACTCGTAATCGTGGATGACTATTCCAAGTTTTACGGGTTATATTCTTACATAAGAAGAATGAGGCGACAACGAAGATACCCGAGCCGCTTAAAAGATTACAAAATGAGAAGGGTGTCGGGTGTAGTAAAAATCGGATCGGATAAAGGATGCAATTTACGAACTCTTTTATAAGCGATTTTTGCTCAAAGTTTGGTATCTGACATGAGACATCGGTAAGAACGCCTACAACAAAATGGAGTAGCGAGCGGACGGACAAAGCAGAACACTCAAAGAAGTGCGCCGCGACGATGTTAATTGAACATGCGATACCAAGCCGTTTCGGGCGAAGTTATCAACACCGCATGTCATACACGTAAGCAGAGATGTCTTCCGACTAAGGCTCACTACAAAACACCCTTATGAATCGTGGAAGGGCGAAAACCTCGTGTTTCTTACTTCCATGTTTTTTGGTGTAAGTGTTTCATACACAACAATGGGAAGAGTCGGTTGAAGACCTTTGAGGCCAAGTCGGATGAGGGTATATTCTTAGGATATTCCTCATCTAGCAAGGCTTTCGGGGTTTACAAACGCATTTAACCCTAGTTGTGGAAGAAACACCCCATGTAGTCTTTGATGAAGCATCTTACGAACAAGAGAAATCGCCTCGAACAAGATGTACTCGATCAACCAAGACACGATGCTTAGAAAATGGATCACCTAACGATCAAGGAAAAAGGATCGACATCGTGAAACAATATACATTCGGATCTAGCTGATTCACGGATAAATCAGATCCTAAGGTATGAAAAACTATCGATGAAGAAGTTCGCATGCAATTTGAGAGGCAATATCAACCGAACCATCCGGTTTGGGGAACACGAAGTTCCCGCGAGCGGACATCAAGACATGATGAGTCCAACATCACCGAGGCGTGTTCTTATCAAGTGGATCATAACTCGCACCACTCCCAATCGCTAGTAATGAGCTATTATCATAAATGGATGATGCTCTCCAAACCGATTTAAATCGAGCGAAGGACGGATAACCGGTCATCCAACCGATCGATCTAAACCCATCCGATAGAGTTAAAACTAGACATCGATTGGTGAAAGTGTCATGTATTGTTGTTATCCGTCTATGAAGGAACCAACAACAAAGATGAGAGGAAGCTCTACAAGACGCAAGTCGGATTCTAGCCATGCGAGGATTTTGGAGCGGTTCGAGAGAAATCAAGTTTGGGAACCGGTGGACAGACCAAATCATCAAGACGCAATTGGCACGAAGTGGGTTTTCAAGAACAAGAGAGATGAGAAAAATGTCATAACCAGGAATAAGGGAAGACTTGTTGCTAAGGGGTATTCACAATCGGAAGGAATTGATTATGATGAGACCTTTGCACGGCCATTTCGCCTAAAGCCATTAATTTATTTTCGGCATATGCTTCCTACGAGGGTTCATGTGTATCGATGGACGTAAAAAGTGCATTCTTAAACGGGTACTAGCGAGAGGAAGTTTATGTCGAACAACCTCCGGGCTTTGAAAAGGGCAACCAAGTGTACCGTTTAAGAAAAAGCTCTTTATGGTTCTGAAACAAGCTCCTCGAGCTTGGTATGATACACTCTCTCGATTCTTGATAGCAATGTGGGTTCACTAAAGGAAAAAATGGACGTAACCCTATTCGAGAATAGAAGATGGAGAAGATATTCGATGGTTGATTCGTGGACTACATCATCTTCGGATCTCCCAACAAGAGTCTATGTGAAAGATTCAGCAAACTGATGCAAGGAAGTTCGAGATGTCCATGATGGGTCAGATGAGTTATTTTCTAGGTCTACAAGTTAAACAAAATACAGAAGGAATATTCATCTGCCAAGCAAAGTACACTAGGAGTTTATTGACTAAGTTTGGAGTTCAAAACTGTAAGGAAGCAAAAATTCCTCTGATGACTGGATTCAAGATGGATCCAGATGAGGATGGTCGAAAACAAATCGAAAAGAATATAGGGCTCTCATTGGATCTTTACTATACATTTGCCCGCCAGACCCGGATATCACTTTTGCAAATAGGTGTATGTGCGGATTTCGGGCAAATCCAATGCAAAGCCACCTAGAAAGCGACTAAGCGGATTACGAAGTATCTGAAGGGACGATAAACCTTGGTTTATTTTACCCATCAGATGATAATCTAGAGCTTAGTGGGTATTCTGATTCTGATTATGGAGGTTGCAAAATTGACAGAAAGTCAACCTCAGGAACATGTCAGTTCTTAGGAAGTGAACTGATCTCGTGGTTTTCAAAGAAGGGACATCGATTGCGACATCTACTCTTGAAGCGAGAAATATATGGGCGGAAAGGTATTTGCTCCTAACCGCTTCCAGCTTAGTCATTTCTTTGAGGATTATAACATTGTAGCTAAGAATGTACCTATATTACGTGAGCGATAATAGTCTTATTGCAATCACTTTCGTAATCATGTTCTACATACAAGATGCAAGCATGTGGATGTCAGACACCATTTTATAAGAGATCATGTTGAAAAGAAGAATATCAGAATGGAAAAGATTCACACTGATTTACAGAAAGCTGATATTCTAACCAAGCCACTAGCTGAGATCGATTGAGAGAATTATGCAATGAGCTAGGCTTACGGATCTTGGAGAAAAAGCACCTAAAATGCTTGATGGATTGTTCTCGAACCCGGTGGTTAAGAGACTAACCAAAAGTTAAGAGGAATCGATTGAGTTTGGTATCTCAATGATCGGAAAAGATCGATCCAAGGAACCGATATGAGAAGTCGATCGTTACAAATTTGTCGATTAAAAAAACTGATCAGATTAAAGGAAACACTCAGATTAAAGGATTATCTGATTAAATCAGTTGGGTTATTTCTCTCTTTATAAGTCGATTAAGTTGACATTCAACAAGCAAGATTCACAAGATTAAAGCTTACATCGCATAAGAAAACAGGTAATTTACACAACAATGGAATAATAGAAATTTTCATTGATAAAGACCCGAAGGTCAGGTTTACATTACAAGTTACAAGTACAAGAGGACCCGGGAGGTCAGTACATAAGTCATAAACCGAAAAACCCTAAACCTATACCCCTAAACCCTCATCCTAACCCTAGAAGAGGGGAAGAGAGAGAGATTTTAAGATCTCATGCTCCCATTTTCCCCCACTTAACAAGGGTGAGAAGGCTTTGAAATAATCCTAAAGCCTCTCGCTGAAGCTAAAACCAATGGAGCGAGAGAGGCCTTGATAGGATTTCTAAGCCAGGAGCCCTTAGACCTGAAGTCAATGGGCTCTCCAGCTGTTAAATGGAGCACATGTGCCAAGAAAGAGGTTCAAAGACCTTATGGGCACATGTGTCGCATGAAAAAATTGAGTTGATATACGAAGATCAGCTGTTGTCTGATCAAGACCGTATATCAAACTCATGTTTTATATCAGACTGAGTCTGTTGATGCTAGTTCCGTCATCTCGATAGACACACAAGGTGCATACGGTTAGGAGAAGTGTCTTCTCAGTTGCGACAGCAGATCCGCCGCCTTTAGTGGTAGAAGCTTGGCAACAATTGTATGTGAAATCTTTGATGACGACGAAAACAATGATAAGGGACACACAGGGTTGATTTGAGAAGCTGAATTCATTGAAAAAGGGGTAAAGGTGTTTGCCGGAAGTTTCACCGGAAATAAGGGTTCACCAGAATACATGATTCTACAAAGAAGATAAGTATGGTGAATGGGTTATGTTGTGTAAAACATTGGTCCAATTTATAGAGGCCAAGCAAGGGTGCAAATGCAAATTTGATTTCAAAAAGCCTTTTAGAGAAATTTGCATCACAAGGACAGCGTGTAGGAATCACGCGACTGATAATTGGATAAATTTACGGCGGATTGACATATCGAAATATTCAGACTATAATTACGCATGTCAAATCGTGCCAACTTAGGGAATAGAGACTACTATTCTATACTAAGTTTTGGCGGTAACACGTATCCCAAGAATTGGCTTGATCTCGAGAAGAATCGATTAGGTCAATTGAAATCGATTACATCTGGCCCGATCGATGAGGAAGATCGATTGAGCTTAATACCTCAACAAATCGGATATATATCGATCTATGAGAAAGCGAAATATCGGTTGAAGGGAACTTCAACCCGATCAAGGAGGATCGTAAAAGGAAATCGACGCAAAGTGAAGCGGATCGGTTGAAAAGAACACGGTTGGGAAATTATAAGGATTAGGCGAAAACTAAGATCAACAAGTGGAATCAACAACTACAAGTGGTATTGATGATTACAATATCGACCAACCAGATACGCTTTTTCTTCGTTTCCTTGTTTATTGCTTACTTATTTGATTTTTATCGATATTATTTGCCTTCTTGTACTCATTACCTTTTGTGACGTATTCCCCGCAAAACATTTAACGCGGACGTAGGGTACTTGTATTAATTGCTACAAAATGTGCTTTTAAATCCAAAAGGTATTAAATGCGTGCTTTTTTCGACCATACGATCAAAAACCGCTTAACTGGATCGTTTAATCTTTTCAAAGCGGTTGATCTTTCAATCTCGTTTTCCCCTCCTCCTCCTTATAAGTTTCATCAAAACCCTACCGAGTTTTCTTATTCTCAAAAAATTTTGCGATTTATTCTCCGAAAACTCAAATTACCTTTTCGTGATTCAAGTGTTTTCTCTGCGATTCAAACTCATTTTTAAAAAAAAATTGAATCTGGTAATTTCTGGTTATTTGATGATTTTCTTTTTCAAAATCCTTTGATCATATAGATTATGTCTATGTGTTACCCTGCGATATGCCTTATCTTTTCTTAATATCCGTGTGTGTTTATCGATTACTAGGCCTGTGAATAGGTCTGATAATCAATATTTGATATCTTCATGATTACGCACAATTTTAATCGAGTCTATCTTGTTGTAGATGGCCACTCACGGAATGGGAAAGATAATGTGCAACTATGCGGATCTAGCGACAAAAATTGTCGATGACAAATTCGTACAGTTTGGTGCTACGCGGGATCCAGAATCCATGGAAGTTGAACAAATCCTGAAGAAAGGAGGCCTTGAGAAATTCTGTGCTGCTCACTGCAATCCAGTGATGCAATATGAAGCACTCGAATTCCTAAGGAATTTGAAGGTGGATACGAACACTCCTGGAGATGAACTGATCTCTTCAGTCAACGGAGAGGAGATCAGACTGACGAATGCTGACATATCTCGTCTGTTCAGCTTGCCCAAAGGACGAATCTCGCCTGCGCACTACAGGGAGAATGAAGATGAGCTGATCAGAAACGAACTCTTCAGGGAAGCTGACAAACATCAGACCGCAGGTTTTGTCAGACCGATGCTAAAAAGGAAATACCGACTGTTGTTTGACATATTGTCAAAAACAATCATGGGTATTTCATTATTGAATGCTCTAACATCCGTCAAACTGTACAACATAGGCTGCGATAATTGATGAAGCCAAGAACATCAATTGGCATGGCTTCCTGAAGGCCATCCTACTCCAAGAACATGAAAATTTTGGAGTTAATGAATGGAGGCAGGTCTATCTGAAGAAGAGGATCAGCAATCTCAACAAGGTTGCAGTTATTCTGAAAGACAAACTGCCAAATGCTGAATGGGACCAGAATGGACTGAAGTCCTACAAGGCCTTCCTCACAACCACTTCAGCTATATATGGGCCCCACGATGATGATATTAAGCCCACTCCTCCAAAGGTGAAGAAAAAAAAAAACCAAGGAGCAAAACCTCGTCTACACCGGATGCTCCCCAAAAAGAAGAAAAGAAAATCGGTGAAGGCTCAAGAGAAGAGGCGAAGAAGGCAAAAAAACAGCCTCCATGACTCTATTTCGGAAGATGAGTCGGATGACGAAGGAGCCCAGATCACTGACGCGGCCTGAGATCGGGGAGAAAATCGACAGCCAGGCTTCTCAAGCTGAGAGCTCGCCAGAACATTCTGAGGAAGGAGCAAGAGACGAACGATCTCCTTCTCCTCAAACTCGAAGTTGATTTACCTTCGGACTGCCAGCGAAAGCATGTTTCTCCTTCTCTTCCACTTTGTCATGAACCTAAAACTACATCGGTTCGGAACCGTAAAGCTTACATTGCAGAGCCGGACGTAATTGCCGACAATGAGAACCTCTCGCAGTCGAGCCAATCACCAACTTCCGCCTACTCAAGCACCACCAGAACCCTCTACATCTCATCAACCGGAATCTGGTCGATCTGAACAAATAATTCTGAGTCCAGATCATCCAAGACCATCACCGGGAAAATGGTCAGGATGCAAATTGAACGAGATATTGATGCGATGTATCCAGAGTCGGTAGCCCATCCCATTATCGAGAGAGGAAGTTATGGAGATCCTCACATGGAAATATCTCGGTTAAAGAGCTTCTCGGACTTTATGATGATTATAGAACGGATGGGAGGTCTTTGATGAATTTGCGATTTTGATTTCGATATGAAGAAATCGCTCAAGTAGGATCACCACCGAAAGCCGATAAGCGATGAATCAATTAAAGCTCGATCCACGAGGAAGTGGGGTTGGTGAACAAGGCAACCGAGATGGCGAAGAAGCTCAAGCAGATATGCCTATGAAGGATGCGGAGCTGCCGATGATAGTGGGCGGTCTTTGCAGTTCATGACCAACCACTGGAGGCACAAACAATCAAAACAGATCAAGTGGACGATACCATTCCTACATCTCACATCACCGGCTGATCAACCGGAGATCGGATCATGTCTCAAAGATCTCCGAAAGAAGAAGTTGGGGGAGTGGTAGGCGATCGAGGCGATTAGCCTCAAAGAAATAACAGATCAAATGGAATTGGCTATTTCCCAGATTGAGGCAATCAAAGATCAGTTCTCCCAAACTGTGACCACCGTGGTTCATTTAACTTATAAAATCAGTTGATGACAAACTAATTCGGGTGGATCAACAACAAGTTTCTTTTTCGATGCTCACGAAAAAGCTAGAATCGATGTAAGAGAAACTTGACAAACTAATTCTTACACTCTCTCTTCGCCATGGAATCTAAAAAAAGCGGTGATCTCGAAGGTTCAAGATCTCTTTGCTCAAGCTCAAGGTTTATCATTTGCGAGATCTCAACAGGCGATATCGATCAACTTTGGTTCTCGACCTCCCACCTCAGCTGCTCTTTTTGATCAAACCAAAAGGGGAAGGATGAGTGAGAAACCAGCCCGACATGATCGTAAACAATGAAAACCCCGATTGAAGACGGTTGAATCTTATGGACAAAGACTAGATCATCTGGATCTTTTGCTAACGAAAATTTCGAAAAGATGGAAAAGTCAAAAGGCAAGAAATTTCTTTGCGGGTCTTTGGGACATCACAACTTGTACCCGATCGCTCGGACTAAGAAAATCACAAGAAGCTGACTAGCAAATTCAAAGCCGATAAGAAAAGGTGAGAAATTGTCCAAAGAACAGATTGCGGAAGAAGCCCGAATAAGTGAAGAAGAGAGAAGGGCGGAATAAATTAGAAGAAAAGTGTAAGATCCGAAGAAGAAATTCGGATCGAGGGCGAAGAAAGGAAATTTGGAAAATCTGTGCTGGAACCTGGGTTGCAAAGAAGAGTTGATGAGATCATTCCAAAAGCGCCGCACACGCCGATAGGTTTGAGGAATGGAATAAGATCAGAAGCGAATGGCTTCTGGATGCCTTTGTTCTCGGATCTTGTTCCACAAGAAAAATCTCCAGATCAATTCCTCAACTGGTTGGAAAACAAACATCCGTATTTTTCAAGTATTCGGAAAATGAGGCCAAGATAATCAATGTAAAAATATCTCGCCAAGAGTATGATCTATTGGATTACTCGAAGAAGGCAGATGGCTCATTTGACAGACTGGCATTTCAGAGATTCTACTTTGACATCCTGAGCAAAACGCGCATAACTGATCCTCAGCAGGTCAATGATGTCAAATGGAAACTTTATCAGATTTTCAACGTCCCTCAAGATCAAAGAGAGATGCCAGAAGGATACAAGCCTAAAGAGTGAAGAATCAGAAGACTTCTCAGGATCAGCTGTTTTTAAATTCAAACTTTTCTGATGTAACATGTAATCGACATATCTAATGAGAAAAGTTTATTTTCTGATCCTAAGACAAAATCTCATTGTCTTCTGATTATGTGCTCTTTACTGTTCTATATTTATCAACTGTGATTGGTTTCTCAAAGTGTTTTGGTTTCATCAAAAAGGGGGAAATTGTTGGGAAATTTAGAGTTTTGATGAAAGTTCTAAAACACATGTAATAGGACCAGTCAGACCTGTTAGCTGACTGATGTTTTTATTACCGGTTATAGGATACCAGTTGATAATTATTGTATAGAACAACTGATGTAATAGATAGGTCACATATTGAGGGGGAACCTCAATATGTATAGGTCAGATCTGAAGATCCAAAGAATAGCTGATATCCGACAGGCCAGAATGCAAGAGAAGAACAGAAGATCAGATCGATCTGATCAAGTCAGATATCTCAGCTGAAGTCATGAAGCTCAAACTCAGAATACTTGAAGATCAGATGACTTCGGAAGATCGGACGGAAGACCTACATCGGTAAAGTCCGCTAGTTGAAGCTAAGTCAACCGCACGCGTAAGACTCCATCGGTAGATCGATCGGCTTTGATTGATCGAGGTCACCACCGTGAAAAATCGATGTTTCACCAAATCATACGTCGATGATCAGAACAAGAAGAATGTCAAACTTAGTTGGAAGAACAACACTGAAAAGTGCGTCTGTTAACCAATAAGAACAAGACACGTATGATCGGAGCCAGCAATTACGGGATTTGGTGCTGCGTTCTCCAACGGCTATAAAAGACACTATTCACGCTTTCGGCCATGCGTTCTCAAGCACGCCACATCAATCTCGCAAGCCTACCAAATATAGCACGAAATTCAAATTGCTCTCCAACGGCTCTTTGATTTCGAGGTCTATAAATATGGGATCACACTTCAGAGTGAAGACACAGAAACCCTGAAACGATCAAGAAGCTCAAGCTATAATCAGATTTCCGCACGAAGAACACGAGCAAGAAGATTATTTTATTAAGTGTTCATCCCATAAGTTCTTAGCATAGAAATCTTTTCATCTAGCTGATAGGCTACCTTAAACACTAGAAAAGATTTCATAGTTGGAACCAAAACAATCTTATCCAAACCCAAAGTTAGGTTAAGTTGTTTAGCAAGATTTCAGACTAGGGTTTCTAGTTACGATTTACGGGATCGGTTGAGTGAGAACTCTTTAAATATCCGTCGATTGTAATTGTGTTGGACTAAACACAAAAATCTAAGTCCAGTTGGTTTAGTTGGTGCCCCTTGTGATAGGGAAGAGTGGGCGTGGGGATTTGGTTTGTCCGAACCACTATAAATCTTGTGTGCATTTACCGCTTTGATTAACTGTTTACACAATCGCACACAACTATTAAAGCAGCATACATATTCTAAGTTAAGATCAGCTAGCACCAAGCTTCTGATCTGATCAAGTTTGACACTTTAGTCAACTGGTTAAAAGACTGACTTTGGAATCTGATTTATCAAATTATGGGTGCCCGGATTTATTCGAGATGATTTTAAATACATATTTAAATTAATCAATTAATTACTAACATGAATTAATCCTAAATCAATTCAACATAATAATTAATAAGCAAATAAACAATCATGCGTACACATAATCCACGTAAATCCTAAGCATGCGGAATCTAGGAGTTACGAGATTACGTACCTCTTGTAGAGACAACCATTGAGACGTTGGATCAACCCAAAGAGCCTTCCCAAATATGTCTCAAGTCCACGATCGTAATCCGATGGGAGGATTCACACGAACGATTTTAACAAGAGAGAAAAAACAAAATATTTTGCCACCACTTTTGTGGATTTCTAATATTTCCAACACATGGAATTGCATTGGGGATGAAAAATTCATCCCCTATTTATAGGACTAAGGGGGCCGATTTTTTCAATGAAAAAATAAGGAAGAAAATCTCTTTCTTGATCTCCAAGAAATCTTGAATATATCTCCTATATTATTTTCTACTTAATTAAATTTTTCCATAAAAATCTTATTCCCCTTTTATCCTATTATTTTCGAAAAATACAAGGTAATAGGAATAAAGATTTGGCTTCTTGAATTTATGGGATAATTATGTATTCCAAGAATACTTATCTCTTTCCATAAAATCTTTTCAAGAAAATCAAGAAAATCTTTCTTCTTCTTTTTCCTACAATTTTCGAAAATAATTAGGAAATATTAGGCAAGAATATTTTCTTCTCCTTTTCATTAATTGGACTTTATTTTGGGCTATTTGAGGGGCCTTTAGGAAAATTAAAATTGGACCTCCAATGAACTATGAAGCTATAATATTGGGCCAAATATTATTCAAGTCCATTAATATAAATTTACTCCACTATAAAATTAATATTGAGCTATTCATCTTAACACATATTACGACTTTACTATAATATGGCTCCCGGTATTATTTTCCGTGTTTAAGATTATCTTAGTCCATTAATTAATTAAGCCACTGAACAAGCTTTATATTAATTAATATCTTTGTCCTTGGAGTAAAGACAGCTCAACATTATTATCCATACCGGAAATAAATTTTCACTTGCAAGATTTGGTATGATAAAGATTCTGAGCCCACCAAGGGGACAAATCAAGCAAGACGTACTTGCACACGATTCTCTGTATTAAATGTCAGCAATCGTCATGTAATTAATAATATTGCTCAAGATATAAGGTATCGAATCACATTTACTCTCTTCCTATCATAAGTCAAAGCAATAGTTATTAATTCCACATGATCCTATTTAAGGGACGGAGATTAAGAAATAACACACCACTGAGGTCTAATTCTTGTATATTCAGTACCGAAGAATTTATCCTCGTGTAGGTCCTTATTCAGTGCATCTAAATGCACTAGTATAATCTCTTGGTCAAGACAAGCTAATCTGAGCCTTATACTTCAACCTTTCATGATGGTTTGTTCATTTCCATCTGGGTTGTTAAGTTATACTTAATTACGAGGAGCTGTTAATTTGATCTTCTATGATCTGGTATCATCAAATTAACTACAACGTAATACGTACTTAACTTATTGAACGGGTTTGCAATAAATATATATAACATTCATTCATATTTAATGCAACAATGATTAATATATTATTTCAGTAAATAAATAAGAAAATCAGTTTGGTTATACAAAGTAAAAGCATACTTTTCAGTATAACCCCGACACATAGTTCTTAGCATATAAATTTTATCCTTCAGCCTTTGGCTACTCATATACTAGGATAGATTTCCAGTTGGAACATAACAAATCTTATACCCAAACCAAAAGTTAGGTTAAGTTTGTTTAGCAAGATTTAAGACTAGGGTTTCTAGTTCTGATCTCTGGGATTGGTTGAGTGAGAATTTTTGAAACATCTGTTGCACTGTGTTGGACTAATACATAAAACTAAGTCCAGTTGGTTAGTTGGTGCCCCTGTTGATAGGGAAGAGTGGACGTAGGACAAGTTGTCCTAACCACTATAAAAATCTGGTGTGCATTATCTGATTTACCTGTTTTACACTATCGGCACACTACTTGTTTGTATATTGCATGCATATTCTAAGTCTGGATCAGATTTGCATCAAGCAACCTATCTGATCAGTTTGGCACTTTGTCATCTGATTCAAAACAGATAACTTAGAAATCTGATTTAACAAACTAGTTTTTCACACGGGTAAAACTTAGCTTCCGCACATCAGTTAAACTTATAGACACCGAATCGATTCCGCCCTCAGCGATCAAGAAGTGGGATATCGATCAAACCGATTCATTAGACTCACGGTCGAGTAACTTTCTTATCACACCTGATCTCACGAAAAAGTTTTCAGAAGTCTATTCACCCTTCCCCTCACGAAAACCCGTTCAGGACCTACAGGAAACAACCCTGAGATTATCAAAGTCCTTTCAATCTTCTCTTTCTCTTCTCTGCGATCGTCTCTTCGATCATCTCTTATGTCATTAGAACGATTTCTCTCTTGTGATATGTCGGTAGATCTCCTATCTCTTCCTCTGTTGTTCTGATAATCTCTATAGAATTTTCGATACTTTCTCATTTGAACATTCGACTGTTCAAGTTTTCTGGTCAGCAAAGCAATTTGTTCAACCTGACTGATGATGTTTCCAACCGGTTCACCAGATCTTGAACTGCTACTGATTTCCTAAAATGAAACAGCTTTTGTCGTACTCAATGTAGCTTCAGCAGGAACTTCATCATCTTCTCGTCCTCTTGCAATTAGATCAAATTCATGAGCTTTCAGACTGAGTTGTTGGGGAAATCGGGGTGCCCGGATCTTTTCGAGGTGATTATTTAAATATATATTTAAATTAAACAGTTAATTACTAGCATGCGTATACATAATTCACGTAAATTTTAAACATGCAAAACTAGGAGTTACGGAATTACTAACATCTTGAAGAATTAAACGGATGAATCAACCCAAGAGCCTTCCCAAATATATCCCCAAAGTCCATGTATGTTATCCGGTGGGAAGATTTCAACAAACGATTTTAATGGGAGAGAAATAAAATATTTTGCTACCACCTTTGTGGATTTCTAATATTTCCAACACATGAAATTGCACTTGGGAATGAAGAGTTCATCCCCTATAAATAGGGAGGAGGGGGGGACAAAAATTAGGGTGGAAAATAAGGGAGAAAATCTTTTCTTGAACTCCAAGAAATCTTGAATATATCTCCTATATTCTTTTCTCCTAAATTAAATTTTCCATAAAACTCTCCTTCCCCTCTTCTACCTTGATATTTTCGAAAATTACAATAAATAAGGAGTCAAGATTTGACTTCTTGAATTTATGGTACAATAATTATCTTTTTCCATAAAATATCTACAAGAAAATCAAGACAATCTTTCCTTCCTTTATTTATACAAATTTTTTGAAAATTATAGCTTGGAAATTAGGCAAGAATATTTTCTTCTCTCTCTCATTAATTGGACTTTATTTTGGGCTATTTGGGGGGCCTTTAGGAGAATTAAGATTGGACCTCCAATGGACTATGAAGCTATAATATTTTGGGCCAAATATTATTTAAGTCCATTAATATTAATTTACTCCAGTATAAAATTAATATTGAACTATCCATCTTAACCCATATTACGATTTCACATATAACATGGCTCCCGGTCATTATTTCCCCCGTTTAAGATTATCTTAGTCCATTAATTAATTAAGCCACTGAACAAGCTTTATATTAATTAATATTTTTGTCCTTGGAGTAAAGACAACTCAACATTATTATCCATGCCGGAAACAAATTTGCACTTGCAAGATTTGACATGATAAAGGATATGAGCCCACCAAGGGGACAAATCAAGAAAGACGTACTTGCACGCGATTCTCCGTATTAAATGTCAGCAATCATCATGTAATTAATAATATTTCCCAAGATATAAGGTATCGAATCGCATTGACTATCTTCCCATCATCAGTCAAAGCAATAGTTATTAATTTCACACGATCCTATTTAAGGGATGGAGATGCTAAGAAGATTCAGGATGGGGTAATGACTACTATTGAAGACAAATTCACAGCTCTCACAGCAGATCTGATGAAGCTGTTTGAAGAAGAGCAAGCAAAACTGGTTGACAGAGAAAGAAGTCACACAGTCTGGATGCATAATGCCATCCTTTCTTAAGTAATGCAACTAGTAAATCCTCTTGCCGAGAAGCTCAATCTCCAGTCTGACAAACTCAAAGTTCAGACAGATATGCTCAATGAGACACACGTGCTACTGGAAAATGTCTGGGCATCCTTGGAGAAAAGTGACAACCACATGGATATGGGTTGGAAACACTTTGCAGCTTCTACAGAACGAGCAAGAAAGGACATCGAATTTGCTCTCAACTCCTGCACCTTCTGCCACCGCTCAGATCACTCCTCTTGTTGTTGAGGAACTCAGAGAGGAGATCACACGACAGTTTATTGCTCTGAATCGCAGGCTGTCCAACCTCTTTGATGAAACCAAAAAGGGGGAAGGACAAGAGAATAAAGAGAAGAAAGAAAAACAGACACAGTTGGTAACAATTGCATCTCTACCAAAAACCACTGTATCTGACTTGCCAGCCACTCCATCTACTGATCTTGTTGCTGAAGTGAAAGAAACTGTGGAGCAACACAGCAAAGAGATCACTGAGCAGAAGATTGCTCTTTTAGAAGTCATTGCCAGAGTCGACAAGATTGAAGACTTCTCTTCGTCTGTACAGAAAAGAATGGAAATCGATGATCAGGCCAAGAACCTTGAACTCGCTAAGAAATTAGCAGAAGAAGACGAACGAGATGAACCTAAGGAGGCTCTGAAGAGGAAGAAAGGCAAAGGCAAGATGGTGAAAGCTACTGCGGAAGATCAGAGACAAGGCCAATTATTCTCTACCAAAAGCCAGATGTCTCCTGAACAAATTCAAGAGCAAACCAGACAGAGAATAAGAGAAGCTGCCATCAAGAAGCAGAAGTTAGAAGAGGCTAATGGACTAAACATCGCATACATCCGAAGGAAGAGGAAGAATGAAGCTGCAGCAGAGGAAATTGCTTGGGAAAAGAATGCCCTTCCGGCACCTGTTAAAGACATCCTCTGTGCCCGGCTAGATCTGCTTCCAGAATGGGATCAGATCAAAGGAGAATGGTTGTGTGATGTGTACATCCTGGAGATGATTCCGATTCATCAAGATCAGACTGAAAATGATGATGAATTTCGGAACTGGTTAGAAACGAAGTACCCAGATTTCTACCAGACGGTGATGAAGGAAGGGAAGATCATGTCACTGATACCTGAAGCTCCTCCCTTTGAACAACTCCTTCCACTTTTGCGTCCAGACAACAAGCTAGATGCTGTCAAATTCAAGAATGCCTACTATGGATTTGCTGACAAAGGAGGGATCCATAGAAGAGAAGATCTGGACAAGCTGATGCAAAGGATGTACAAAATGTTTGGCATCCCAATAGAACTAAAAATGTTCAAGTACACCTGAGGAAGACAACTTGGAATCGGATGATAGGTACGTTTTTCATGTATTCTGTAATGCACACACCTATCTGAATGAAATATTCTATCTCTCTGATTCTAAGACAACATCTCATTGTCTTCTGAAGTATGTATTGTTTTTCATTATCTGCATTTCTATTCGTGGTATCTGTTTTTCTGAATAAGTGTTTTGGTTCCATCAAAAATGGGGAAATTGTTGGGAAATTTGTATTTAGTTTTGATGGATGTTCCAAAATAGGTTGTAATAGGACCAGTCAGACCTGTTAGCTGACTGATGACTTAGAATCAGATTAAGATGACCAGCTGAAATGTATAGATAGCTGATGTAAAAGATAGGTCACATATTGAGGGGGAACTCAATATGTATAGGTCAGGTCAAGTTATCAGATGACCAGATAAGGTCAGATGATCAGAAGACTAAGACGGATCAGAAGACAATAAGTCAGATGATCAGGTGAAGACAGAAGACATCAAGACTCGGATAAACTCAAGACTTCGGATAAACTCAAGACTCGAGATAAACTCAAGACTCGGATGATCAAGACACTGAGGCTCAGAGTCACCTAAAGATCAGAAGACTACCAGAAGACCTACATCAGCCGAGTCTGCAAATTGTGCTAAGACAATCTGCATCAGAAGACTCTACAAGGTAGAATGATCAGTCATCTGATCAAGTCAGCTTGCACCTGGCGTCAACCAAAATGGTACACCAGACAAGACGAATATTCTACAAAAGGAATATCAATCATCAAACAGACAAATCATCAAAGTCATGGCCAAAGAGAAAGCGACACGTGCACAAAAAGAGTCGACAATGTGGGATTCGACAACTGCGGACATAAACGGCGCTTAATCATGCCTTCTGGCCCACGCCCGATATTCTTCGAAGCACGTCACATCATATCCTACAACCTACCTAATATAGCCCGAAATTCAAATTGCTCTCCAACGGCTCTTTGATTTCGTGGTCTATAAAATGGGATTGCTCTTCAAAATTGAAAAAGACACCGCATCGAGCAGACTGAAAAAGAAGCAAAAACTATAGCAGAATTTCCGCTCAAAGAACACCGAATTTGAAGATTATTCTTAAGTGTTCATCCCATTGTTCTTAGCAAGAAATCCTATCCTCTAGCATTTGGCTACATAAACACTGTTGGTCCCGGTGAAAACGAAGTCTTACGTGTATGGGGGAATACACGTGTTCAAATTGATTTTAAAATTTTTTCTTCGAGGTCACTTTGGGTCGATAATCACGAAGATTAGGTTCGAGAAGCACAGATCGCTTCCGAGTCAAAGTCTCATCGAGACAAAATGATCCCGAGCTGCTTTTCGAAAACCTCGGATAATCCCAACCGAGTCCCGAGTAAGTCAGAGATCTGAGTTGCTTGGATCGGATAACTAACTTCATGAATCCTCGGATGAGAGTTCGGTTTGGTAACTATCTCTGTTCTCTACTCTTTCGATCGTGGAATGGTTGGCCCTTAGATTATACTCATTTTAAGCTTTCTTTGAAAACCTTCCCTTTATGAAATAGTGATTAGGCTGTGATTCACTTATGCAACTTCATTGGATTGATTCCAATGAATATCGATTGAAAAGTATGCTTTCAAAATCAAGTTGATGCAACAATTAAACGCAGATAAGAAAGCAATAAAAAGAACACAGAAGATTATAGTGGTTCGAGAGACTCAAGCTCCTACATCCACTCTCCCGACTCTTCTTGAGAAATTCACTATCAAACCGAGCTTTTCGACTACCTCGTAGTTTACTTACTCAACTTTCGTACGAGTTTTTCGACTACTCCCGAGTTTACTTACTCAACCCGACCTTGAGGTTTTTCGACTACCTCGTAGTTTACTTACTCAATCACACACAAGCTTTTCGGACTACCCTCAGAGCTTACTAACTTCTCCTCTAGAGTTTTCGACTACTCCGCGTGGTTTACTAACTCTTTACAACTCTACTCACCAACAAACACACTCCAACTACCTTCTCAAGGGTTTGGGGTTTCTTGGTTGGTTTCAACTAGGATGAGATATCCTTTACAATAAAGCACAATGCAAAGGGTTAGGATATCTCGACTAAGCTTTGGATAAATCTTATCAAGCTAGGCTTAGTAAAGTGAGCTCTCTTCAATATAAAAGCACTTGGGAAATTCAAGGTATTTGAGTGCTTTAGCTTTTTGCAAGAATAAGTTTGAGCTCTTGAGTTGCGTATAAATTTCCGTAACCTTCACGATGTAGAGGGTCACCAAGTATTTATAGGCATACACCAAGGTCACTCTTGAAAACTATCCGTTGGAGAGATAGCCCCGTGAGTTCCCTCTTATGGTGTGTGAGAACGGCTAAATTTAGAGTTTGAAACTCCCTAACACGTTTTAGGCAATAGTCTTTCATGTATGGCGGTCTTCACTTTTTGCTTGATCTGGAACTTTCATACATCGACATCTTTTTTCAATGACTTGTCTTTGTCGATTGTCGATATGATGGTCAATGTCGTCTTCCTCTTTTTGACTTTTGTCTCCGGTAAAAGTAGACACCTTCAATGCTCTTTTGGTTACAAACTCGAGTTTGATATAACCTTAACAACACTTGCCGACTTAGTTCCTTTTATGCGCATTTGAATGTCTTGGCAATATCTAACTTTCTAAGGTATCGCGTTTCTCTCGATGTGCATCCTTGAGATAGATATATTAGTGCCTCGGAACATTAGGAGTTCATATTGAGCATTGATACATTCTTGAGTCTTGATAATTGCGTACTTCGATATTCTTGATCTTGGATACTCGGTCTTGATCTTGTGTCTTGAGTCTTACGAGTCTTGAGTCTTCGAGTTTTTAGGGTCTTACGAGTCTTGATTTATCTTGTTGATTATCTTGAGTCTTCATGCTGAGTCTTCAGTTCTCAGTTTCATACTGAGTCTTCAGAGTCTATTCTGAACTATATCTGCTGACTTATACATTTTGCAGATAACATCCTGAATACTCTAAAACTGAATCCTGACTCATCTATCAAGATCATTCTTGAACATGTCATACTCGGGGTTTTGGGATCTTAATCAAAATCATATAATCTTTTATTAAATTCATCTCCCAACAATTTCCCTTTTTGATGATGCAAAAACCTATCTTGTTACAGACATATAACCTATACTCAGGTTTCAGTTTATCCTATTACAAGATTGGTTAAGTCTCTCAACAATTACTTCAGCAATGAATCTCCCAACGATTTCATCACCAAAACAACAGTTAATCAGGCATATCAAATATAAAGACATGTAAACTAAGATAATGAGATATTATCTTTTGAGCATAATGATAAATCTTCATTGATGATAAGTGTACCATTCAGATTACAATGAATTTATCAAACAAAATCAAAAAAAAAAAAATTTAAAGACTACAAAATCTTACGAGTCTTGATCTTTTAGTCTTGATTTGGCTCTTGGTCTTTGCTTTCTGTATTTTGTTTCATTTTCGATTTCATCATTGGGCACTTCGGATCAAACATTCGAAGAATCTCTTCTTGATTTCATTTCTTTCCTCGATGATGTCCGGATTTGTTTCGATTAGGCCCAACCGACCAACAGATTGAGCAATTTCTTGCGTAATGGCCTTTTCATTTACCAAGCCATTACCAAGTCTCGGAGGAGGATAGGAATATGGATAGGGGGCTACTATTCGTACTCCACCTTCATCCGCAAGGTTAATCCAAACTTTGTAGATACTTTGGATAAAAGGTGAGAAGATGTTCAATGAAAGCTTCGTTCGGTGCGAGCCTTCCCTCTCCATTCCTCGAGAACATCATAATTGAACCGAAGGTTCTCTTCACTTCTTCCCACATGTCGTTGAGTTTAATGGGCATCCATTTATCAACATGGGGCCACTTCGGTACTTTTCGATGTTCCCTTCCTCTTGCTTTCGCAAACTTTACGAAGTCACTCCTTCGCTACGCTCTTCGTCTATCTTCTTTACGATCCACGAAGTTCACGAGGCCTGAAGCGGTAGCTTTCTTAAGCTTGTTCTTTTTGGAGTGTCGCCAGACCTCTGCGGAGTTGAAGACTTTCTTCGAGGTTGAGACTTCAGTTCTTACGCATCTTCGAATCAATTTTCTCTGGGTTGGCTTAGAAGCCTTCGCACTCTTGCTTCTGAGGTTGAACAACGCCCAAAGGCTTTCCTCTTCATAAGCGATTCGGCACCGGCTGGCTTGTTCCAACCTTAGTTCTAGCTTTTCGGTTTCTCTCTTGCAACCTCAAAATTTGGGTTTCTTTCGAAACTTCGAATGTAGACAGCTTCTCCACTTGAGCAAATTTTAACTTCTCGATGGCAGCATCGACTTCTTTAAAGGCTTGGGCTAAATTGTACATTTCAAACATCTTTTCGAGCCTTCTTTTCCAAAGTCGTGCCATGAACTTCCCGAGGTGCGCACCTTCCCTTTCCCCTTCTTGGCACCGTAGTTTGGAAGAAGTCACGGAGAGAGTTGTGTCCATATGATACTGTTCTTTGCTCACACAGCGGATCTCTCCTGCTAGCTGATCTTGCTCATCTTCCATTCTTCTAATGTGGTTCTTAGCCACAGACAGTTCTTCAGAAATGTGGGCAACCCCGGCGAGAGAGTGCATCTTTAAGCATCTCTGTCATCTTGGTCATGAAACTTTGAGCTCATTTCCTCAAGCAATGATTTGATTCGCACCTCATTTTTCTCTGTCGGTTTCACCTCTAGAAATTGATCGACTTACGGGTGCTTTTGTTTCATTTCATCACTTATCTCTGCATTGACTCCCTCCAGCTTTTCTTTTAGCTTTTCTTCCATGGAGGTCATCTGAGTGGTCAGAGTGTTTTGTATCTGCACCAATTCTGAAGAATGGCTAAGTCCTTCCATTATCGAGCTTGATTGGCCAGCGTTTTCTTCCATCGAGCAATTTTGATTGCCATTGGCTCAATCTTCTCAAGTTTCTCCATTACGGGGAGTGAGATCAATCTCGTGACCTTCTGCACCTTACGTGTTTGTTTGATCATCCTGAGCTCCAGCCTCCAATTGAGCCTCAGTCTGATTATCAGACATTTCAGAGTTAAAGATAGTACTTTCAGTAACTCTGGCATAATTATTAATAGTGCGGAAGGTACACGAAGAGTGCTAACCGATCGAGGTTGATCGACAATGAAGTCTCTTTTTACGTTTGAGGCCCGATCCTCGGCTTCTCCTGTTGGTCCCCATCTCCATCTTTGGATTTGTCTCCATTTGCTCGGGGCACTCAACCTCATTTTCTTTCTTCTCATCTAGCTTCCTCTCGAACGGCTCATCAAAATCGAATTTTTCATCTGAGCTTTGTCTTCGAACCGAGAAGCCGGTCGGGAAGGCATCTCCTCATTCCACGATCTTCCCCTCTGAATGCGGCAATGTCAAGCATCTCGGGAAGAGTCCGATTGAGGGTATACTGCTTGGCCGTCTTAATCTAAAATATATCTTGCAGATCGAGGTATGGTGAGCTCGAAGTGTCGGTCAGCGATGAACCGTTCCTTGCTCCTCCATTCGCCTTCTTGACCTCGCCTTCTTCCATCTCGGGCTCTGCGGTTGGTGAAGCCACACAAGCTAAGGGATCACAAATTAGGTCACTCGAGAGCTCATCGAGTACATTTTGCTCTGAGCCTCAGTAGTATCGAAGCTTGTGCATTGAGTCCTCGATTTACATCTGAGTGGGTTACGAGACTGGTGGCATTTCCTCGATATGGTCGAGTTAGCTCGTCTACCGAGCACCGCACATCTTCAGATCGACTCTGTTTGGCTCTTGATCTGAGCTTTGTACATCTGAGGTAGGCATCTCCGAGGTGCGAGCTCTTTTAAAAAAATTTCTGAGAAATTTTATGCGAACCCAGTGATGTCTCGAGCACCTCGGAGAAGACACGCTCCTCGATCGATCTGTGTCCTTGAGATAACCTGAGCCAGCACTTGTAATGGTGAACTTTGAGTAGTTTGGCCCTCAGGTTGTCTCTCCTCAGAATCACTGCTACCTTCGTCGGTGAGAACCACCAATCTTCTGCGCTTTGGAGCGAGGTTCTTTTGCTTCATCAGTTTTGCTCCTTGCTCTATTTTTGCCTCCAACAGAACCTTCCCCCTGGTTTGTTGGGTCTCTTTCTCCAGTGACATGAAGGTGATTCTGCCTTCTTTTCTTCACAGCAATGGGCTTGAAGAGAATTTTGGATTTAGGGAATGGGGTTGAATTGGCGAAGATATCCTCCTCCTCTCGCACATCTCCAAAATATAGGCAATTTTGGTGGCATGGTGGATCTTGCCTTTCATCGTGATTTCCCATTGACTCTTTTTATGATCTTGGCTTGCTCAGACACCATCCGGACTAAGAATTTCAGCCGGTTGAAGTCGGTGGTGGGAGATGCCTCGATCGCCACCATCAATCTGAGCTTGGTCTTGATGATCATTTCAAAACTCCCCATAAGACTCATGGCGCTCTTGCTCACAATATCCATCGACACGATATTGTGGCTTTAAATCTTCTTATTCAAAGTTGCCTCAAACTTCACAGATTCTCGGCAATCCTATCTAGGTACTCTGCTCTCTTCCAAACATATACATCGCAAATATCCTCTCCTCTATCACATAGCTCAAACACATCATTGATTTTTTGAATAATGCACAACTCCCTCTCAAAATTGACGTATTTTGATGAGTGCTCTAGATGAGATACGGTAATCGAAGAGTGCATACAATTTTCTTCATCTATTTTTAAATTGCAGATGAATTCGATTACCTCCTTTGCGCACTCTCGGTGCAGTGGAAACTGCGACTAGATGGGTGAGTTTGCTTGATCGGATCATATCGCAGAGCCTCCTCTTCTGGCTTTGAGTTGGTTGTGCTCTCAAGTGGCACAGTGAACTCGTACCATGGCTTATTGGTTATGGCTAATCTCTCGTACACGGTTGGAGCCATTTTAGAATGTGATTGAAGAATGTGAAGCTTTAGGGTTTTGCGATTTCTGGGCAAAGGGGATTTTAGTTACAGAGTATTTGGGAACGAAGGGTTTGATAAACTTTTGGCTTGAATGGCTTGAAGGGGTATAGATAGCTTCGAGATCGTGGGGAATCGTGTTGGTTAGGTGAAAAGCAAAGGTTGAGATTAATCTCCGATTAATCGGGTATATGAACCGACGATCTCCGAAAAGTAAGCCGCCAAAATATCCTCATTGGTCAATAATGTTGCAGAGCATTAAATGACTGTTGACCTTCTTCGGAATTTAAAACAATCCCGCCCAAAAACATTCCTCAGGTGTTTTGTATTTATTGCGAATGATTACTGAGTTTTACTTAAGCAATAAATGGGTCACATGAGTCATTACTTCTTCAGACTAATTTCCTTCTATTAGTCTTACTGAGTACTGACCTTGATAAAATGTCGATTATATCTTGAAATCTTGAAAGGGTTGAAGATCTTTCTTGAATCTTGACCTTGAGAAATCGAGTTTCACGAGACTCGATTCAATATTTCCATTTTATCTGAGAGTTTCATCGAGAGAATTCGAGAAAGCTTCATGCATCTGAAAATCTTCAATTTTTGATTTACTCTATACACTGGTTCTAACATCCCTAATTCAATTGAATGTTCACGAAATCTTGATTCAACCCAAAGGTTTAGTCAAGATATCGGCTCTTTGCCTTATTATGAATTTTCTCCATCCTTATGTCCTTTTTCTCGACATGATCTCGATGAAGTGATGTCGATATCCACATGCTTGCATCGGTGTGCAATCTGGGATTTTGTGAAATAGCAATGGCACTATTATTGTCACAAAATATTGGTACTTCATTAGCCACAACTTTATAATCCCTTAGTTGTTGTGCGAGCTAAAGAAGACCTGAGCAATGCAACTTCTGCGACCATGTATTGACTTGATAATCTTGGTTACTCTCGAGGTCTTTTTCTTTGAAAACCAAGATATCGGTTTGCTTCCTAGAAATTGACAAGTTCTGTTGTGGACTTCTGTCATCGGTCTGCAACCTCCATAGTCGAGATCGGAGTAACCGGTTAATTCAAGGTTATCATCGGTGGGTACCATAATCCTCTATTCACTTTGTGCCCTTAAGATATCTCAAGATCTTTTTGGCGACCTCCATGTGACTAGTCTTAGGATTAGCTTGGTATCTTGCACATATCCCAACAAACAAATGTTATATCCGCCTACTTAACGTGAGATAGAGCAATGATCCAATGATTCCTCTATAATCGGTATGATTTCGATTTGCCTTACGAATCGGGATCCATCTTGTAGTTAGTATTCATAGGAATCTAGCGCATTGCAATCTCACACCATATTTGTCAATCGGATCTCGGTGTACTTTGCACGGTTGATGAATATTCCTTCCTTTGATTGTTTCACTTGAAGACCTAGAAAGAAATTCATCTCTCCCATCATTGACATCTCAAACTTGCCTTTCATCGGTGTTGAAAACTTTTCACACGGTGATGGTTTGGAGATCCAAAAATGATGTCATCAACATATATCCGAACCAAGAAGATATCTTCCCCATCCTCTATCTATCTGAGCGAGTTCTATCAGCAGTTCCTTTGATAAAACCATGGTCAAGAAGAAACCGAGAAAGAGTATCATACCATGCTTCGGGTGCTTGCTTGAGACCATACAAGGCTTTTACGAGCACAGTAAACTTGGTCATTCTGTTTGAAACCAGGAGGTTGTTCCACATAAACCTCTTCTTTAAGCACACCGTTAGAAATGCACTTTTCACATCCATTTGATAGATCGTGAACTTCATGTGGGCAAACATATGCAAGAAACAATCGATGGCTTCTAGTCTTGCAATTGGTGCAAAAGGTTTCATCATAATCAAGCCTTCTTCTTGGGAATAACCTTGTGCAACTAGCCTTGCCTTGTTTCTTACAATGTTGTTGTTTTCATCTCTTTTATTCTTGAAAACCCACTTGGTTCCAATGACATTGTGCCTTTTTCAGTCTATCTACCAACTCCCATACTTCATTCCTTGAGAATTGATTCAAAGCTCATCTTGCATAAAGAAATAATCCAATCTGAATCTTGTAGAGCTTCACCAATCTCTGCGGGGTTCTTTCTCGGATAGGAAGCGGCAGAATAGTGCACTCTCACCATGGAACCTTCTTGTCTTAACACCTTCGGTTAGATCACCCACAATCTGACTTGTAGGATGACTATCTAACCAT
The DNA here is from genome assembly GCA_037126765.1 of Stenogyne calaminthoides. NCBI lineage: Eukaryota > Viridiplantae > Streptophyta > Magnoliopsida > Lamiales > Lamiaceae > Stenogyne > Stenogyne calaminthoides. Next base: position 11,754,455 of record JBBCBC010000029.1, read on the forward strand.
TTCCTTCTTGATGTTCCCCCTTCAATAGTATCCTCAACATTTGAAATGTTAGGTTCGATTATATCGATAAACTCAAGGAACAACGAGAAAAGGAGAAAGTGAATCATCTTCCTCGGGGAAATTCTATTGAGAACATTGTCGAGACATTTGTTCCCCTTTGGTTGATAGATTAGAATTTGCCTCATTTGTGACCACATCTTCATTGGCATCACATACCTGAGTCTGAATTGGTGTCTGTTCAGATTGGTCACCTTTGGAGTGTTGGTTTTCCTGAGTCTCACCATCCTGATTTCCATCCTAAACTTCTTTATCTGAGTCTGAGTCACTCCAATCATAGATAGTGAGTGGCTTATTCTTTTCTGGTTCAGTGGATGATTTTTCTTTTTGTTTCAGGCTTAATCTGGTGATCCTCTTAGTCGGGGTTCATCTCAAGATCATGTTCATGTTTCTTCCGAACACAAATAGTTTCATCAAAAACAACATGAGGTGTTTCCTCCACAATAAGAGTCCTCTGGGTTGTAAACTCGAAAGCTTTTTTCGACTTGAGAATATCCTAAGAATATTCCTTCATCGACTTTACTATCAAAAGTTTTCAACCGATCTTTACCATTATTGTGTATGAAACACTTGCAACCAAACACACGAAAGAAAGATACAAGAGGCTTCCTTTCATTCCAAAGCTCATAAGGTGTTTTGCCTTGACTCTTAGTCAAGATGGATCTATTACGTGAGTAGCATCACGGTGTTGGCTTGACCCAAAATCTTTTAGGAATATCGACTTATTTATCATTGTCCTTCGAAACTTCTTTCGTGAGTCCTCATTTCCTTCTTTCAAAGAACACCATTTTGTTGAGGGGCCTTGTAGGCGATGTTTCATGAGAAATTCCATTTCACGCATAATAATCGGATATAATATGATTTATAAATTGGTTCCTTTATCGGATCGATTTTGACCACACTCGATTCTTCTCAATCTTGAGCCTTTTGATTAGCTCTGGCGACTTTATCGAGTCTCTTTCTTCTTGAGTAAGAATATGACCCAAGTATATCTCGAGTAGTCATCAACTACTACCAATGTATATTTCGTCATTAGTGCTCCACGGGTGTTATAGGACCAAAAGATCCATATGAAATGGCAAGTATTCTTTCAAGAGAGACCTCAACTTTACTTTTAAATGATGCTTTTATCTTTTTGCCTTTCGGCGCACGCATCACAAATATGTTCCTTCTTGAACACTTTGTTAGGTAACCCTCTCACAAGAGCTAATCTTCCAAGCTTGTTGGGGTTTTGAAATTTAGGTGATTCATTCTTTTATGCCATAACCAATTTGGTATCTGTGGAACTTTTAGCAACTAAACATGTATCTTTAGGAGTTGAACTCCAATCGCCAAGATACACATTCCCTTTTCTTGTACCCGGTCAAGAATACTTTTCGTGATGTATCATCTTTCACAAAACATAAGTTCTTGGAGAACTCAACATTAAAACCTTTATCACGAATTGGCTAATTGAAAGCAAGTTATGCTTCAATCCAGATACATATGAAACACCATGGATATGAATCGAGTCGATTTCCAAAGTTCCATATCCTTGATCCATCCCTTGGAGTTGTCTCCAAAAGTGATTTGTGGGCCTCTTTGTTTCAATATAGTCCTTTGAGTATCTTCTTGTATCTGTCATATGTCTTGAACATCCACCGTCAAGATACCATATATCGGGAGTTTTTTCATCTCTGCTCATCGATTGCCATGTGATCTTTAGTCGGTTTAGTGCCCTTGTTTTCCTCCCCGAAAACAAATTAATTCTTAGGTACCCAATTTGTGTAGGGTCCTACAAGGTTAGATGTACCTTTCGGAATCAAATCGCTTCGACAACTCTAATTACTTTAGAGTGGTTGATCATCTTCCATAAACATCAACATATACATCCACTACTCTGGGTGCCTTAGCAGTTTTACGTATATGTGTGCTAGCTTTAGCATGAACATGTGCCTTTGAATTCTTCTTTGGTTCGGGCCTTACATTGGATGCTTAGGCTTTTGTCTACCGGTGATGCGAATCTTTGTTGACTTGGGTTCGGGTAACCTTTACCCTTAGGCAAGTGGGGTTTAGGTTGCTGTCTTTGAAATATGGGTCTTTTCAAGATATCTTGAGGACTTGGTCTCTTGATTGAGAATATCTCTCTTTGAGTGTTTTTCTCTCGAAGATTCCTCCGATGGTTCAGTCTGCAGATCCTTTCAAGTTTGCATTCTTAGCCGAGGCCTTGAAGTACTTGCTCGAAATTTTCCAATCGCTTTCGGGTTTTCTAGCCTTCACCGAGGTTTGGGCTTTCTAACCCGATCATTCGGTTTTTTATCAAAACCATAGGTCCTTTTCCCTTGTCTACAACCTTGGGCATTACTTGATTGAAGTGTAGGTGCATTGGGTTTAACAAAGATTGTCTTCTTGCTACTTGATGCAAAGATTCGAGATGACCTTGTGAGGTTCCCCTGGAATGAATCCCAATCCAGTTTTTATAGTGGCGAGATCTCTGGTAACTCTGAATTTCATCTATTACTTTAGATGCATTATTCAATAGAGTTAACTTCTTACGTGCACTATCCTCACGATTCTCAGAGAGTTTCATGCTTCTCGAGAGGTCATTGAACTTAGTTACGATTAATTTGAATTTCTTGGTGGATTTCTCTAGCTTTTAGGTTAGGGTCTCTATCGGCTTCTCTTTCTCGAGAGTTGTACTTTTCGAGAACATCCATTCATCAAGAGCTCCCATAAATTGAGAAGTGATTTGGTTTTTTGCTAGAGTCTTTCCATTTTAGATTTTCAAAGATTCGCCCTTATTCTCGCTTTTTGAGTTTTATTTAGTTCTTGTAAAAACAAAGATAGTCCTTCATCGATTCTCAAAAGAATTCATCAGTCAAAATGATTGTTTTTCGATTGGAATTTGAAAACTCTTGTGCTAGTGTAGGAGATAAAATATGAGAGAAGAAGAGTTTACCTCCTCAATGGCCATCGATAGATGTCATCACTTTCAGCGTTCGAGAATATCTCATCTGAAGAGCTAGATCCCTCCTCGAGTGTTCTTCTTCCGCAACCATGGCCTTTGAGAACTTCGGGTCTCTTTTAGCTTGTCTTTTCTTCTCTCTCCTTAGCACTCAACTCGACAATCATCTTTGGAAGTGACCTTTCTTCCGACAATTATAGCATCTGTTGGCATCATCATCCCGATCATTTTCTTCTTTGGACTTGGAGTCCTTCTTTCTCGGATGAAGATCCTTCACTTTTTCAGTCCTTCTTCTTCTCGGTTGATCTCGTCCTCGGGTTTCTTCCGGTTTTGTTGTTCTGTAAAAGCTTTTGTATTTTCCAAATCTATTATTAAGTCTGTCAAACCTCCTTGCCATCGGTGCTAGCTTTTCCTCAAGCTCATCCCGATGTTTGGCACGGGGTTCTTTTAACTCTTTAGTTTTTTTGTGTTTTATCTTTGGCTTTTAAAGCCACATTTTTACTTGATGAAGAATCATCTTTCTTTGTCGGCCTTTTTTTGGATTTCTTATCAATTACAAATTCATAGGCTTTCAGCTCAGAGAATACTTGTTGATAAGGCATTGAGTTGATATTTTTGGTGTTCTCAATCACCACAGCATGAATATCCCATTTCTTAGAAAGACCTCTAAGAATTTTCAATGCCACTTCTCTTTGTGGATATTTCTTTCCAAGTGCATTTAGATCATTCATGATGCTAGTGAATCGACTTCCAATTTGTCTATTGATTCACCATCATCCAAAAAAACGTCAAACTTTCCAATTGCTCCTGAAAGTTTGTTTTCTTTTATATGATCTGTGTCTTGGCACATAACAGCTAGTGTATCCCATATCTCTTTAGCAGTATTACAGTGAGAGATCATTCCCATCACACCATCATCAACAGTACTGTATAGTGTGTCTTTTGCAATGAAGTCTAGATTGACTAACTTTCTCTCCTCAGGAGTTAGTTGGTCATCGGACTTAGGAAATTCGCTTCTAGGATCAATTCTCTCATCTTCTCGTTATTTCAGGATTCACCACGATTGATTTGGAATGGTCCTTGAGAAACCACTCTCCACATACGCTCATGTTTGGAATACTGAGATGTGCTGCATTCTCGGTCTCCATAGATCATAGTTCTCTCGAGAACATGGGAAGTTTTTAGAAGACATTTTTTCGATCTTTTGAAAAAAAAAAAATTCAAACAAATAAGATCGATTCGGATAGACGGAAGTATTTTTGAAAATAAAACTTTTGTCAACACAAATAGGGTCAAGTTGAACCACCGCTTTCTCGATACCACTTGTTGGTCCGGTGAAAAAGAGTCTTACACGTGTATGGGGGGGAATACACGTGTTTAGTGATTTTAATTTTTTTTCATCGAGGTCGACTTTGGGTCGATAATCTCGAAGATTAGGTTCGAGAAGCACAGATCGCTCCGAGTCAAAGTCTCATCGAGGCGGTGATCGAAATGCTTTCGAGAAACCTCGGATAATCCCAACCGAGTCCCGAAGTGTCAGAGATCCCGAGTTGCTTGGATCGGATAACTAACTTCTTGAATCCTCGGATGAGAGTTCGGTTTGGTAACTATCTGTTCTAGCTACTTTCGATCGTCTTGAATGGTTGGCCCTTAGATTATACTCGCGTTTTAAGCTTTCTTTGAAAACCTTCCCTTTATGAAATAGTGATTGATTATTGATGATTCACTTATGCAACTTTAGTGGATTGATTCCAAATGAATATCGATTGAAAAGTATGCTTTCAAAATCAAGTTGATGCAACAATTAAGCACGGATAAGGAAAGCAATAAAGAACCAAGGCGATTTATAGTGGTTCGAGACTCAAGCTCCTACATCCACTCTCCCTGACTCTTCAGAGAAATTCACTATCAAACTGAGCTTTCTGACTACCTCGTAGTTTACTTACTCAACTCGGCCCTGAGTTTTCTGACTACCTCCACGTAGTTTACTTACTCAACCCGACCTTGAGTTTTCGACTACCTCCGTAGTTTACTTACTCGATCACACACAAGCTTTCGGACTACCCCTCATGGCTTACTAACTTCTCCTCTAGAGTTTTTCGACTACTCAGCGTAGTTTACTAACTCTTTACAACTCTACTCACCAACAAACACACTCCAACTACCTTCTCAAGGGTTTGGGGTTTCTTGGTTGGTTTCCAACTAGGATGAGATATCCTTTACAATAAAGCACAATGCAAAGGGTTAGGATATCTCGACTAAGCTTTGGATAAATCTTATCAAGCTATGCTTAGTAAAGTGAGCTCTCTTCAATATAAAAGCACTTGGGAAATTCAAGGTATTTCGAGTGCTTTAGCTTTTGCAAGAATAAGTTTGAGCTCTTGAGTTGCGTATAAATTTCCGTAACCTTACGATGTAGAGGGTCACCAGTATTTATAGGCATACACCAAGGTCACTCTTGAAAACTATCCGTTGGAGAGATAGCTTCGTGAGTTCCCTCTTATGGTGTGTGAGAAACGGCTAAATTTAGAGTTTGAAACTCCCTAACACGTTTTAGGCAATAGTCTTTCATGTGGCGGTCTTCACTTTTTGCGATCTGGAACTTTCGTGACATCCGACATCTTTTTTTGGCAACATCCTTTGTCGATTGTCGGTATGAAATGATGTCGTCTTCCTTTTTGACTTTTGTCTCAAAGTAAAAGTAGACACCTTCAATGACTCTTTTGGTTACAAACTCGAGTTTGATATAACCTTAACAACACTTCGACTTAGTTATTTTTATGCGCATTTGAATGCCTTGGCAATATCTAACTTTCTAAGGTATCGCGTTTCTCAAGATGTGCATCCTCGGATAGATATATTGATTGCCTCGGAACATTGAGGTTCATCTTGAGCATTCGATTACATTACCGAGTCTTGATAATTACGTGCTTTTCGATATTCTTGATCTTGAGATACTCGGTCTTGATCTTGTGTCTTGAGTCTTGAGTCTTCGAGTTTTAGGGTCTTCGAGTCTTGATTTATCTTGTTGATTATCTTGAGTCTTCATCTTTGAGTCTTCAGTTCTCAGTTTCATACTGAGTCTTCAGAGTCTATTCTGAACTATATCTGCTGACTTATACATTTTGCAGATAACATCCTGAATACTCTAAAACCGAATCGACTCATCTATCAAGATCATTACTGAACATGTCATACTCAGGGGTTTTGGGATCTTAATCAAAATCATATAATCTTTTATTAAATTCATCTCCCAACAAACACTAGGATAGATTTCCAGTTGGAACCACAACAAACCTTTACCCAAACTCAAAGTTAGGTTAAGTTTGTTACCGCAAGATTTCAAACTAGGGATTCCAGTTTCTGATTTCTGGGATCGGTTGAGTGTGAACTCGATAAACATCTGTTGAGTGTTGGACTAACACATTAAACTAAGTCCGATCGGTTAAGTCGGTTAAAATTTGGTTAAGTTGCCCCCTGTGTTAAGGGAAGAGTGGACGTAAGGCGGGTTTAAATCGAACCACTATAAAATCTTGTGTGCATTTACTTGCTCTTTCTTTGCTTTACACTATTCACACAACCGAGCTTAAAATTGCATACATATTCTAAGTTAACATCGATCCGCACCAAGCAATCGATCGTCGATCAAATTGACACCTTAGTCGGCCGGTTGAAAAACCGACTTGAGAACTGATTTGATAAACCCGGTTTTTCACACGGTATTTTAAGCGTTTCAGACTATCAGTTAAACTGACAAATATCAAATTGATCTGGCCTCAGGCACTCAGTAAGATTGAACATCAGTCCAAACTGACTTACTAGCACTCGATCGAGTAAACCGCAATTACACGATTCAAGACGAAAAGTTTTTCAGAAGTCTATTCACCCCTCCCCTCTAGACTTCTGCCCTCACGAAACCCGTTCGGGACCTACAAAATCTTTTCAAGAAAATCTTTTCTTTCTTTTTCTTGAAAATTTCGAAAATTATAGAAAAATTAGGCAACAATATTTTTCTTTAATTTTAATCACCTTTTCATTAATGAGATTATATTTGGGCTACTTGAGGGACCTTTAGGAGAATTACGATTGTATCTCCCAATGGGCTCTGAATTCCAATATTGAGCCACAATATTATTCAGCCCATTAATATCAATTTATTTCACTATATTAATATTGCATTATCCATCTTAACCCATATTACGATAATATGGCTTTCGGTTATTATTTCCCGTGTTTAAGATTATTTAGTCCATTAATTAATTAAACCACTGAAAAACTTTATATTAATTAATATCTTTTCCTTGGAATAAAGACAGCTCAACATTATTATCCATACCGGAACTTAATCCGCATGCATGATTTGGTATGATAAAACTTCTGAGCCCACCAAGGGGACAAATCAAACAAGACTTTCCTTGCTCACGTTTCTCTATATTAAATATTTACAATTGTTATGTAATTAATAATATTGCCAAAATACTAAGTATAAAATCGCTCTCTGATTCTAAACCCAACATAGATTAAAGCAATAAATATTAATCACACACAATCCTATTTAAGTGACATAGATTAAGAAATCAACAACAATTGGGGTCTAATTCTTCATCCCATAAGTCAGTACGAAAGAATTTATCCTCTCTATAGGTCCGCTTTAGCGCATCACAATGCACTAGTGTAATCTATTGGTCAAGACAAGCCATAGTGATAATACTCCCTCCGTCATGATTTTGATTATCCACTTTCCATAAATAGTCGTTCTAATTTTGTTTATCCATTTCCAAATAAGGCAATAAAGCAACATTTAATACTATTTAATGCTATTATTTCTCTCTACCAAACTCACTTTACACCATTTAATACTATTATTTCCCTCCACCAAACCCACTTTACCCACTTTACACCACTTAATAATATTATCTCCTACTTTTTCTTAATCTCCGTGTCTACAGTAAATGGATAATCAAAAATAGGACGGAGGGAGTAAGATTTATTCTCAGTAAATAAGTGATAAATTCAGTCTATTATACAAAATAAAAGCATACTTTCACGTATAACCACAACACAACTTGTGGGCCTAGTCGCCCAAGGTTAGAGGGAAAAGCCTGCACATTGTCGCCCATCACCATTGTACTTGTCAAGGAAGGTAGTGTTGACCTTTTTCTGTGTGGGGGCCAGGTTTATCGTCGTTCCTAGGGGTGAGCTTGGCAGAGTTATTTCAGCAACTTGATTAGCCCGACTGACCTGGTTGTCTAGTCGATCCTGGAGTATCCGGACTGACTGGATGAGGGCCGCGATCTGATTATCACGGGGATTGGGGCACCGGGGGCGGCCTGCTTGCCGAGGCGGCTCAATGAGGACGCTCTCGGTGCTTCGAGAAGTTCCCCATGGGCGCCCTCCAGGAGCAGCCAGTCTGGTTCTTCGTCCATTAGATCCGGATGTAAGTGTGCCTCGTCCTCTGCATAGTTGGGCCTTTTCCTGGCTATCGCCTGTCCGAGTCATTCGTAGACCGAATTATTTGAGACTCATCATGGCCCTCTCCGAGCCTTGCATCGAGATTTCTCGGACAATGGTAGTCCTTTGCCAGTTGGCTGGCGTGTTGGCCCGGTTGGCCTGGTACGCCTTTGCCCTTTGAAGCGGCGGCCTTGTGGTCGCCCTTCTAGGTCAGTTGCTTGTCCTTCGGCTCATCGAAATCGATTCGCCTCTTGCGGAGTTACACCCATTCGTTTTTCATCTCCTCAGAGGTTTTGAAAACTTCCCACCAATTTTTGGTGGCTGTGGTGGCGGCTGGTCATGAGCCGGAGGATTGGTGGGAGGCTTCTTGCCCGTGCCGCGAGTCAGATTCAGGGATCACTTGTTGATTCTGGTTTAGAGTCATTGAAGAGTTTTTCGAGTGGGTCTTCCTAAAAATTTAGAACAAATTTAAGAATAGTTTCCCATAGACGGGGCCAATTATTGTAACCCGGAATAATTCACCAGACAATAATAATTATAATGAAACAAGAAATAACAGGAATGCAATGAACACACGATATTTGGTGACTCAATTCGCCGGAAAGGCTATGTATGGGGGCAATACCAAGTCAGGAAAAATAGTATAGTACCTAGAGTCTAAAAATTGATCCAATACATAAGTGTCCTCAATAAATTTTGATATTTCAAGGCGCAGCCTCGTTTCCAACCGCCTGTCGTCATTACGAGGAGGAGGAGGGGGTTGGCTGCGACAAAGGGGTCATCACCCTTAGATTCACAGCCCTCAACAGTGGGTGGTTGTGGCGCTGCATTCATCTCAGCTATGTGAGCAGTGAGTTGCTCAACTTGGTGACACAGTTGAGCCAATTCATCCCTATGCAACATATCTTCCATAGGGGCTTCACGCTAGTTGCGTTGATTATGCAGAGGCGTGATTGTTGATCAACCTGAAACTGATACCAGATGATGCACAACAATATCAGAACGAAAAATAAAAGCAAGGATCGTTGTAACATGTCGACAATTGTAATGAGAAAATTCTCAGTTCATTGATATCAAAAAGTTATCCTCCAAAATCTTGAGATCAAAGCTTATTTAGTTGATCATAAAATAAAGAAATTGAACACTAGTCCTAGTGCTTTTTAAAAATTGCAAAAACAATGAAATAATCAAGTAGCAAGATAAGTACAAAAAATAAGAATGCAACTTTTAGGTGAATTTACGCCTATCCAAGTGACCCAAAAAAGGCAAAGACTTGTTGATCCACATCATATAGATAGAGATTGAGTAACTTAGACATCCGACAATAATTTTGAGCTTTTGCAACTTATAATGATATAGTAAACATCGCACATTTAATAATGTATAAATAAAAATTTATGAATTGCAAATCTAAAGTCATTTAATAGTGCCAATACTATCGAAATACATGAATATAAATATAATAAAAAGTAGAAAATAAAAATATGGGGATTCGGGATGCATGGTATCTGTAATCAAAAGAGTGTATTTAGTTGCTCAGTTTCAGTTATGAGGTTTGAGAAATCGTAAATATAATTTTTTCCTTTGAATCGAACAACTAAGATCATGTTTATGTTGATCACAAACAAGTTATTCAAAATCTTATCCATGACTAGCGATTTGAACCGATGATTCACATATTTTTTTAGAAAAAAACTAAATTTGTTTAAATTATTAGTTTCAACACTGAATCAATGGTTACTAAATATGATCAAAACAAAAACTTAAGAATTATTATGATTTTTCTTCCATAGTGTTGAAAATATCGTTCTACTATAATAATTTAATATTTTCGATTGACTTATTCAAAATACTTTTATTAAGGGAGTGTTTGCAAACACTATTATTAAAAGAGTGTTTGCAAACTCTCGAAGGGGACATAAATACTTATTCTTAAGTTGTTTTTACAACTTTTAAATTTTTATGAGTTCTTCTAAACTGCCAGTTGAATTTATAAAGTATCCCTCAATTTTTTAAAGTTCTGCTCAAATTCTTTATTCTAACTTTTATATTCCACTTTGTATTATATCCCAATTATGGTTCAATACATATAAACAAACAATCCTTAGATACTATTTTAAATAAATCCATGTAGAATATTTAAGTCGTAGAACAAGATGGTGAAATTCAAAAAATGTTATAGGTAGTGTTTGCAAGAAATTATAAGTGATTATAGTCATCTAAAATTGTGTGCATAAGTAATTTGGAGTTTCTTATATCTCTTTTATAAGTTATGAGCAATTTTTTAAGTATTATTAATTTTTTTGCAAATACTATCAATTTTTTTAAAACTTTTTTTACAAACACTATCAACTTTTACTATTAATCAATTTTTTCACCATCACTAATTTTAATCACTTTTTCAAAAGGATAATTATTTGCAAACACCCTCATAAAGAATTTGATGCATATAAAATTGGACGCAAACTTGGGCCTTTCTTAATATATAATAGTCCCTCCGTCCCAAAGTTATTTATCTTTTTTATGAAATGACCTATCACAACATTTTAAAATTACATATCGTGTCACAATTTTTATCCAAAAAAATCATCTATTTTAGTAATAACATATATAGAATTACAATACATCAATTCAAAAATCATTATATCACTTTAAATACTACTCCCTTTGTCTCAATTAAAAACTTACTTCCCAATCCATGAAAAGTGTGCTCAAAGTTTTTTAACGTGTTGTATGAAAATATATATTAAGTCTGTTTATTAATTAAATAATTGATCATGAATAAAGTATAATGATAACTTGAATAATTAAATGATTGTTGAACGATAAAAATAAAAAAATTATGTGCATAAACGTATTTAACGCGCCATTCCATAAAACATGTTTCAATTATTTGACCACGCTTTTGGATGACATGGAGAATATATCAAAAGCAAAGACTAGATAACTTTTAGCCATATAAAAACCTTCTCTTTTAAGGGCCCTTTTTTTAATGCTTCCTCTCCGTTACAGTTACTCAATTCAGTTTCACTTGTTTAAAACCTCATTTCCCATTTCTCACTGATTTCCTAAACCACCACAGCTATGGCGGTCGACACTGTGCCGCCGCTCATCTCCGCTCAGATCAATTATCTTCTCAGTCACGCTCCTTTCTCTGTAAAGGTATGTATTCCGTCGTTCCGAATTACGGAATAGAGGCGTACTGGTATGCATATGTATATATGTTGGCGCGTTCTCCTATTTTTTAATTTTTCGCAAAGAAAGCGAAAGAGTTTTCGTCTTTTGATTTAGTACAGTTTTGATCCGAAAGAAGATAAATAATGTTTCAGGTGGAGCAGATGTGGTCTGGTTGCAGAAACCCTAATTTTCTTGATCGCTTCACTTTAGTCATTCCGTATTGCCTTGACTATATAAAATGTGAGTGTTTTTGTGTTGATTGTGTGTTCCTTTCCGGTTTGGGGTTTTTTGGCTCAGTTCAATTTTTATATATTTTTATTTTATTATTTTTTGAATGATGAAATTAGGGGATGTTGTATACAATGCTGTGTATCCATTGCTGGCACCTGATGTAATATTCGCAGCTGATGATGAAAGTTTCCAACCGTATTCTGGAAAATCTTGTAAAAATAGTTTGACGGATTGGAACAGTAGGGACCCGACTCGGTTGATGACCCTTATTATGGAGCTTAGGTGTAGATTCTTTTATATATCGAATGCATGCAAGGGGAAATTTATGATTTCTTGTTTACATTCTTGGCGTTGGTGATTGTTTGTTCTAGGACTGCATATGTGGCATACCAAAGAAAGCGCATTGGAGAGGTTGATGATGATAGATTGAAATTCGAAGTCGATACTATGCTCACAAGAGAGGTTAGTGTTTGATTGAATTTCAGTTATATATAACATAAGTTCATTTGAATTTCAAGCATTTGAGGTATCACCATATACTCATTAGGGAATAGTTTGGTTTGAGATAAATGAAGAAGCTAAGGATCAAAATCTTGTTTGATTTACCTGCATATGCTTTGTTTATTATTTAATGAAAAAGTAAGTTAATAGTTTATTAATTTTCTTTTATTTTTGGTAAGCGACTCGGTTCTGTCTCAGGAAATCTCATTGTTCTGTTTCCCCTCTTGCAAGTCTCAAACAATGCAAATAAGTTTAATTTGAAGGGAATGAGCGGTCGTATTGGTGGTTACCAATCATATTATGCACAAATTCCAAGTAAAACTAATTCCAGCAAACCATGCATCCTTCCCCTTTTATATATCCCTTTCATGTCCAATGACTTGGATGTCTGCAGAGGGTATTATTTTCCAGTAGCTTGGTGTTCTCTCTTCCATTTATATATTGGTTTTTTAGTCGTGAGATTCTACTTGCATATATAGTTATATTGATTTGTATTGGAGACGATTTGTATGTAGAATCTGGTTCCTATTTATAGCAACCTGATGTAGCTGTATCTTAATAATTCAAATTTTCTTTATATCTGGCAGGGAACTGAAATGTATATGAGTTCAGGCATTGACAAGGTAAATGAAGATGATTAGCTTAGTTGAATCCTATAATAACCTTTTCTCCATCTCAATGTAGTCAAAAGCGAAAAGGGCATTCAAAGCGTGAAGCCCCGTAGCGCGTTTAGCGTATAGTGCAAGAAAAGTGTGCTTGATCGAAGATTAATAAACAATGAAAACATGAAGCGTTAACAACATAAATTAATATCTATAAGAAAAATCACACAAGAAATTCTAAATTCTTATTTTTCACGGTATTGAGTTCGAGGAATGCTAAATTCTTGTTCATCTTAGTGTGTTCTTGCCCTAATTTTTCATAAATTAAGAATGGCGCCGATGGCTTTACATATGGGTGTCGGCTTTACAAGAAAAACCCTAGAAAAAGAACCCAAAAGTGGTAACTCAAATCATGCCCTTTCTTTTTTGTGCTTCACTTGCCCCGCATGGGGCTTCCCTGTGCCTTCGCTTCAGCGCTTGCTTTTGACTACACTGCTACATCTTATATGATTTATGGATATTGAATTACTATATGCGTTCTAACTTTCATGGTGGTCTTTTTGCCATTTGATTGTAGTGTAGCCCGAAGAAGTAAAATTTGCGGTGCCTGTACTGGATATGAATTTAAATAAATTGGTTCCTGGATCTACCTGGAGACATCCACAGAAGATATTCTTGCAGGTTATTTTAACAAGTATGGTTAGCCTTAAGTTTAAGTACAGGAGAGAAATGCTACAATGCATTGAAAATATTTCATTTTTCTACTAAGTTAAGGCCATTGCAAGACTAAAGTAAATCCAGATTGATGCTGAATGTTGGCGTTCATCGTTTTCTTCCTCAATTTAAGGGTAAAAAGGGGGCATATAGCACTCAATCATTGTTAGTGGTAACTATAGAGAGAATTACTATACATGCCTGCTTCTATGATATATAGCAGCTACATAACTATCAATCAGTATAAAAATAAACAGGTATCTGTTAAAGCATGTCAAAACAGGAAACTCTATGAAATTTGCTTCTGATTATCCTGCCATGTTGTCCTCGAACTGTATTCACTTCTTATTACAATGACCTTTCAAATACACAGTTTGTGAGCAATATTTGTTTTGTGTCTCTACTTTTTGTACCTTGCATCATATTTTCTCTGTTTTCCATTTTTCTGCCTCTATCAAACCACCCTACTATCTGCTGACTAAAGTCCACTTAAAAATGTTCATAGGTTATATTTCCATTTGGTAAAAAGTATTCAACTGCTCCAACCCCACGCGTGAAGTTGATTTCATCTCCGGAGTTAAAAGCTTTATTTTCTTTTGAAGACGTTAAACTTCCTGCTTGGTTGGATGGGATGTACGTACATTCATTTTAATTTGTCTATTTTTTTTATATATTTATTTCAGATAGAGGTAGATTTTTACAGTGTTCTAATGCATTGAACTTCCCCTTTTCATGTTATGTGTCTTTTCTTAGCTATCCGATCTTTATCCTCTGCAGGTGCACAGCTGGATATCTTCCCACTGTGGAGGAGATGCTGACCAAACTTGTATGCTGATATTTAATTTCTTTTATTTTTTTTCATTTTATATTATTTCATATATAGAATGAGTGCAAGTATTAGTAACTTTAGCAGGTTAAGATCTTTTATAATATAACACTCCTGATATCCATTTATTTGACAGATTAAAGATGCTGTCTCGTCTATTGAAACAAGAAGGAAGTTTATTTTGGCATTGGCACCTCATTTTGGAAGACCAATAGAAGCTGATTCGGTTTGCATTCTTTACCTTAGAGCAATGGAACTTCTAATGGTTGTCTAATTATATTACAAGGATTTGCTTCATGTTATATGAAAATGCACTCTCTTCTTTTCTTTCCAGGTCTTTTGCAGGAAATCGACATTCCTGGCTTCCTGTGGAGTGTTCACTTTTCTGGTAGGATTTATTTTTGTAAACTCTATGCATTCTGTTCTGTTTAATTGAATCTGATATTATCATTGCTCAGTTCTGCTGGTCTGAATATTCTGCAACTATTCATTCTCATTCATATCCTTGTAGTTATCATTTTGGTATTATATTGAACTCATCATTCATGTTTATTTTGGAGTGCATTAAACAATTTTTTTTACTTTTTGCCTTTTCCCTCCCCATGTTGCCCAATGTTTCATTGAGGAACCTTCTATTCCCTCTGTCCCATTTTAATTGTCTTTCTAGAGAAGAACGTCTGTCCCAAAATAATTGTCACTTTGTACTAATGTAGGACAATTAAATGACGTACATCAATTTCACCTTTCTACTTGTTATGTAAAAAATTTCACACTACACATATATTAATTTCTATTTAATTAATTTTTTAATTCGTGTGAAATATCTTTAAATTACAATTAAAATGGGATGGAGGAAGTATAATTTAAGTAGACATCAGAAATGTAAATTGTAATTTTGCTGTTGGATACGTCTTATACTTCATAGTGTGGTAATAAAATTTCATATTACTGATCAAAGAAAGAAAGTGAACATCAGATGTAGGGATTTTTCTTTTCACATTTTTTGTACTTTTGGGTAGGATTTTTCTTTTCACATTTTTTGTACTTTTGGGTACTAACCATTTCCTGATCTTGTTTCCTTGTAAAGTTTGATCTTCAATTACTTTGCATTTGCTCTGCCTGCAGTTTTGATCTAGTTATTCTATGAAAAGTTTTAATTCTCATGATGATGTTCTGCCAGGTCTATTTTTCTCTCTCCCTTCAGTTCCCAAAGCAGAAACCTGCTATAGTGCTTCAGAGTTGTCAGGTACGTATCTCGACCCCATCGCAGTAATTTCCGATCTTCCTTTCTGCACTTCTAACAGTTCCGAGTGTCTTGCATTTGGCATAGTGAGCCAGTGTTAAATTGATCGCTCAGTTAGCGATGCAGCAAATATTGCAGTATACGATTTGATTCGTTATACTATTGGAATATTCGAATTATTACATTGGATTCAACTATTCGAATCGAAATTGTATTTCTAACTTTTTTTTTAAAAAGAATACAAAAAGTCAAATTCTATTCTAAAATTATTTTGTTTACTATTATGTATCAGACTATCTAGAAACGAATTATATTAAATAATAGCAGTATACATTATTAATTATAATTCATATCATTAATTTTTCATTAAATTCATAATATATTATTTGTTAAATTAAAATTAAATATATTAATAGAATATTCAAGAATATAAAATCAAATACAATGATGCTTGTATTTGAACTTGAATACTCTTTGAATCAAAAAATAAATTTGTATTCGAATTCATTCAAATGCATATATTTAATCGAATAAAAACTATTTGATTCTTTTACATTCCTACTCACAGTTACCAATCTAAATGAACCATTGGAGCAACCATTAGATCATTCTTATATTGTAATCTGATGAGATTTGGTGTGTGTATTTGCAGCATTTTAACTCCTATGGTGTCCCAGTCAAGTCAGCTACTTTGACAGATTTTCCCTGGAGCCCTCGATGGCAACCATCAGAAATGGCTGAGCGCATGTCGTAAGTACTTGTTCACCATTAAATTAATATAAAAGCGCACAAACACATTACAGATTCTAAAGCGTTCCTGTAAATACTTGGCAGCGACTTCCTGGCGGATGAGTCGTTGAACTTCAAGAAGCATTGCAATCAGTTGAATCTGCATTGAGGGTATATGTTCATAATTTTTAGGGAGGGTCCTTTTGTAAGGTGGAGATTGTCTTTTGATAGACTCTGTGTACTGTAAAAATGGTGGAGATTATCTTTGTTAAGATTCCCTGTACTGTAAAAATGGTGGAGATTATCTTTTGATAGACTCTCTGTACTGAAAATTTCTCTCAGAATGTTTCTGCCATTTTCTGTATGTACAATGTACAAGTGCATTTAAGTTTTCTCTTCCATGCAATTTCCTTCACTTTATTGTGTTGCATCTATTATGTGTGTTTGGATGGTTAAAGTATATGGAACTTTTAATAAATAATTAAAGATAAAAACTTATATAGATTTGGTTCATGTTATGAACCTTGTTTTTAACTCATGACATTTGACCCTACGCAGGATATAATACGAGTCAAGTTTGGTGGTTTAGAAAAATACGTTGGAATGAGTGAAATGAGTCAAATAATCCCAGTTTATAGCATAAACTTGGTTCATGGGAGATCAACTCATAATGAAAATGCATGTTTGGAATGATATTTTATAGGGGTAGGGGGGTGACAAAGTTGATTCATGTTGTATATTTTTGTATTGTAATGTTATGAATCTTACGTGTTGTTATGCTAATTGTGTCATAGTAATAAGATTATTATTTGTGTGTATATATACGAGACTGGTAATTAAATCGAAAAATTAATACTGAGTCAACATAAACAATAAATTAATCTAGATTAGTATCACATTCCAAACACCGGCTAAAGCCGGCCGGCTTTGATAGAGATTTTGGTTAAAATATGACAGTAGAGGGATAAGTATGTTGGTATTAAATAATAAATTGGTTGATGATATGTTGTAGTTTGTTTTTATGCCATTTGAAGTTGCTCTCTCTTACTAGTTCAATCAACACTTATTCTTTTTTCTCTATTACTCTTTTACACCTACAACACACACTTGTATAACAGGTGAATTTTTCTTTTCGGTACTCAAACTGTGATTTGCTACTCTTGATTCATCTGTGTTCTTGATTGCTTATTTTTGTGAGGTTAGTTTTAATTGTGCAGCACGTTAATATTATTATATATATTTTTTTTTTTTTTGTTCTATGCAGTATACTCTAATTCTGCTTAATAAGTGCATAACCAAAATGGAGTGCTCTGTTTGAGTTATTTTTGGTGTTATGAGACCATGGTAATCAATCAAAGAGCTGAAATCTCCATTTCCTCCCCCTAAAAAGAAAAAAAGAAATTGAAGAATGTATTTTTCTTTAAAATTTAATTAATTTTATTCCAAAATAGAGAAAGAAAGGCTGCAACATAAAGTTTCTGTATAAATAATTGTTGCTGCAAGTTTAAAGATAATCTTGTGTTGCTTTTAGAACTGGTTTGAGGTGGTGTGAATACTGATTATGTTTTGAGTATGTCTCTTGTACAAAAGTTGTACGTTGCAGCTAAACAAAACTAATACTGTTAAGTGAAAACAATTAATACTTTATGCATGTGATCACAGGAAGTGTAGAAACTTGTGATCAAGACAAAAAAAAGTATCACCACAAGCTTAAAATGGAACACAAGGACAAATTTCGAGCGTGGAAAATTTCATCGAAGATCGACTGACAGACAAAGACGAAAGAATCCAACACAAGGAGCAATGCTCGGAAAGGTTAGCAGCAGAGAATTCAAGCCCCGTTCGGGCAAAGAAGTCTGCTACTCCGACCAAGCCGTTTTAGCCAATCTCGACTGGGGCATGGACGCCTTAGAAGAAGCCATCAACACCTCCAATACAGAAACGAAGCTGGCTCGTTTGGACTACGCCGAAAAGATGCTGCAAGTTTGTGCAATGTTAAACTCCACTCACAAAACAGCAGGAGTCCCCAACTTCTACCTCTCAGCTTGGGCACACTTGAACCTCTCCTACTTATCAAAACTAAGAAACAACATTCACAGTTCAGTCCTTCTAATCTTGGACATCGTATGTTCATTCGTCTTATTGGCATTGCGATTTTAGAATGAACCTCGCTTAGTCGTCTTATAAAGTTAGGGGAGGATCACACCGCTAAGGGTGGTGATCTCGCCGCAAATATGTCAAAAGTCATTCCCGGGGGAGGTCAATGTTTCATCTATGCGACCTCCCTGGGTTTAAACACTGGAATTGTGAAAAAGAAAATTTAACTCATTATTATTGACTCGCCTGAAAGTTTATAAGTACACTGGCCTCGACCCTACTGATAGTATCTCTTCAGATGAGATGCGTTCCACGGGTACTGAGACTGAGTGTCATCTGGGTTCTCGAGCTCGTATGCCCCGTTGGATAATACTCGAGCGACCTTGTATGGTCCTTCCCAGTTTGGTCCGAAAGTTCCTTTGGTTACTCCGAGAGTCTTCTTCAGGATCAGGTCGCCTTCTTTGAATTTTCGAAGTCTCACTTTAGAGTTATAGTATTTTTTTGGATTTGTTGTTTGTATCTCGCATTTTTCGGATACCGCCTCTAATCGCTTCTCTTGAGCAAGTCTAGGTTTTCGCCAAGGCCTCATCGTTCGCAAATCGGTAGCGATCTGCGAGGTTTTGAGAGTTTGGAATTCGACCTCTGCGGGTATGACTGCTTCCGAGCCAAATGTCATCGAATAAGGGGTCTCTCCGGTTGAATTTCGCAGTCGCTCAGTATGACCACAAAGACATCCGTAATTCATCGCCCACTTCCCTTTTCCTCCTCAATCTTGATTTTTTGAGTGTGCTTGATGATCTTGTTCACAAACCGACTTGACCATTTGGTCGAGGGTGATAAGGGGTAGAGAAAAGCTTGGTGATTTTCCATTTTTTGAAGAAACTATCGATCTTATGACCATCGAACTGCTTCCCATTATCGGATATAATTGCTTGCGGTAGACCGAATCTGCAGATGATATTTCACCATATGAATTTGATGACGTGATCCTGATCTATGGTCGCCAAAGCCTCGACCTCGCCCATTTTGTGAAGTAATCTCTCGCGATTAGGGCGTGCATTTGATTGAACCCGAAATTTTTGGTAATGGCCCGATGATATTTATCCCCCACTTCGCAAAAGGCCAAGGACTGAGGATGCTGGTGAGTTCCTCAGGTGCGACCTTGATTGATGGTGCGTGTATTTGACATTTGTGGCATTTCCGTGCGAAAACCATGGCATCGGCCTTTAAAGTTGGCCAATAATACCCTGTCTCGTCGTCTTATGAGCGAAGCGGCGCCCTCAAAGATGGTTTCCGTGATACCCTGTTAGAATATCTTGCAGGATAGCCTGCCCTTGCTCCGGGGTAACACATCGAAGTAGTGGTATGTTGAAGCCTCGCTTATATAGTTAGTTACCAACCAATGTGTACCTTGTTGCCCTTAGTTTCAATTGTTTTGCCTGAATTCTGTCGGTTGGTAATGCCCCAGTCATCAAGTAGTCGATTATGGGGGTCACCAAGCTTAAACTCGGGGTGTCTAGGGCAGCGACTGTTGTGTTAGCAGTGGAGGGGTGGGAGAGTTTTGTGATGGTGACATCCCTCATCTCTGCTGGTCCCTCTGAAGTCGCTACTAGCTTGATGTAGATTTGTTCAAATTTCAGGCAAAGTGTTTTGACGACCTCTTGGTAGGCCGACATCCGCTCGTCTCGGGCCTCATACTCCACTGATATCTAGCGTGCTATGAGCTGGGAGTCGGTGTGTACTTGAAGTCGCTTGATGCCCATTGCTGTGGACATTTCTAGACCGTTGATCAGCGCTTCATATTCGGCCTCGTTGTTGGTGGTAGGGAAATCGAAAGTGATGGCATTCTGAAAAGAAATCCCATATGGACTGATTAACACAATTCTTGCTTCGATTTGTTGGCGATTCCGAGCCATCATCTATAACTCCCATGGTGGGCGGTTGAACCGGTGGCCCTTGGAGGAGGCTAATTCAACGATGAAGTCGGCCAAGGCTTGAGCTTTTATTGCAGGTCGCGCCGCGTATATTACCCCATACTGTCCAACCTCGATGCCCCACTTGAGGCATCGGCCCGATGTATCTGGTCGATGGAGCACGTTGCGAAGGGGTAAGGAAGTGAGGACCTCCACTTGGTGATCGAAGAAGTAAGGTCTCAGTTTCCTCACACTCATAACTAGAGCATAGGCTAATTTCTCTAGAAGAGGGTATTGCCTTTCGATTTCATTTAGCGTCGACCGACAAAGTAAATGGGCGGATGGGTTTGACCTCCTCCAAGCAAAGCACTTCGGCGGTTTAAAGTTCTCTAAGTATAAAGCATATTTCTCGCCGAGGGACCGGTTTGCATTAAAATTTGGCGTCGGCCGGATATGCTTTGATCTATCAAGAGCATCGACTCTCGAGATGTCCATTCGAACCTCGCCTTCTTTTCGATGGTGTCGAACATGGGCTTGCATTTATCCCCATTCGGGGAGATGTATCTGTTGAGCGGCCGAGCTCCCCGTCGATTTTGAGCGTCCTTTTTTTTTTGGTTTTGGGGGCCCCCATATCCAAGATAGCTTTGCACCTTGGTTGGGTTTGCTTCAATCCCGCTTT
This sequence comes from Stenogyne calaminthoides, assembly GCA_037126765.1. Lineage (NCBI taxonomy): Eukaryota > Viridiplantae > Streptophyta > Magnoliopsida > Lamiales > Lamiaceae > Stenogyne > Stenogyne calaminthoides. The sequence continues at coordinate 11,775,619 of JBBCBC010000029.1, forward strand.
TCCCGACCCGGTGCCCTAGTAACTTCCTTGATTCCCTCGAAATTGCACTTTTTCGGGTTGAGTTTCATATTGAACTTCCCGAGTATCTAAAAGTCTTGCGCCCAGATGAGCCAAATGATCTTTTTTTTTAGACTCTTCATGACAATGTCATCAACGTACACCTCCACCGACTTGCCTATTTGCTCAACAAACATATGATTGACCCAACCTTTGATACGTTTCCGGCGTTCTTCAAACCAAAAGGCATTCTCTTCCAGCGATACATGTTCTTCTCTGTTAAAAATGAAGTGTGTCTTTTGTCGGGCTCATGCATAGCTATCTGATGGTACCCGGCAAATGCGTCCATGAAAGACATCATCTCATGGCCCGCCGTATTGTCGATTAAGTGGTCGATATGCGGCATCGGGAAGAAATCCTTGGGGCATGCCTCGTTAAGATCTTTGAAATCGATGCAAAGTTGCCAAGTCCCGTTTGATTTCTTTACAAGGACCGCATTTGCGACCCACTGTGGTTGGTCGGCCTGCATGATCAGGTCATTGTCAAGCAACTTCTTCACCTCTTCAGCGAGGACCTCATATTTTTCTAGACCAAACTTCCTTCTTTTCTGAGCTACTGGTTTTCGGGTTGGGTCAATGTGTAACCGTTGACATGCGATCTCAGGATCGATCCCGACCATATTCTTGTGTGACCAGGCAAAAATGTCTAGGTTATTCTTGAGGAAATCAACGACTTCAATTCTCAGGTCGTCGAGGATCTTGGATCCAATGATGATCTCAAGGTCTGGCTGGGCTGGGTCCACCTTGACCCTTTCGAGTTCCTCCCCGGGTACCTCTCTGGGTCCCCCGAGTCGTGGATCATCTATCTCGGCCTTAAGTATAAAATCTTCGGGCTCGGGACCCATTCTCGGATCAAACTCATCACGCTTCCTCTTCTTACTTTTCTTTTCAGTATCCAGTATGTTATCATGCATTTTGTGATCCAGTGTCATTATGTGACGACTAAACGTGCTTGCTGAATTTGAATAAGGCAAAGGGTAAAGCAAACAACCTCTTGCATCCACTTGGTCACCTTTAACGGTGCCAACCAGCCCACCCTTGGTGGGGAACTTTACACAAAAATAATAGGTGGAGGACGCAGCCTCGAATTCATGCTCAAATAGCCTCCCGAGGAAGCCGTTATAGGTTCTCGGGAGGTCGATTACAAGGAAATCTAGGAGCCTAGTGTTACTGACCTTCTCATCCAAGGTGGATACGAGCTCCATAGACAAACGGATCATGCCCAGAGGTTTGACTGTCGCGTTTTCGAAGCCCTTCACTGTATGATCGCATGGGGTGATGTATGTTTCGTAATCCCCGAGTTGGTCTAGGGTCTTTTTAAACAGAATGTTGCAGAAGGCCCCCCCATCGACCAGCATCCGGCATACAGTCGTCCCCATGATATTGGCCTTTATGACCAATGGGTCTATGTTCTGGTACACGACTTAAGCTTTGTCTATTTCTCCGAACTCAATTTTGCGGGTTTCTTCGGTCACAGCCAAGATGGGCAGAACCATTCTTTGAGCATTCTCCATTGCCCTGACTTCCGCCTTTAGGTGACGCTTTGATGAGGAGGCCGGAGACAGGCCCCCTATCGTGGCAAGGGGCGAGATGGTGTGGATGACGCGACCTCCTGTGCCCTCTGGTATGGGTGGCACAGGCAGCTCGCCCTGTGCGGCCCCTATCACGGGCTCTCTTTGCACCAGATCTCCCGGCCCGGGTTGGCGGTCATGCTGTCGACCTTGTCCCCCCTGATTGTCTGCCCGAGGATTCTTGACAAACTCATTCAGCCGGCCATCTTCATAAAGTTTCCACAACTGCTTCAACAGATCTCGACACTCGCTGGTGTAGTGTCCCCTCTGGTCATGATAGTGGCAATACTTGTTCGGGTTTTGCCAGCTTTTGTCTTTCATGGGGCGGGGTGCTCGCAACATGTATCATCCCTGGATCTGAGTATAAACGTTACCAGGTGTCATACCCAGAGCCTCCATCAGCTTCATCGGAATGGACTCCTCAAATGGTTTGAAGCTGCCGGGTGTCTTGTAATGACCCCCGGTTTTCTTGGAACCTTTCCTGGGCCCTGCGACTTCCTTTGTCTCTGAGAGCTGGGTCTCTAGAAATCCCATGGTATGGATGAGGTCGCTGACCCTTTTCCTAAAATCGGCGTAGCTGGTCGGGTAGTCGGCAGTCATTCACCGCCATAGCTTGGTTCCTCTTCTGAGGTCCGATACTGCCCCCAGCAGCTTGGCCTCGTCCCCAATGGGGTCACCTTCAATGATAAGTCTATCGATCCTCTCAACATAGGATCGATCCGACTCCATCTCCCCCTGATGCGTGTTCATGAGCCTCTACCTTGTCGCAGGTCGGGGCGCCATCGCCGTATAGTGGCCCAAAAATAATTGAGCCAGTTGCTCGAAAGTATCAATGGAGAGAGATGGCAGCAAAGTGTACCACATGTGGGCCTGGTCGCTCAGCGTTAGGGAGAAAAGTCTACACTTCATCGCATCTGATGCCCCCATTGAGGCCATATATGCATTGTACTTGGCCATATGGACTTTGGGGTCTGTACTCCCGTTGTAGCGATCTAGAGTCGCTATGCTGATTTTCCTCTAGGCAGGTGCCAGAGTGATCATAGTTCCCAAGGGCGAATCGGGGATGACAAGGTCAGTGTTAGACCCAGACGGTCTATCCTGGTTACCCACCTTTTCCAATAGCTGTTGGACGGTCCTAGCCAATGCCGTGACCTGAGCATCGCGCGGGTTACTTGCCCCCTGCCCATGACCATGGTGGTATGTCGAATGTCTCGGCGATCCTCCGTGGTGCATGTCCAGGGCCATGGCAAGATCTTTTTCCACCTGTTCATCATGGCATGGTTGAGAGTGAGCCTCGTCCTCGTCCCTCATGAGGGCCTTCCGGGCCGCTTGGCTTCCGAGGCGGGTGAATGCACTATTCGAACCCGCTGGTCTGTCCAGGGCTCGGTGGTTCCGAACGATGGCATGTTTAGCCGCGTTGTACGCCAGTTGGCCCGTGGACCGTCCCTTTTCCATCATAACGCGTTTTCCTTTGGAGGTTCCGGCGTCATGGGCTATTTTCTTGGCTGGGGGTTGTTCCTCCTCAACGCCAAAATTGAGACGTTTCTTGTTGAGGACGGCCATCACTGCTTTGGCATCCTCCGGAGTTTGGACAAGATTCCACCAGTCGGGGCTGCCGGATGAGTGGGTTGAGAACTCAATGAAACCTCGACGCCATCACGAACATCGGTTTCATTCCCGATTACAGCTTTCCCCTGGTTGGTTGCCATTCTATTTTTCTTAGAGTTTGGAAGGTGAGGTCTCCTTGAGAATTGTTGAAATTTCTCAAGAAATGTGTTCCCACAGACGGTGCCAATTGTTATAACTGGTTTTTATCCACTCAGTTAAACAATAATTATTATGAAATGCGTATGCTATAGGCAATCGAAACAGGGAAAGAGACAAAGAAGTTGGTGACCCGGTTCATCTTTGGAATCAAACTACGTCTGGGGGCGCCCAAGCGAGGAGAGGATGTATGTATATGCCTAGAAGTCTAAGTTGTTCAACTTCGTTACAGAGAGGTGGCCGTGGTGGCCTATTTATATTATGACTCCCACCCTTTGGGTGGGAATTTATAAGGAATAATGTCTATGAAAGGGCTACAATATCGAGAACCATTCATCTCGCCTTTGACAGCCGTAAATTGTCCATCTTCGCCAGGCGCCAATCGTGGGAGCGGATGTGGAGGGTGGATTAGTGGTGTGTGGGGTCATCATTGACCACGGAATCAGATAGTTATTTACGGGTGCAGTGCGCTCTCGACTTGAGGATACAAAGCGGAAATCGTGATCGCGATTTCCGAATCGCCGACTACCCGAAAGTTGCCGACCTTTGTGAGTTGAAGGTTTGGTCTTGTGGGAATTACGTGGGCTGATCCCTTGGTCCCCTTGTCGAGGTTGCTTCATGCAGTCTTTGTTGGATTGTTTATGATCCTTCGTGCCCGGTGGGAGGTCGGGTTTATCCATGCTACAACAAGGAGGAAATCGTAATAGCCCATGTTTGATTCTGTGTAGTTGCACGCGTTTCTGCATAACGCACCTCATATATTGAGAATGCCTGATTTATTGTCTAGGGTTCAATTAAAACTGTTAGTTTGACTAATCGCTCGATATATGAGGGTCTATGGGTTACACAACAAGTAGTTCCCTTTTACGGATTATAGTTGAATGTTAAATTGGATTTAATATTTAATTTATGGAGAATTAATTAATAATAGATTAATTTGGAATTAATTATTATAAATTTTTAATTAAATTGGATTTAATTAAATAGGAATTCCCAATAATAATATATTGTATATTATTGTAGGATTTAATATATATGGAATCAAATCGTAGAGATTTGACATATATGGAATTTAAATCCGTAGAGATTTATATTTAGGGAATTAAATTAAAGAGATTTAATTTAATTAATGATTAGGGATTTTATTTCCCAATCAGGCTAGCTTAAGATTTAAGTTGTGCCTCCCTATATATACAAGCTCTTAGGAATTCACAAAAACGTTAATTATTATTCTCTCCATAAGATCTAGAGTTAGAATTTTCCTAACAAATTCATCTCGGGATTCAACACTGGTAAATCTGTGCAAGTCCGTGAATGGGGATTACGTGGATACCATAGTAGAGAAATATGCGTACGATTTACTGTAAGGTTTCTCTTTATGTTTATACGTATTCAATTTTGCAATTAATTATTCGTTGTTGGTGAACTGTTTATTTCTGTTGCGCATGTATTACGTATTTACGTGCCTCTAAATTCTAACAATGTGTATCCCCATAAGAATGTTGGAAGGGAGGAGATACTCATCATGGACCTTACCATGTCTAAGCAGGGTTCGGTTTCTCTTTTCGGACATTCCATTCATTTGAGGTGTGCCGGGAGGATTCCATTGTGATTGGATTCCATGTAACTTCAAATAATCAGTGAATTCATGGCTAAGATATTCTCCTCATCGATCTGATCGAAGAGTCTTAATACTCTTACCAAGATGCTTCTCTACTTCAGCTTTATACTCCTTGAATTTCTCAAACGATTAGGAATTGTGTTTCATTAGATACACATACCCGAATCTAGAGAAATAGTCAGTAAAAGTTATGAAGTAGCCGAATTGAGCCCTAGTTAGAGTGGGAAGTGGTCCACAAACGTCACTGTGGATCAAATCTAGAACCTCTTTGGCACGAACCCCTTTCCCAGAAAAGGGTTTGTTGATCATCTTGCCCTTGAGACAAGATTCGCAATTACCATAAGACTCAAAGTCGAATGGGGTTAAGTAGTCTAACTTTCTTAACCTTGTAATTCTTTTCTCATTTGCATGACCAAGTCTGCAATGCCACAAGTAAGTGAGTTTTCACGATTACTAAGTTTGAGTCATTTGTTTTGTATATTAAGAATTTTATGTCCACAATGCAACAAGTATAAACCATTCGATAAAGGAGCATTTCCATACATATCACCATTAAGCAAAAAATAATTATTATTATTTACAAAATGGAAGGAAAAACCTTCAAATGTCTAACATAAGAATAGTAATAATGTTGCGAGTAATAGAGGGAACAAAATAACAATTATCCATTCCCAACGTTTCAAGTCTAAAAACCGGAGGGTAAGCACATTCAAAAACATAAACGTTAGTAATTTGTGGACATGTTTATCAAAGAAGAACTTAGAACCTTGCTTCCATTCCCAACGTGTAGTGGAGGCATACATCCTTGTCCACTCCTTCTACCTATCCCACCTTTGAGCTTAAGGAAGCTTGGCTTAGAGCTTTATACTTGAGACCTTCGCGACATTAGTATAAGAATAAAAGTGAGCCACAACCGGTATCCAATACTCAAAAAAAGTCTTTAGTATCATTTGTGGACATGTTTATCTCAATAACAAACATAGCTCATGTGTTGTGTTTTGCTTATAATCGAATGTGTATGACAAGATAAGAACGTAAAGCGATAAAGACACCAATGTATAGAGTCTTATTTTTCATTGCTAGAACCTCATAGTCCTTCTTCCAACTAACCTTTCTACTTTGAGCTTTTCGGTGGAGGCATACATCCTTGTCCACCCTCTAGATGTTTCGAGTTCACACTTTTGTATCCCACCTTTAAGCTTAAGGAAGTTTGGCTTGGTGTTGAGCCTTTTAGCCTCCTAAGGTTGGGCTTAAGATACTTGGGTTGCTTTTAGAACACTTTGAATATTCGGAGACTTGTGTTCTAGGGTGGGAAAGGCACCCACCATGAGCACTTAATTTGATGGAAGACTTTCCTAGTGTGGATTTGAATGTGGAAGACTCAAAAATTCTTTAACATGTTATGCAACTCGATAGTTGATTCCGTTCTTATTCATATTAAAGTTTACCGCATCAATGAAGGTCTTAAACTTGAATATGAATCGGAAGTTGATCTTCAAGAATGGCATAAACAAAGAACGTTAGTGTTGAGCTCAATGCCCAAACGACTAAGTTTTTCTCGAGTCGCCCTAATCATCTTCAACCTATGAGGAGAAACCTAACCCTCCCTCATCTATCAAGATTATCCATGCATCTAAATCAAAATCTCTCATCACCTCATAAATCTCGAACGAGATTCTTTCGATAAATCGGTTTTATTCATATTAAAACGAGATTAAGAATCAAAGAGATCCTTCACATGCTTGATCATCTCAAAGGAAGCATCTATGAGGAGAAACCTTCATGTCGGCATCTTCGGATCTCTCATCAACTCATAAAGAGTCATCCCGAGTAGCATCAAAATACATCGAGCATCTCAAAGGAAGCATCCTCTTGATGCTTCTTTTGAGCCCACATCGAGCTTCAAATGCCTCATACTTCTTGATCCAAACGCCTCATACTCTTCAACCGGTAATTCGGTAGCGAGGATTGGCGTGTCCAACACGTACTCAATCTTTTCTTGCCTGAGCACCAAACGAACGTTTCGGTGCCAGTCGAGAAAATTTGGACCAACCAATTTGTTCATTTCCAAAACGCTTCTCAATGATAAGTTATTCATTTCAACAATCTTAGAGAAATAAAATAAAACGGGAATTAAAACACGTAATTCCTACGATCAATATTTAGCAATCAAAATAAATATGGTCTTTAAATTTATTTTGTTTCCATTATTTTCACATACTTAACGACCTCATCGGAAAAGTACGAATTTATATCTAATATAAATCATAATGGACTAGGATCCACATTACTACCATCATAATCAAATGAGGGTCGATCATTACAATAGCATAACTGGTAGGTCTCCAAATCAATTGCAAAAACTGCAACTCCCAGTTTGTCGAACCTAGTTCGACTGATGTCACTTACCCTTTATTCCCCGCGAGGGCTAGCGAAACAAAGTTAAGTTGGTTTACAATAATCAAGCGGCGACTATAAAAGTCCCGTTAGATGTAGATCCGAGCAAAAGACGAGGATCTTTAAGTACTCATTGGAACAAAATCTCCGATTTACTTTTAACTTTGATGGAAGACATCTTATCAAATTAATGAGAAAACCATATTTTAGTGAGGAACGTTTTTAAAGGCGGGGTATTAATTGCTTAATCAAGATCCATCATGATATCTAAGTCACGTTTGAGCAATTACAGGCGCCGCCCACCCAAACATGACATATACGGACTAACAAATATTTGGGCACCGTCTACCCAAGCATTTAATACGTTCCGACAATTATTGGGTGCCGCCTACCCAAAATGTTATAATGCGGACTTAAAACGTTAAATAATCTAAGCGAGTAAATAAGTTAACAGTGGGTTTTAATAAATCCTTTGAAAATGAACTTTAAGTCCAATAAAGGTTTCAGTTTTAAGATTATTATTAAAAACACAATTAATCTAATTAATTATTTTTGGTCAAACCAATTCAGTTTTAGAATTTTAAACTTAATTATAAAATTCCAAATAGTTTATTTGTTATTTTATTCTAGGGGCTCAGGTGCAATTTCCAAAATTTGCACGGAGGTCCTGTCTCAAATCAAATTTGCAAAACAGCCCTCCTACATCATCACCCTTCCCAAATCGAATCCAATCCAAAAAATCCAAAAACACAAATCAACCAAATTTCAGAATTTTGATTTCATCACAATTAATCAAATTAATTAATTCATTAAATCGAACTAAGAATCGAAACAAAAATTATCCAGATTCAATTGCTAAAAAAAAGGGATGAAACAGAAAATTCGCGACACATGGCACTGGACCCGAGTCGCCACCGTTATGCCTAGTGTGCGAGTGACTCGTAATTGTGGTCGAATCGGAAAGGCGAATAAATGGCAAGCCCTTATCTGAAGTCGTTCGATTCGATTGGTCTTGCCTCTATGAAGACCATCGAGACAGACACAATGTTAATGTTAATGTCATAGAGACAATCCTTTGTAAGAACATAATACTCAGATAATATTCAATATTGGTTTAATATTATTATTTGTTCAATATTAAATGTATGGCGTTGCACTAATTAGAATATTATGTTTGATTGTTTGCATTTATTCTTATATGTGTTCCCTTGAGTCCCGCTGTCATTAAGTGAGTGAGAACTCGAATGACCTAAGCATGATTCTTAAATAGCCCCAATCGAGGATCATCAAGAAAGGGATATTGATGATGCAATGGAGATTGGTTGATGATCCCATCATCCTCTTACCCATAGTGTAGTAAGATCTACCCATTAGGTGCAACGAGATACTATGGTCAAAGTTCATCATTCCACACATGTTCGCGTATTGGTACGTCAGAAATATTTTGATCAAGTCCACCGAGTGTCTATGGGTGTCTCCCCACTCATGTGAGACTCCTTTGACTTGAGATATATATGTAGTGGAACTACATCAAACGGTTGCTCGGATGGGGATATACCAATACCTCTAAGGTATTTTTCATCCATCATGAAATACCTAGTATCTCGTTAGTAAGTGAGATCTTACTACACTCTCTAAGAGTATGATGCAGATCGCACACCAATCTCCATTGCATCATCAATATCCCATTCTTGATGATCCTCGATTGGGGCTATTTGAGAATCATGCTTAAGTCATCTGAGTTCTCACATACTCAGTGACAGCAATGACTTATGGGAACACTTGTACGAATAAATGAAAACAATCAAACATAATATTCAAACAAGTGTATTGCCATACATTAATATTAAATGAAATATAATATTAAGTCAAACTGAATATCATCGAGTATTATGTCCTTACAATAGATTGTCTCTAGGACACTAACACTAACATATATATCGAGCGATTAGTCAAACTTATGGTCTTAATTGAACCTAGATAATAAATCAGACATTGTCAATATATAAGGTACATTGTGAGGTATTTGCAACAACCTGAAACATTACGTGGGTTATTGTGATAATATCCTTTCATTCGCGAATGTCATATTAAACCTTGAACATGATGAAGTGTCTATTCAAATAATTTAATCATGTTTTCTCATTTTGCTAATCGATCACGTATGTCACATTTGGACACCATTCCAAATGCTACTTGCATTGGCCAATGACTAATGATCCAATTAGTATGAGAAGACGAGCATTCTCTCTAAATCCACATTGAGGACGCACATGCATTTCTTGATGAACTCAATCCATGCCATATCTACCCATTAAGGGTGCAAGCGTTGTTGGGGTTATACGTGAAAGTTTGATTTTACTTTGTATAACAGACTGAATTTATCACTTATTTACTGAGAATAAATCTTATTATCATTGTTGCTTTAAATATGAATGAATGTTATTTATTTATTGCAAACCTTTCAATATTAGTATATATTGCATTGTAGTTAATGTGGTGATACCCGATCACAGAAGATCATATTAACAGTTCCTTGTAGATAAGTATATTTTCACAACCTAGATGGAATTGAACACTCCATTGATAGAGGTTGATGTGTAAAGCTCAGATTGACTTGTCTTGACCAAGAGATTACACTAGTGCATTGTGATGCGCTGAAGCCTACGGAAAGGATAAATTCTTCCGTGCTGACTTATGGGATAAAGAATTTAACCTCAGTGGTTGTTGATTTCTTAATCTCTATCACTTAAATATGATTGTGTGCGATTAATATTTATTGCTTTGATCTATGTTGGGTTTAGAATCAGAGAGCGATTCTATACTTTGTATTTTGGGCAATATTATTAATTACATGACAATTATTAAGATTTAATACAGAGAAATATGTGCAAATAAAGTCTTGTTTGATTTGTCCCCTTGGTGGGCTCAGAAGTTTTATCATACCAAATCATGCATGTGGATTAAATTCCGGTATGGATAATAATGTTGAGCTGTCTTTACTCCAAGGAATAAGATATTAATTAATATAAAGCTTTTCAGTGGCTTAATTAATTAATAGATAAAATAATCTTAAATACGGGAAATAATAACTGGGAGCCATATTATCGTAATACGAGTTAAGATGGATAGTGCAATATTAATTTTATAATGGAATAAATTAATATTAATGGGCTGAATAATATTGTGGCTCAATATTATAATTTAGAGCCCACTGGGAGGTCCAAATTTAATTCTCCTAAATGCCCCTCAAGTAGCCCAACATGATTCCATTAATGAAAAAAATATGAAAAAAAGAAAGAAAAAAAATTTATTGGAAAGATTTTATGGAAGATAAGTATTCTTGGAATACAAGATTATCTCATAAATTCAAGAATCTTTGACCTTGATTTTTTGCCTCATTATTTTAGAAAATTATTGATTTATAAGGAAGGAGATTTTTGTGGAAAATTTATTTATGGGAAAGGAAGTATATTGGATATATTCAAGATTACTTACTGCACAAGAATTAAAGATCTTCTCATATCCTAATTTTAGCCCTAAAAATCGCCACCTTCATCTTATAAATAGGGGATGATTTTTTTATCCCCAACACAATTCCAATCTTGGAAAAATTAGAAATTCATAAAGGTGGTGCAATATATTTTTTCTTTATTCCTTATTAAAATTGTTTGTGAGTATCTCACACCGGATAACGAGCAAGGATTTGGGATATACTTGAGAAGATATTTTGGTTAATCCATCGTCTCAACGGTTGTCTCTTCAAGGGTAAGATTCGCGTAAACTCCTAAATTCAGCATGTGTAGGACTTTGTGTGAATTTATTTGTACGCATGTATGTTGTTGGTTATTTTCTATTTGAATTAATAGGTTAATTCATGCTAGTAGTAAATTGTTTATTTAAATTACACCTCGAATAGATCCGGGAAAAATGTTCCCCAACAAGCGTCGGTCATGGTCAAAGTTCACCACTCCATACATGTCGTGCGTATTGACCTCAAGTCAGAGGAATATCACATCGCTCCCACTAACCGAGACACTCGTAGATATTTAAGTGGAGAACATCAAGTAGTTTCTCGGATGGGTATACCAATGCCCTCTAAGGTATCTGTGCATCCATCATGAGATACCCAGTATCTCGTAGTAAATGAAAACTACTACACTCTCTAAGAGTATGATGCAGATCGCACACCAATCTCAAATGCATCATCAATATTCCATTCTTGATGATCCTTGATCGGGGCTATTTGAGAACCATGCTTAAGTCATCTGAGGTCTCACATCCTCAATGACAATATTGGTTCATGGGAACACATATAAGAATAAGAGTGCAAACAATCAAACATAATATTCAAACAAGTATAATCTCATACATTAATATTAAATGAACTATAATATTAAATCAATTGAATATCATTGAGTATTATGTCCTTACATATGATTGTCTCTAGGACACTAATACTAACGTCGTCTTTTTTACAACATAAGAATCAACATGCTTTTATACATTCATTTAAATCGTTTTAGAATCTCTACATAAGTCTTCCGAGACTATCCAAGTAACTTCTTTGAACGATTTTTATGAAGCTTTCACCAAAAAAATTCTCATTGTTGTCTTTCCAGCTGACAATTTATCAACATACGATCATATAATTGTATAATTATCTTTAGACTATTAAACATAAACTCAGTGGTCTTTGTCTAACAAAGTTAATACAAGACAATCACAGTATAAAGTCTCAAGTACCACTGTCTTGAGAATTTGTTTAAGTTTGTAGACCGACTTCTTCAATTTACAAACATTGTGCTCTTCTTTGAATTCTCCATTGAGAAAAACAGTAACATCCATTTTTTTATGTAACTCTATGAAGTGAAGAAATGAACATTTTTACCTCACAAGAGACTCATCGGTCTTTTTTTTTTAATTTTAAGATATGCCCCAATAAAAGATCTACATGTTTTAAGACTTGATTCGACCTAATTGACTCTATATTATCTTCCATTTTTTTCTTACATTAGTTTCTTGCCTAACAAGATAGAACCTCTCGATCGTCTATAGGTTCTTTCTCATTCTCTAAAGATTAATCTTATTTCTGAAAATACAAAAAACATTAATGTGATAATGACTCTAAGACACATGTTTCCTAGAGATTTTTTGAAATTGAAACTTTGTGATATAAATAATTACTCTCATCAAGATCCATTTAATTTTAATGGGTAAACTTTTATCAAATATCACAATATTAAGTAAATCACTCTCACTTGGATCTGATAGAGTGATTATTTCAACCTGAAAATGGTATAGTATTTCGAATACCTCCTCTACTAGGAAATATTTTTCAGAAGTGGCACACTTGCGTAAGACCATCTCACGGTGAGACGGAGTGTAATTTGGGTATTGCCGCTTTAACACTTTTAGAGAGATGGATGTTAATTGTTTAAGTTCCACTCCGTCTCATACATGAGACCAGTCTCATATGAGTTTTTTGTCTATTCAGAAAAATTGACATTATGAGATTTTATCTCATGTCATACTCTGAACTCCTTGATCATTGATATATTTGTATCCTTTAGATTTAGCATAATATCTTAGAGGGTACATTTCTAAATCCTTTAAATTCAACTTTTCATATTGACTCGTAGAATTGTGTATGTGATTTTTTAGTTTACAGATACCAAGATTAACTAAAGATCGGGTCTTCAACTGTCTAGAGTTATGTTGGGATAATTTTAGTTTTGATTATTATGCCAAAACACATTTTTAATAGAACAAGCTAAGTTGTATAGAAAGTTTGTGTTCCTAGAGTTAGTTTTATCTTTACAGGTAACAAGTTGAGGGGGAACTCATCAAGATCGGATTGATCAAGAGAAGACGAGACTAATGATTTCCAGCGTGCTGATCTGTCGTGTTGATGTTGTGATGATCTGTCGTTCTGATGCCGTGCTGATCTTCCGTGCTAATCTGTTGTGCTTGTCTGTAGTGTTGATCTGTTGTGCTTGTCTGTAGTGTTGATCTGTTGTGCTGGTCCCTAGAGTGCTGATCTGATCAGATGGAGCTGATCAGATCCGTTAGACTAACAAAAAAATACCAATGAGAAGTTGACAATAGATGTATGGATGTGACATAAAGCTGCGTGCAACAATGCAATTGGACAAAGGAAAGCTGAAAGATTATTAGCATAGATTTGAATTTACTCTCCAATGGTAATATTCAAATCTACTCTATAAATACATTGCACTACCTTCAAAAGAAGGTAATGGAGAAAGCTGCCTAGTGAATAAGAAAGCTATATTTTCAAGCATCTCCATTAAAGAACACAGAGCATGAGATATCCAAATTTATCCAAGAGTGTTCTACATTATATCTAAGCATAAATGTCATATCCTAAGCTTAGAGAGATTTTTCCAACCTTAGCTTAAAGGATAAAACAATGTAAGGGAAAATCTCACCTAAATGGAAACCAAAATCAAACCCCTCTCCATTAAATCGATAGGAAGTTTGTAAGCAAGTCTTGAAGCTTTGTTGAGGAAACAAGATGATAGATGAGCTTCAATAGAGTGAGAACTCAGTAAACATCTTATTGTTAGAGTGAGAAATCAAGAACATCGAGGTTGGTCTTTGGTGTGTCATATTAAATGTCATACATACTTTAACTGCAAAAAACATGAGATTTTTTGAGTTTTAACTCAGTTTTTTGGGACCAACAAGTTCATATGGAATTGACTTAATCAACTGTGAATAAAAATTACACAAAAACTTAGTTATATGTGCAATTGAAGGAAGAGTGGAGGCATAGAATGGGCTTTCTTCTTCTTTGGGTCTTTGACCCACAATAAAAATATGTGTGTTCTTATTTTCTTTCATATTAAATGTCATACATACTTTAACAAATCTAATTTCCTGATTTATCACTACTGCAAAAACACATTTGCAAAAATTTAAAGTCACCATATGGTCCCATCTAGTAACACATCAAGTTGTTTTTTCGAATTTTTTATTTTATTTTTTTTATCTTTGGTTTTTTTCATGTGGTAACACGCTTTTTTTTGGGACCAACAAGTTTTTGAATAATATGGAATTGACTTAATCGGTTTGGTGAATAAAAATTACACAAAAACTTAGTTATATGTGCAATTGTAAGTGAATTGGGTTTTTTTGGCTTGATTCTTAGTTTTCTCGAACAAACCGAAGTTTTTTTTTTTTTTTTTTTAATGGAATTCAAACATATTGTTGGCAAAAAGTATAATTTCTAATCTAATATTTCTTCAAAATTCTTTGATTAATTCATAAAACATGGGAAAAAAATCAAACACTAAATATGTATTTTTTTTTCTTCTTCATCAAGTTCATAAATCACTTCATAGTGATAACATAAAATCAAGTTCATACTTCATAACAATAACATAAAATCAAGTTCAATTGTTCATCAAATCTCATTAGTCAATCCATAACAAATTGATTTTGATCATAACAATCCATATTCCTCTAGATTTTTTTCCTTTTCTTCTCTTGTTCCTCCTTTTCCATTTTCAAATTTCTCTTATATTTTTCTAAATTTTTTGTTCTTTTCGGATGGCGGTCGTCTCAATAGGTTCTTCTTTTGATGGCGAATCATATCTCTTGTTCGATGATAATTAGTACACTAGATGAGAAGATTTTCCAGTGGAAATTGATTTATCACGGGCCATTCTTGAAAGTTCTTTGAAAATCTGACTTAATTTTGGACGACAGCCTTCACCCAATTAAGATTTTTGTTCATGTAGTAACACTCTTTTGTTCATATGGTAACACACTTTTTGTTCATGTAGTAACACATCAAGTTGTTCTTTAAATCACCCTCCTGGTTGATAAAGCTTTTATATTCATCGAACAATTTTTAATGTGAAATTTTATTTTTGTACTCCATGTACTTCAAGTTTATTTTTTCATGTACAAAAAAAAATAATTCATTTTTTCTTCATATTTAGTAACTTTTTTTTTTGTTCATGTAGTAAATCAACACATATTTTTGAATAATATGTAACACTACACGAACAATCTAAAGTTGGAACCATGGTGATCAACCACACCCTTGGACAAGTGAATACTTCATCTTGTTACCATATGAACAACAATTGTTACCATAAAGTACTTTTTTAAATGATAATGTAATTTTTATTTCACTTAATAACACATATCATTTCCATAAGTATCACATTTTTTTCATGTCTTAATACATAGATGTAGTAACAAAAAAAAATTAAAAATTATGTGCTCAATAAGAATTGAACCTGCGACCAAATACATTAACAATAAATCTAAACTACTAAGCTACAACACATATTTGATAAAGATATTCATCTATAAAATTTATACAATTTGACTTCATAAAAGACTTTAGTTTTTTCCTTTCATTTTCATACAAATCAAAATATCCCGACCCATCGAGAAGGAATATGAAACCCACAACCCCTCCACAAACTTAAATGGCAACAAATCTTCAATAATCATTTCTACATGACATTTGATCAAACTTCCATGTACCGAGTGTACCCACCCCATCAACCCAATTTTTTTTTGCAAATTTAACAATGCTTCGTGTTTCTTGATTATGAGTATTTTTCGAGCAAGCATTCATATGAAAAGTAAGTGACTAAGTTCCATTTTTTTTTAGTATCGTGAGCAATAGATTTTATCACAATAAGTGAATTTCAAGCCATCATAATTTGCTTTAATTATGGTGTATTTCACACGAGTCCTACTCATAACATTATTCAATATGCAGATAACCATAAAAACTCATCTTTTCAAGAAAAGATAGTTAAAATAGTTGTATCATCATGGATTGCATCATATTCGACATCGTTCGTTCATTCTTTAGTCACACCATTTAGCAATAATGTATAAGGTTGTTGGATTATACTTGAAGAAAACGTAAACATGTAAATAACTCCGAAAGATATAAAGCGTGAAATTAATAGTTCACCAACAACTAGTTAATTGCTTACCAAAACAATAAACGAAAGTATAAATAATTATAACGACTGGGAATCTTCAAGAATAAGTGATGTATTTTCCTATTGATGGGTTTTACAAAGAATTGATATCCACGTAATCCCCGAAATTAGGGATGGAACTTGCAGATTTGTTAACGTTGAATATGAGATGGAATTTCTAGGAAAATTCCAACTCTAAATTTTATGGAGAAATTAGGTTTTCTTGTGTGTTTAATGAATCCCTCGGAGGAGGATGATGAGGGAGGAGTGTTTGTTATATAGGGCGGAGATGGAGAGAAGCCCAAAGGGTTTTTTTAAAGATTAAGCAATCTTTATTAGGAAGATATTTCTAATCTTGCAAATCATATCTCTCAAAGATATGATTTCCCTAAATATATTTTCCTACAATAATATTGAACTTGAAAATATTATTTTGGGATTCCTATTTAATTAAATCTAATTTAATTAAATAAAAGATATATGAATAATAATTAATTTCAAATTAATATATTGTTAATTGATTCTCCATAAATTAAATATTAAATTCGATTTAATACTTAATCAACCAACTATAATCCGTACAAGGGAATTACTTGTTGTGTGACCCATGGGCCCTCATATATTGAGCGATTAGTCAAACTAACGCGGTCTTAATTGAACCAAGAAACAATAAATCGATGACATTCTCAATATGTTGAGGTACATTTCAGAAAACGTTAGTAACTACATGTAACTATAATATGGGCTATTGCGATATCTTCATTTCATTCACAAATACTCGACTAGCCTTGAACATGATGAAGTGTCTATTCAAATAACTTAATAATATTATCTCTAATCACTAATTGATCACTTATGTCACACTTGGTCACAAAGTCCAAGTTGACCTTGGTGTATGCGTGTGGTAAAATGACTTTGATCCAATTATGATGAGAAGATGAGTATTCTCTAAATCCACTTTGAGGAATGAATCATATTCATTGGCTCAACTATCACGAGAGAAACCCCAAACAGTGTGTTTGTAGAGTTTAATGATGTAACCCAATCCAAACCATATCTAGGAGAAGTTGGAAGGGTGTGGGAAAGCTTGTGTGTGATTCGTAAAGTCATGGTCAAAAGTTCATCACTCCGTGGAGTAGTCGTAAAACACATGTTCGTAAAGTAAACCACGCGAGGTCGTAGTTGATAGTGATTTCTCAAGTCAAAGAGATATCACATCGCTCCCATTAACCGAGACACCCTTAGACACATATAGTGGAACTACATCAATCTCGGTTTCTCGGATGGGTATACCAATACCCGAAGAAAAAAGGTATTTATCCCCCATCCATCATGAGATACCTAAAGTATCTTTTAAATGATAATGTAAAAGAGATCTTACTACACATTTTTCTCCAGATGTAGTAACAAAAAAAAATTAAAATTATGCTCAATAAGAATTGAACTGCGACCAAATACATTAACAATAAATCTAAACTACCGCGATAATCTCAATAAAGATATTCATCATCAATATCACATTCTTAATGATCCTTGATCATGGGGCTATTTGAGAATCATGCTTAAGTCATCCGAAGTTTTCACAATTTGCTTTAATTATGACAACAATGATTCAGGGAACACTCATCTTTTCAAGAAAAGATGAATAAATGCAAACAAATAATGTTATGGGACTCTTTAGTCACACCATTTTAGAATAATGTATACTTATTTACTAAGACGTAAGACCCGGTGGGAAATTTTCTCACAATGGTTAAGCTTCCCTCATCGATGTATTTTTTTTGCTTTCATACGATTGATCCGTTGAATATGAGATGGAAGAATGCCTAAATTGATTAGGACCTTGCTTTAACTCTAGCTATATATAGGGAAACTCGATAAGTATTTTAATCTTGCAAAGCTCCTTAGATATGATTTCCTAAATCATCGCGTATATTATTTTGGGATTCCTATTTATTTCTTCCATATTTTGGACCTTAGCTCCATGGAACAAATAATATAAGGAATTTTGTTTGTGACCCGTGGGCCCTCATATATTGAGCGATTAGTCAAACTAAACACGGAAGAATTGAAATCTTAGATCAAAACCTCGTTCACTCACTTCTCCCGCAAAGACTTGTCATATTTCCTCTCCAAACCCTCTATGCTCTCATTCGGTAACTTAATAATATTAACTATAATCAATAATTGAATGCTTCTTTCACAAAGTTTTCCTTGCTAATTATGGGAAATATTTAAATGAATCAGACAATCACATACATTAATATTAAATGAACTAGAATATTAAATCAAATCGAATATCATCGAGAAATTATGGCCTTGGGTACAATAAATTTTTATATGAGACACTAACACTAACAAAGAGTATTATGCAGATCGCGATAATTATTTCATCTACCACCATCTCTTTTCACTTAATTATTATTCCACGAACTAATTATAATAAAATAATACAATATCAATTTTTATTTGACATTAAGTTGCATTTCACCTTTTTCTATCTCTTGCTCTATTTCATCCACCACCATATTTTTTCCAAACAGAGCATTAGAATCCAAATTGCACCTTTATCGCAACGAAATCATACATTAATATTAAATTAACTAGAATATTAAATCGTTTGAATATATTTGAGTATTATGTTGTTTAACAAAAGATTTCAGTTATTTCATCTACCACCATCTCTTTTCACTTAACTATTATATTTTATAAAAACAATATCAATTTTTTTTATATTAAGTTCCATTTAAATTTCATTATTTTTTTTTTTTTATACTAAACTGTGCAATTATTTTTCTATATTAATAATTATACAATTTAATATAAACAAATTTTATTTTTCAACTTTAATAAATTATATATTTATAAAATAGACTATAAGTGAAATTGAAAGCATGTCAGACTGAATCCATCCCAATTTATAACCCATCTGCATTTTGTTTTTGTCCTCGAATACAAATTGGAAATGTGAATGTAAGAGATGCTGGTGGACCCCGCATTTGAAAGAGTAAAACATGCCATTCTAGGACAAATCTTGGACCAATGAGAAACGCCCAAGCTGGCATTGCAACTACTTCACGGCACATATTAAATGCAAATAAAGACGCTACACTTTTCATTAAACCATGCCTTTGTTTGCCATTTTCTTTGACCATTTCAATTCAAAATTTGGCCCACATCTGACATATTGTCTCTCAAATGTAAATTTATAATTCTACCCTTTCTTAAAATTTGGCTGCTCATTTTTCATTATAGTATGGTCTTAACCTTTTAATAGATAATTTTTTTTATTGAGAAGAATATATAATTATATTTAGTAATAATTCCTCCTCTCCGTTCCAAAATAATATACACCAAAAAAATGAGCATAAAGATTTGAAAAAATATAATGATGAATATAATTTTTTTGGGATAATTTTATAAACTTTAAAGTATAAAATAAAGAAAGAGGTTGAATTGTATGTATGTATGGACAAAAAGTAATGACATTTTGTGAATATTGTGGATATTGTATGGATGAAAATTATGGAGGATTTTCTATTTTGAGGATGTGCATGTTATTATAGGACGGATCGAAAAGGAAAGTGTGCATATTATCTTAGGACGGAGAGAATACTATATAAAAAAACAAAAGAAAAAACCTAAAAGTCATAAGATCACAAGTCGATCCAGATGTCGAAGCCCCATTAAAAATCTTGCTAAAATATATATTAGTAATAAGTATACTCATCGTCCCGAATTAATTTGCACCCTTTGATGGATACACAAATTAAGAAAGTGGAGTAATGAGTAGGATTTTGAGAAATAATTTTGTAAACTTTTATGTATAAAGTAAAAAAATGTATTGAAATGGGTGTATGTATGGACCCAAAAATAATGATATTTTGCATAAAATTGTGGATATTGTGAGGATGGGATTTATGAAGTCTTTCTATTTTAGAGCTTGTTAATTATTTTGGGACATTCTAACAAGATGCAAATTATTTAAATGAAAATATTATAAATTATTTTGGGCAATAATGATTGAGTGGGTTTCATGTGCATTCAGCACTCACAATGCATTTTAAAAACATGTAATTTGTTATATTGAAATATGCAACTTGTTTATACTGAACCGTGCAATTATTTTTTCATATTAATAGTTGCACAATTTAGTATAAATAAATTTTATCTTTCAATATAATAAATTGTATTTATCTAAAATAGACTATGAGTGCAAGATGCACATGAATGCATATATGATTTAGCTATTATGATTATATTAAGGACAACGAGCAAGTCAAATTGTAGGTAAGTAAAAACTAAAAAGTGTTTATTTTTTTAAACAAAATTACTTTTAGGTAATTTTGATGGTGCATTTATGACCATGATAAGTGTACCTGTCATTAGGATCAGCAAATTGACTTGATCCAAATCAATTGAAATTTTAATTTGAGTCAATTTATGTAGTTGCAAATATATAATTGATCAAGTAATTATGAATGTATTCAATTCAGAAATCATTCATCATCATCATCATCTCATATAGGAATATATCTTATATATCCATTTGTTTGAGAAGGAAAGTAAACTTAATAATTACTGTTTTGATAATCTCGCTTTACTTACATAAATCATTTTGGTAATCCACAATGTACCATTCAATGGGTGTTTAACCATTGAATAGATGAAAGTTGGTGTTTAACACTATTGTAGGTGTTCATTGGATTGGAGAGAGAGTGTTTGGATGAAGAGAGAAAGTGTATTTTTTGCAAAAAAATAAATGTGATGACATAAGAGAGTACTTTTTTTCATTTTTTATTTTTATTTATACTTTTTAATATATGTAAACTTATAATTTTTTTATATTTAAAATTTAGATTTATTTCAAATATGCATGTGAATTGAAACTTTTTAATAATTTTTAATATAATAAACTTCGAGCCGATTTGTTTGAGCATATTTGGACACGCTACAACAACAATTGATGAATTACTATTTAAATTTTAATATTATATTCTTTAATTTGAGTCTAGTCCAGTTTAATTCTAAATATTATTGTAGTGTTTTAATTTATTGTAATGCATAAAGTGAGATGAAGTTATGGTGGGATCCATAAACATTGAATGGTTGGATGGATGATTAAATAAATTATTGTGAGAGTTTTTTTAAAAAGTTAAGTATTTAAAAATAAATAATGTGGAGGGAAGATAATGGATTGATGAATTTTCGTGGATGTTCTAAAAAAGGTACATCTTAAAGTGCCAGCAAAGTTAATATCATTTATAGAGAAGATATACATAGCTACTGATTAAATAATATATTTTGTGTATGATTGAGGTTTGAGATTTGATTCTCAATGACCTCATCCCTAAAAAAAATGGTCAAACTACTTTTAATATTAACGAAAAATAGAAAAAAATGGTCAAACTACTTTTAATATAACAAAAAACAGAGCTTTAGGGGATGAGTAATATGTAAATTACAATTCCAAATTACTAATAGGTACAAATTCATTTTTTTTATCATATACTACACAAAAATGTCAATAAAAAATCTATTTTACTCTTACTAAAATATTGATCTTCAAACGGTAAGGAAGAAAGAGAAATGATTATATTAATTTGACTTGTTTCAAAATAGTTACACACTTGTCGAGATTGTAGTAAAAAAAAAACTTCCTTAATAAGTTAAAAATAATTAATTCAGATGTTCTCCATTTTTGCACATTCATCGAAAAAAGTGCAGTAAATTTATTTATTTTTAGAGTAAATCAAGACAAAGTCTCATGTGCAATTGATGGGTCAAATATATTTTTTTTTAAATGAGTTATCTAATTGTATGAGTGCACGGTGCACTTGGGTGCATAAGAGGGTACTAATAAATCAAAATTGAATTCTATCGAAAGTTTGCCTTCATTCCACGCCGATGTTCTCATATCTCAATTACACCCAAAAAAAAATCATTTTACATTGTTATTATTATTATTTAAACATGATAATTCGACAGAAAATGCATCATGAATTTAAAATGCGCAAGGGACCAAAAAATGTATATGCGCACAAAATATGTATTGTTCATAGAAAATATGTATTATTAAATAAATGCATTGTTGAAAAAGAGATTGCATATACACTAAACATTCCATACATACATACAATGCATATACACATAAAAAAAATTGGCCGCCGTTCTCCGCCACTCCTTCTCTTCCCAACGTCTGCCACCAAAAGAAATCATTCTCTACCTCCCCGCACGCAACCATGAGCGGATATAGGGTTGACTGACCGGGCTCAAGCCCAGTGCAACTCTTCTCCAAGTTCTTAATTAATTTGAATTGTTATGTTTTTAGCCCAGTCTATCTAAACTCAATTAAATTATTTTTTTGAAATAGAAAATACTCAAAATCAACACACTAATTTAACACAGATTTCAATCTCAATCTTTTTTATTTATTAATTATGTACAAGCCATATATTTAATTAATTAACTCAAAATATAAAATATTATTTAATGTAAACTCACTAATAGATTAATTTTTACATCGTGTTGTGTTCTTTTATTTTGACAATCAAATTTGTTAATCTAAGAGTATATTAGCAACTTACTAAGTCTACATATAGTGTAATTGACATGTATTATAAAATAAATATTGTATTAGTTTTACACGTAAATAAACTTTCAACTTTCTTTTGGGCGTCGTTTAATTTTATTGTTGAAATTTTATGACTTTATTATTTGGAATATAAGTTGCACGATTCAGTATAAATAAATTGCACATTTCTATGCAAAAAGTTGCATGATTTTAAATTACACTATGGAGTACACGGTGTATCTAATGCATAAAAGACTTAGCTTTATCAAAAATTATATTTTATAGTCCATCCTTCATCAATTTCTAGATCTGCTCCTGCACACAACCTTCGTCTTCTTCAACAACACCACCACTGTTGCATGCAAATCTTCCTCCGCTGCAAGCAACCTCCGTCTTCTTCAATATCACCCCACCGTCGCACGCAAACCTTCCTCTAATGTGGCCTTTTTTGCAACCTTAGGCCTCCCTGTACGGACCCATAAAATCGTCACCGTCGTCGTCAGGACTCAGAACACCACCCCACCGTTGTTGTCAGGACCTAGGACTCCACCGCCGCCATCGTTTTCACCTTCGTCTTCCACTTTTCTTGTTCTAGATGTATTGTGTATTGTTGAAATTTGAGTTAAAGTAAAGTTGCACAACAAAATGAAATGACTGATTAAAACATCAAAGTGATGTTTGTATGTATAATAACAATTGGCTGTGTAGAAAGCTACTTTGGGCCTTACACTTGATTTTTTTTATCTAATACTACCTCTATTCTAACTCTTTTTTCACATTTACTGTTTTCTCGTGTTTTAGCAAGCATGTGAGTTTTTTTTATTAGTATTAGAAATGAAAAAAGTATTTTTTATGGAGACATATAATAGAAGAGAGGTAGATCTATCACACCCTCCTTAAAAATTGCTTTTATCATTTCAAAAACTAATAAACAACTCATTTGTTAAAATACAATATAAAAAATAATGTGAAAAAAGAGTTGGGATGGAAAGGGGGAGTAGCAATTAGGATTAGTGTTTGTATTTGATAGTCAAATCGTATTCAACTTTTATAGTTTTAAGCAATTGAACCCAACTTTTTTATGAATAAAGCAATATGAAAATTTTAAATTATAAATATTTTACTCATTAATCAATTTTTAATACACTTTAAAATTAATTGATAAACTTTTTTAATAACTCGATACATACATATATTGCAAAATTTGTATGCAATATTGCATATAAGTGATATGTGCAATTAGCTTAAATTAGTTTTTTTTTTTAATTTCTCACGGGCCAGACTCAACCCGTACAGATCCGCGCTTCCTGTTGCTTCTTCCTTCGCGATCTCGGTGCTTCGATCTACCATATTTTTGCCGACAAGGTGCTCAAAGTTACCAACGCTCTCTTGGCCGTCTCCAATATGAAGAAATGATGATAAGGTTATGATCTAATTGTAAACGAAAAGTTAATGAAATTAGATATATGTTCTAATTAGTTTGTAGGATTTGAATAAATTAGTATTGCTTATGATATTTTTGTTGTTATTATTGTTGTATGGAATTTGATTGAATAAGCTTTCTCTTCTCATGCTAGTTGTTCTTTAATCTGTAATTTGGGATTGAGAATATTTTTTCGCGCTTGTATTGGTTTTTATTTATGTAGTAACACTCTTTTGTTCAGAGGTTAACATTTTTTTGTTCATGTAGTAACACATCAAGTTGTTCTTTAAATTTATAATTTTGGATTGAAGATTTCTTTTCGCGCTTGTACTGATTTTTTTTCATATGGTAACATATTTTTCTTCATAGGGTAACACTTTTTGTTCTTGTAGTAATACATATTTTTTAATAATATGTAACACTGAACATATATTGTCGTGATACTAAGTGAATACTAATGCGTTACCATATGAACAACAATGTGTTACCATATGATAATGTATTTTTTTTAAATGATAATGTAATTTTTATTTCACGTAGTAACACATGTCGTTTCTATAAGTATCACATTTTTTTTTCCATGTAGTAACACATATATGTAGTAACAAAAAATAAAAATTAAAAATAATGTGCTCAATAAGAATTGAACTGCGATCAAATACATTAACAATAGACCTGAACTACTAGACTACAACACATATTTGACAAAGATGTCCATGTATAAATATATATGTGCTCTGTCCGCCCAACCAATTGCTTTTCGACACAGACCCGACCGCCACCACGGGCGTCTTACGACCATGAGATTTTTAAGTAATTTATCTTAATTATGGTGTATTGTACATATCAATAGAGTGTAATATTTCACAAGAGCTCTACTCTACATATATATGTATATACACACATCTTGATAACCAGGTGACTTAACCCACCTGACTACTGGGCTCCTCATTTGAGTGGAAGACCCAAGTTCGATTCTCTTTGGACACATATCGTTATATGCTGACCACCTATGAACACAAAATAATGTGTGCATGGCTTATGAGACAAAACATAGTAGAAGGTAATTTTAATGAGATGTCATTGTTCATGTTTTACCATATAAATAGTTGGCGCATTATTTTTGTTCACCGATGAACATCACATCAAAATTGATGCATGAGTAATATTTCTCATACCAATGTTACTATGGGTTATTTTTTAAGTAAAAGCAATTTAGATACTGAAAATTACTAATATTATACAACATACTCAAACTAATATAATTATTTATATAAATTAAATGAAAATCTTAAAATCTTAAGTTTTATTTAAATGTGTGAAAATTGGCTAACTCTTGTATGCATTCTGGTGCAACGTGCACTCATAGTGCATTTTAGTATCGAGCAACTTGTTATACGAAAAGATGCAATTTGTGTATATTTAAACGTGCAACTATTTTGTCATATTAATAATTACACAGTTCAATACTGATAAATTGCATATTTTAACATAACAAAATGCACGATTCTAAAATACATTATGAGTGCACGGCATAACATGATGCACATGAGACTCAGTCGTGAAAATTATGTCAAAATCACAGAGCAAGGTTTTGGCATGATACAAGAAGAGAATTTTCCTAGTTTGAAAAGTAAAAACATTAGTTTACAAAAAAAAGTAAAAAAATAGTGGTGGTCAAAGCATAAAGTGATTGATCAAACCAAATTGCGTGTGGATTAAATCAGAGGGGTAGAATAGTCAAAACCAAAATCCTCCGACGACCGACAGTGACAACCGGCGGGATGGACTTGTTTTTAACTTCATAAAATTAAAAGCCATCTTCCTTTTTCTTCAAGCCGAAAATTTCTCCTTTTTTTTCGCAAAAATTGATACAAAAATTTTAAAAAAAGAAAAAACAAAGATTTTTGGGGGAAAAAAGTCAAGAGTTCACTTCTGCTGACCCCGTGTTTCGTGTGTGTGAGTTTCATTATATTCAATGAATTCAGTTTAATTTAATCAAACCAAATCTGACCCAATCCCAATCTGCCATCAGATTTTCTTGTTCTCATTTCACGCGGGTTTATTGCTTACTTGCCAATTGAATACTCTCCGTTCACTTATTAAAGGAGGTACGCTTAATTGTTGATTTCTAGGTTTTCAAATTTGCCCAATTTCGTAATTTGGTTGAATTTTGAGCTGATTCAGTTTTTTTTTTTTTTTTTTCGGTGAAGTTTATGTGAATTGGGTGGAGTTTTGTACAATATGGGAGGGGTTTGTTCTGGAGGAACTGTGAAGAAAAACAGGAGATTAGTCGACGTTGAGCATGTGAATAATTCAGGGTTTTCAGGGAAGCTGAAATCGGTTGGGAGTTTTGGAAAGCCGAAGAAGAATAACGAGGATTCGTATGCATATCCTGATGAAGATGATGTTTTCAAGAAGGCGCCGCATAAATTGTTCGATTCTGGCGAGCTACACTTTCCGATTTCCCGTGAATTGAAGTCATCAACGCCGGCTAGACCGCATCATCATAGGGTATGGTCTGCATTTATGAATGTGTTGTGCTTATTTCAGGGTTTTGATTTTGATGAAATAAAACTTTGATTTGATTGAAATAGGAGTTGTGTAGATCCTTATCACTGGGTTAGCAAACTTGATCTATTGAGCTTATTTTAGTAATAGGGCAAATGGGGCTAAATGGATTTGAATATGATTCAAGGAAGAGGAAGTATTGGAAAACAGAATCGTTGGACCGTGTAACTTTTTCAAGAGGGCATAGGGGGGGTTTGGTTTATAATATTGTGGTGGTTAATGAGATGATCAATTCAACCTCATCATACTTTTTGGCCCAACTTGTTTGAAGATTTGAGCCATCATTCTCATTGTATTTCACTGTATTCGATGATTTTTATTACCATTTCCATTGAAGAATTTGCACCAAACGCCCCCTTAGATTTTAGGGCAGAAAGCAATCTGTTTGATGATGGACAATTTAGTATCATGTGCAGATAATCTGGTTGGCTATATTCTTTGGGTAATTTGCAGTGCAGATATTAAAAATGGAGAATTAATGAGAAATACTGGTTTTTCTGCAACCTTGATTGATTATATATGTTCTCGAGTTACTGAGATGAAATTTAGAGGTATATTGTGCTACATCAGAAATTTCATGTCGTTTTAGTGTTCAATTAAGAGTGGACAATCCTTTATTTGCAAATACCTCTAATACTAATCAACGACATCCCCTCATGGCTATTTTGTCGAGTAAATTGCGAAATCAGTCTCATATTTATTGGGTGTTGGAGTTTAGTTTCATTCTAATCAAATTTCTCAATTAAAACTCATTACTTTTAAAATGATGCAATTCTATTCCTATATTGACCATTTTTTATTTTAGGATGATAATTTATTTGTGATTTTTTTATATTGAAATTAATATGTTGGTGTCTCATTATGCCACGTAAGCGACGCCAAGTCATTAGTCAGGTTGCTACATGAAATGCTGACAACTCACATGAGCGACACGTGCAAAAGTTTATAACCTTGTCAAGGACCAAAATTGCGTCACTTTAAAAGTTACGGGACTCATTTGAGAAAACTAATTCGTATGGGACTAATTTGCCAACACCCAATAAATATAGGACCAATTTTGCAATTTACTCCTATTTTATCCCATGCTTTGGTAGATAGGATGAGATGATTGCCAGAATATTCTTCTGGTTCTTTGCTTTTTTAAATTGGTTTATTATTCTATTTATTATTTAATCTGAATAACGCCTCCTTTTTTCCCCCTCATTTGCATTAAACCATTAGATTTTCCTCTTTCATTAACACTACTTATTCCTTATGGTAGGCACCTTCATTTCTTGGAAAGGCAGGCATAGTAGGTCTAGAGAAAGCAGTGGAAGTTCTAGATACACTGGGCAGTAGCATGACAAATTTGAATTCTGGTGGATTTACAACTGGCGTGACTACTAGGGGAAATAGAATAACTATATTAGCATTTGAAGTTGCTAATACTATAGTCAAAGGTGCAAACTTGTTACTATCTCTGTCTGAAGAAAACGTCCAGTTTTTGAAAAAGGACATTTTGAATTCCGAAGGGGTGCGACAGCTGGTTTCCACCGACATGGGTGAGCTCCTCAGTATTGCGGCTTCTGACAAAAGGTACACTGTATTTTCATAGTTTAGCTCTTCTTGTCTCTGTCTCTATCTGCACTTCCATTTTCTTCCCCATGCTTCCCTTTTAGACAAATACTTTTATGCACTAATTGCACCATGCAACTCAAGTGCATTTATAAATGGTATTAGTTGTTTTATTAAAAGGTATGAATAAGTCAGTATTAGCTGTTTTCACTGAACAATACTAGTTGTTTTCATTGAACAGTACCAGTTGTGCACTGGTTGCACGGTGCAACTGATGAACCCAAGTGTGATTCTCCCTTTTAATGTTATTTCTCTGTCATGTTGTTTTTGAACGATTTCATTTTAGCTGATTAAATTTGGCATTTGTGCAGGGAGGAATTTGATGTATTCACTCGTGAAGTTATCAGATTCGGAAATTTGTGTAAAGACCCACAATGGCACAATCTAGATAGATTTTTTTCAAAGTAAGTAGGGCTTTAACTTACCATTAGCCTTTTCATTTCCACCTTAAAGAATATACTCATGGAAACAACTCTTGGCTTGTCAGATTGGATTCAGATACTGATGTTAATAAACAACCAAGAGATGATGTAGAAATGACTATGCAAGAACTAACCAATCTGGCCCAGCATACATCTGTAAGTTCTCTATTATTAATTTTTTTTTTTATGGGGTTTTTTTTTTTATAAATGGGTAATGTCATTATTCTTGTTATCTGCTATTAATGTCTCAAATATCTTGTTGAAATCTATGGCATTGTTGGGAAATTGCACACATGGAGGATTATACTATTAATGCATGTTTAAAGGAGTTGTTAGAGCTTATGTTTTGCCATAATCACTTGATAAACGTTTAAGCAGATAGCCCAGATGATATTTATTTGACACCAAGAGAAACAAATGGGCTCACCGATATAAATTTTATATAAACTATGATTTGTCAGAATCTTATTTAATGAAGCAAACGAGCTTATGATTCTGATGCAATCAATTTTCTTAGCCAAGATTTGCATTGATAAAGTTGCTACATTGTGGCTTTTTCGTCCAATATTGTCTTGCATCTGAAATGATTTTCTCGACTTGATGAAGCTGAATAATTTTTCTTCCAAGAATTATGCGTGGTTATATAAGTATCAAATGCAATTAATTAAAGATAACACTGACGTCTTTTGATTGATCATATGTTAAAAAGTTGAATTCTCAGTTCTGTCTGTTAGTGACGGAAAACCTAATACAGCTACATTTGCAGGAATTGTATCACGAGTTCCATGCTTTGGATAGATTTGAGCAAGATTATCAGCGGAAGCTAGAAGAAGTAGATTCGTTGCACCTTCCTCGAAAAGGTTTGTGATGCTGCTGTTATTTGAAAAAAAATCTGTTTTTTAAACTGAGATATGCTGAGAAGTAGTGGATAGCATAAAGGTGAATGCATGCCCTTATCCTTGTTGAAATTGCAAAATTGGTCCCGTATCTATTGGGTGTTGGCGATTTTAGTCCCATACGAATCAAATGATGCAATTTTAGTCCTATATTGGCAAGGCTTAAGGAAATTTTCACGTGCCGCTCAAGCGAGCTTCTAGAATTCCATGCAACAACTGGACTAATGACTCGGCGTTGCTTACATGACATAATGACCTGAATATATTAATTTCAAACGAAACTTTTAACAATCACAAATTAAATCATTTTAAAAAAAAAATTGTCAACATAGGACTAAAATTGCAAAAATTTAAAATCTTGGGACTTTATTGTGAAAATATGATTCAAGTGGGACTAAAATTGCCAACAGCCAATGTATATGGGACCAATTTTGCAATTTACTCTTGGAATCACACTTGGACCTTCTCCATATAAAAGTTATAAATGCTTGCTTGGCAACATATGTAAATGAGCTATAGAAATTTATAGGTGTCTCCCCTTATGTTTGTAAACTTATTTCAAATAACACCCCTGAATAAATTGTTATAAAAATCTTTCAGATTTATTTGCTAATTGTCGTGCTCTATCCTTTTGTTAAGGTTGAACTATTCAGCTCAAATTAGCCGCTCATCTATACATATACTTCTATGTAAATTTATATTATGGTCTTCTGCAGTTCTATAGATCTCTCCTTGTATGCAAATCAATCTAGTGTCCATTCCTGGTATTTCATGGTGCATAACCACGTGTTGTTCGGTATCAGTCGAATGTTTGAAATCTTTGTATGCAGCTCTGTGCTATTCTTCATTGGAACAATATGCTTCTTATATGCTTGCTTATGAAGGCTTTATTTTGTTTTTCACTTTTTTTGGTAATTAAGTATTGGTTGATGTGCATGTGGAATGCTAATCTTTGCACAAGTATGAGATCATGATGCTGTTCAAGTCTGTCGTGTGAAATATTAATTAGTATTATTTTTCATTCACAATTAGAAGACTTTTACTGTGTTTCTCTTTATTGTTACTATTAAGACTATGTTTGGATTTGCTAATTTCTTTGATAACCATGGAACCAGAAAACACTGACTTCATTTAAAAATTACAACAATTCCAGTGAATTTTGTTAAAATGGAATGCTTATAAGTTTTAATGCAGTAACTATGCTTTTATATTGTCCTCTGTCCTTATTCTTTTGGCTTTTTATACCAAAAATATATATTGTCTTTGTTAAAATTTATTACTTTTTTTTGTAGGAGAAACTCTTTCGATGTTACATGCTGAGCTAAAACATCAAAAGAAGCTTGTTAGGAGCTTGAAAAAGAAATCTTTGTGGGCTAAAAGCTTGGAGCAGGTACACTTTTTTTATCTTAAAAGGGGTGTGTGTGGTGGGGGGATTGCTGGCTTCACTACTGTAGAACTGATTATTATATAATGGTGATAATCATTTCTAACTCAACTTGATGTCTACATTTTATCATTTGTAGGTTGTGGAGAAGCTTGTTGACATTGTTACATTTATTCATCAGGAAATTCCAGCAATATTTGGAGATAATGGTATGAATGTGTCTTGTATTTTCTGTATTTCCATTATTTGCCCTCTTCATACTAAAAAAAAGGGGGATGGTGACATTTCTAGAGCTAAATTCACCACTGACTTAGAAATAAAAGGCTAAGTCCTACTTCCTGCCATGTTGCTCTATTCATTCATTTATTTTACGAGAAAATTGCAAAATTGGTCATAAAATTGATCCATACGGGACTAAAATCGCCAACATCCAATAAATATGGAACCCTTTTTGCAATGTACTCTTTCTTTTACTATTCTGTGAGCGATTTTTCATGTGCATTTCACCTGTATTGATTTTTTAATGCCTTTTTTGATTTATTACTTAGTATACTTAATAAAGTAAAAGATCATATAATTCTCATAAGTGATGTTTATGTGCATCAATTTAACTTCTCTTGAAAATGAATTCTTACTTTTATTCCTTAATATGGCAGGGTTGCCACCATCTGGAAAAGTTTCTGCTAACAAACCAGAAAGACTAGGAGTCTCTGGCCTTGCTTTGCATTATGCCAACATAATTACTCAGATTGATAACATCGTGAGTTTATAAGACTTAGTTCTTCATAATGTTATTGTAATTGCATATAATTTTATTATTAGTACTAAGATATATGTTAATTGAATTTATTCAAGGCGTCACGCCCCACTTCTCTTCCTCCAAATATGAGAGACACATTGTACAATGGTTTGCCACCAAGTGTCAAGGTTGCTCTTCGCTCACGATTACAGAATGACACCAAGGAAGAGGTATTGTATTATTTCGTTTTTTACTTAAATAAAAAGGTTGTAACAGTGTCCTTCCATACTTCATCCTTATGACATTTTTGTTCTTATCCTTTCTGTTTTCTTACGGTCTCTGAATTTAGCTACTTTATTGTGCCTTATTGCAGCTAACAGTTGCTCAAATCAAAGCCGAGATGGAAAAATCTCTCCATTGGCTTGTCCCTTTAGCAACAGATACCACCAAGTATAATACTTTCACTGATCAATTAACTCTCTTATCTTCTTTTATATTTTACGAAATCTACTTTGTCTCGACTTTACAAGGCTGCTGAACTAACTTGACTCCTTTTGAACTGTTGGCAACTGTTATCAGGGCACATCAGGGTTTCGGATGGGTTGGAGAATGGGCCAACACAGGGTCAGTCAATGCACCATCTCTCTCTCTTCACTTACTAACTAATGTTTTTTAGTAAAACAACTAATACAATTTAAAAAATGCATTTGAGTTGCGCAGTGCAACTTGTGCATAGAAGTATATGCCGGAGTAAGGGTGCACAACTAATACTGTTCAATAAAAACAATCAATATTGTTTTGTGAAAAAGCTAATACTGATCAATTGATACCTTTTATAAAACAACTAATATCATTTAAAAATGCACTGTGGTTTCACGGTGCAACTGGTGCATAGAAGTTTTTGCCCTCTCTCTCTCTCTCTCTCTATAATCTGTCTGTTTGTGTCTGGCAGTAATGAATTCGGAAAGAAAACGAGCACACCCAACAACCTGATCCGCTTGCAAACTCTCTACCATGCGGACAAACGTAAGGTGGATTCTTGCATCCTCGAACTAGTAACTTATCTTCACCGTCTAGTAAGCCTCGTAAGATACAGAGATAACGGACTCAAGGCCCTCTCAATGCGTTCTCCAGCTCTCAAAGGACTAAATACAAGTCCTACAACATTCACCGAAAATCCCAAAACCCACAAAACCCAGTTATCCTCCGAGGATAGAGACCTGTTAGAAGATGTAATGAAGAGGAAGAAGTTAATCCCTGGGCTGAGCAAAAGCCAGGAATTTGGGGTCGTCAAAACTAAGAAAAATCGAGTTTGGGCATTGAGTAGGAGCACGGGGAGCTCACCCAGAAGAGGAATGAAGCATCAAAAGGCCGATGTTTTGGATATATTAGATGGTTTAGATTCTAAGTTCTCGATTCCCAGGGAAGATAGCTGGTGAACATTTCAGTATCATTCGTTTATTTGATTCTGCCGTGTTGTATATAGGCGTATCGTGAGTATTATCGTATAGCGTGGTATTTATATATATATAAATATTGGAAAATTTTGTACGTAAATTTAACTTATTGAAGATTGGAGAAGATTGGAAAATTATGTACTTCAGTTTGTTAACCTATGCTAGTAGGAAAATAAAATTTTGTACGTAAATTTAACTTATTGGAGATTGGAGAAGATTGGAAAATTATGTACTTCAGTTTTTTACCCTATGCTAGTAGGGAAATAATTAGGGCCGTAAATGAGTTGAGCCGAGTAGAGCGTGTTGTTGTTCAAGCTTGTTTGAAACGTTATTGAGCTTTGAAACTCATATTTGTGCTTGTTTGATAATTAATAAAGTCGAGCTCGAACGAACTTTTATCGAGCCGAACACGAGTTGAGCTTGAGTAGTTTGATATTTTTGCACTTGTTTTATCTTTATTTGCTTATCGAGTTTGAACACAAGTCAAGTTTACATTGTATCGAACATAAATTTATATTCAAGCTTGTTTGATATATTTGTTGAACGAGCTCAAACGAGCTTTTACTGAACAATTTCGAATCGAGTATTGAATAGCTTTGTTTGATTTCCAGTCAGGGTCAGTCTTATTTTACTAGGGCTTGAACCGAACTTTAAAATGGGACTCTCTCTCTTCACATTTTTTACGAACTAAAAAATAACATAAAATAATTTTTAAATATTAATAATGTAAATTTAGGAAATATTTTATTACTCTTATATGATAATTATGTCCCAAATAATTACATAAATACAACTTGTTTAACGATTTTTGCGGCAAAAATAATAAAATATTAATTAAGTCAGAATAATCAAATTACTCAACATCGGAGAAACCACTCTCTAAATATTTATTTATCCTTTTCTTTTTGCAGTCTTTTTCCAAACATTTTTCTTTCCTTCCTCTTGTTATTTACTTTGTCGTGTTGCGACTTGCGACAGCCTCTTCTAATATTATGTGGTTATTTACCTTTTTTTTAATATTTTAATTAGACAAATAAGCAATATATAAAGAGTAAAAGAAAAAAGATGAGCCCAAAAATGACCCGTACAAGAGAAAAAATGTTGTTGGTCCTAAAGTGACCAAGTGAACAAAAATAACAGAATGTCGCTGGCCCAAAAGTGACCAGACGACCAAATCAAATAAACTGAAAAATCTCAACCACAACGATCACCACAAGTCTCCAGCAGATGCATCGGGTTGTTCCGCAGTCGGTTGTTGTCGTCGACTCTCACAGGGACGCTAGCAACGGATTTGGCAGTGGCTAAGGCCTCTGAGACTTAAGGTATTATGGCTGCTTGTGCATCATTCATTTTAATATTTTAATTAGGATATTCATTTTTTATGTCATATAGGCCTATTTTTGGGGGCAAATTCTCCTGTACATCATTTGCACCAATTTCGTTGGGTACGTTATTGCAGATCGTCTCCACATTTCGGATGATATTCTCGGCTCTCTATCTACGACAGTGGGAGATGTTTATTATGATGGTTTTTGGCATTTCGACGAGCTTTTCTTTGCTCATTTCCCGGATATAGTTGTTGATATTCTTTGCATTTCGGTGTCTTTGCATGGTGACCGTAGGATGTGGCCTGCCTCTTCTTCTGGTTTACTCTCGGCTAGGATAGCTTACTCACTGGTTCAGGACTCTCCCTCTCGGTGAGCTGGGCTTCATGGATTTGGGCCCCATTTATTCCGCCGTGTTGCTCCATGACTATTTGGCGTGCGATTTGGGAGAAATTACCCACTGGTTCGGACCTACATCGGATTAGCATCTCTGGCCCCTCTGGTTGTCCGCTCTGTGTAGCAGGCCCGGATGACTTTGAGCACATTTTCGCCACTTGTGCTTTCACTCGACATCTCTATGATGAGGTAGCTCGTATTTTTGATATTGCATTATATTATGACTTTGATTTTTTGGACATTTTTCTCCAGGCTACTAGAATTAAGTTAGGAAAACAGGTACTAAACATTTGGCGCCTGACCTTTGTTTCACTGGTTTGGGTGATATGGACGACGAGAAATAATGCTATCTTTCGAGATCTGAATCCTACATTCCATTTGCATGATTCTCTTGCTGAATCTGGTCAAAGAGATTGAATCCTTTCACGTGGGCTACATGAGGAACGAAGTCCGGGAGTTGGCCATCCTTCATCGACTTCGGCTTCACGGCGTCTGCCGTCCCCCTCGTCCGACTACGAGTTTTAGATGGTTACCCCCTTCTCCGGTCTGGGTCAAAGTAAATACAGATGGCAGTGTTTCGGGTTCCCCCGGTCAACTTTATATTGGTGGCCTTTTTCGGAACTCCAGAGGATTTTTCAAGGCGACATTCACTCGTGCCTTTTGAGGCAGAGTTAGCTGCGATTTTCCATGATATTTATTTTGCTGCGGAGCAAGATTGGTTCAACTTATGGATTGAGACGGACTCCGAGCTTGTTGTTCATTCAGTCCGGGAGGGTCCTCGTTTCTTTCCATGGAGGCTATAAGCACTTTGGAGTCATGTTGAGAATTATCGTCATGTGCTTAATATTCGTATCACTCACATATTTCGGGAGGATAACTCGGGAGTTGGTCGCCTATCACGGCTCGGGACTTCACAAGTTTGGATAGGCAATTGTCCAGATTTCCTTAATGATGTAATATACTCCGACATGAATAAGGAATATTTTCGTACATAACTCTTTCTATTTTAGGGATTACCTTCGTACTGCGGGTAATGCTCTGTAGAGGGTTCTCTTTTTTTACCTTGATTAGGGGTTTTTCCCTAAGGAGGATTTTACTTTAGCAAAGTTTTTTGGGTTCTCGGCCTCTGGATCGACCTGTGATCTTGTGGCTCTAAGTTTTTTTTTTTTTTTTTATAGATTAGTTATTCGTCATTTGCACCAATTTAAATTGGTGCAATTGGATTTTTTTTAGTTTTTTTTTTGTTTCAGTTTTTTTTTATTCGACCCGACCCGAACTCGGCCCAACTGGTTCATGGTTCACCCGACCCAATTTTTTTTTACCCGGACCGAACCCAACCCAAATGGTTCATGGTTCACCCAACCCAAATGGTTAATGGTTTAGGGTTTAAGGTTCATGATTTAGGGTTCATGTTTTATCTAATTTAAAATTGAATTCAATTGCATCTTGTGCAATTGATGCACACAAGCATCACTCTTTTTTGGGTGATTAGCCCTTTAAAAAAATTATTAACAAAAAGAAAAAAAAATGTTTCTCATATTTAATTTGGAATTGATGCTATTAAGTGATTTTAATTTTCACAAACTCTCTTATGAAACTTATACTTCACAGAAGACCTACTCTTTAATTTTTTGTTTATTATGTGATACAAAAATATAAAGGTAAAAAATATTGAATTTTGTAACTAAAAGTATTACAAATGAATAACATATACAAATGGAGTTTTATCAATAAACTAAATTACAATATTTGTTTATATTTACTACTCCCTCCGTCCCAGAAGACTTAGCACAGTTGGTTTTTGCACGCATTTTTGTGAGCAATTTTTGTATTAATAATTGAAATGATAAAGTGACTTTTAAGAAGGGGTATAATAGACGAGTGACTTATCTATCATACAATTATACTCCTCCTTAAAAGTCACTTTATCATTTCAATTAGTAATAAAAAAACTCGCTCTAAAAAATGCGTGTAAAAGTCAATTGTGCTAAATCTTCTAGGACAGAGAGAGTATTTAATATATATATATATATATATATATATACCAAAAAAAATACGCCCATAAAAATTTAACATATTTTGGAGCCTTAATTGTTCGATTTGTTGGCCTCATAGAAGGACCGCCCTGTTTCCCGCCTTAGACTTTCCTTCTCTCTTTTTTTTTTCTTCTTTTTTCAGTGAATCGAGTTTGTTTTTTTTAAAGACAATTTATTATATTTTTAAGTTTCTTCTACCATTAGGCACATGAAAAATCTTTTCGTCTCGCTATCGATTGAAACCGTAATTGTACCGCAACGACAACACCACCACCAAAAGAGGGGGACCGCCATAAGAGGGAATAAATTCCCACTCCGTGTCTTTATTCAAGACCTTGAGATCTTAGGTAATGAAGCTCTAACTACCTCAGCAATTCACATTTGACCAGTGAATAGAATTTTTAACTTATGCTGGTAGAGGAAAAAAAAAATTAAGTTAGTCGACAGGAAAATATTAGTCGAGAAAACAAGATAAAAAACGGGCTTTTCTCAGAGTATAGTAAGAAATCAACAAACTAGTAATAAGTCAACAAAATGAACAAATTTTCTTCAAAATTATGCAAATCAGATTTTATTAAGCTACAATTTCTGAGCCATATATTATCATTGAAACATCAAACCCAAAATGGTGTTCTGGTGAACTTGTAAACAGTAGCCCAATCATTGAACAAACAAGAAATTAAAAGTTGCAGGAAATGAAGAGTAAAACTTGACAACGGGAATTTAATTCGCAAAATTTGAATACAACGGATGACAAGAGAAGAAATCTATCAATATAAAAAAAAAGGTGAAAACTCACGACAACGATGCTTAATTGACAAAAACTGGCCCACCCTTGAATTTTATATTTATATATATATATATATATATATATATATATATATATATATATATATATATATTTTTATAATTAAAACATATTTCGTGAGATAGATTACCATGAGACGGAAAGCATAAATTGAAGATAACGCGTTTTAATATTTTGAAATGATGAATCATATTTGTGTTAGGTTGTATCATATCTCATGTATGAAACTATGTTCACCGTACACCACTATTACTAATATTTGTAAAAATCAACATTCTACAAATAAAATGTTGATCTTTACAATAATAGTAATAGTGGTGTACGATGAACATGATACATATAATACCTTCTGTTGTCTCTATTACTTATTTATTGTTAACTTGATGAGGTTAGAGTTTTTGATTAATTTCAAAGTATGTCTTTTTTTCCAATATAAATTTTCTTATTATCATTTAGGTGAGGAAGTGGTAGCGAAATAGAAAAAGAAATATGTACAATTCACATTTTAAATATACATATAAATGTATTTGACTCCGTTAATATAAAGATTTTTAGTTTAAATAATTCTCGAAAATATATAAAAATTCGAAAGTGCATTTAGCTACACTATGTTATAAATTGAGTCCCCATTGGTGAAATTCCTGGGTCCGTCCCTGCACCTAGTTCATACTATGAAATTTATTTTAATTCATGACATTTGACCCTACTCAAAATATAATATGAGGTCAAATTTAATGGTTTAGAAAAATATATTGAAACGCTAGGTCTTGTATGCACCCGGGTGCACCGTGCACTAATAGTGCATTTTAGAAGCGTGCAAATTGTTATGCTGGAAAGTGCGACTTATTTCCACATAAAAGTACAACTGTTAATATGGGAACTATGTTGCACGGGTGCGGGTACGCGAGTGTGGGTGCGGTGTGATAC
Source organism: Stenogyne calaminthoides (assembly GCA_037126765.1). Lineage (NCBI taxonomy): Eukaryota > Viridiplantae > Streptophyta > Magnoliopsida > Lamiales > Lamiaceae > Stenogyne > Stenogyne calaminthoides. The sequence continues at coordinate 11,814,575 of JBBCBC010000029.1, forward strand.
GGATACGGGGATACGTATTTTTGAAAAATTTAAGGTGCGATTCGGCAAATATACGTCTATTTATTTATAATTTATTATATATAACACCTAAAAATGTATATAAATCTAAAATTCGTAAAACAAAATGTATGCAATTCAAATTTTTATCTCCCCCAAAACTTAACAATATTCAATAATTTAATCTAATTAAGTAACAAAACAACAATTCAAATACTATCAGCCCAATATATAAGTCATAATGATGAATTCAATCTAAAACAAGTGTCATATTGTCAATTTAAGTTGCATTACATAATAAAGTTCAATTAAATAACACATTTAATGCTTAATAACATGACCATATTTAATATTTATCATGGATTCGCGTATCGGATTCGTGTGTCCGTTAATTTATTTTATTTTATAATTTACCGATTCACCAAGTGACATCCGGATACGCGGATTCGAGAAGTGCACCCCTTTTAGGGTGCGGGTGCGAATAAAATACTGCATTGTGATATTTTAAGAAGAATCCGTGCATCATAGTATGAGAACATAGTTGCATGCTTCTGTTTGAAATAGTTGCACAGTTTTTATTTTGTATAGTTACACGCTTCTAAAATGCACTATGAGTGCACGGTGACCCCGAGTGCACATGAGACCCACTCATGTTGGAAATAAGTAAAAATAGTCAAATAATTCAAATCATAACATAAACCTGGTTCATGGGATATCAACTCTTCTTAATTAATTTTCAATGGAGGTGGAGATACGAGGAAGAGCAAAACATGATTTTCTAGCATATAGTTTACAAATCGGGTAGGGTTCAGTATGGTGAATATCGGTAAATATTGCATATAAGTCTTTGCGAATTGTAATTAAATACAAAAATGATATTTATGATATTTCTTGAATTAAAAATTTTCACATTATCAAAATTCTTTTGAATTTTGACCTTCTAAACAAAATACAGTGTACACATGAATTATATAGAATTTTATAGAAAATAAAAACGTAGAAGGAATAAATTTCAAATTGATAGAAAGGTATGAAATGCTAATCAACATTTAAGAAGTTTTTTTTTTTTTTTTGGGTTAAAGACTCAGGTGAGATTGTATCATAAAATGAAGGAGAAATGTCAATTCAGGGCCTGAAAGATGACAAAACTATCAATTTAAGGTTTTAAAGATTTTTTCTATCGATTCAAGGTCTGGAAGATATAAAACTATCTATCCAGGGCCTGAAAGATAAAACTATCAATTTGAGGCTCACACATTTTAAGGCCATGTTTGACACTTATATTTTATATCCTTATTTCATATTCTTATTTTTTTTTAATTTTTAGGGTTTACGGTTCAAGATTTACGGTTCATGGGGTTTAGGATTCATAGTTCAAGACTTAGGGTTCATCGTTTAGAGTTTAGGGTTTAGTGTTCAGGGTTTAGGGTTTTAGTGCCAAACACGGCCTTAAAATTTATAAGTCTCGAATTGATAGTTTCTATCTTTCATGGCCCTGAATTGATAATTTTCTATCTTTCAGGCCTTGAATCGATAGAAAAAATCTTTTAGGCCTTAAATTGATAGTTTTACAATCTTTCATGCCCCGAATTGATAAAATTTCTAAAATGAATATATGAAAGCAGAACTCCATTTAACCAATATGGTTAAAAAAATGAATTGATTTTGTTTGACACTTATATGAATTAAATATAGATCAGTCTCATGCAAGACCAACTTATATATGGGTCAATTTTTATTAATAGTTATATAATTTAAAAAAAAAATTGAAAGTGAAATAATAGTAGAAAAGATAATTTACATTAAAAAAAACCATTATGGGGCAATTGGGCCATCCCATCAGGCCTCGTAGAATATTATGGGCCTATATGTCGATAATCCTACTTTTACTTACTTTCAAGTTGGTTGGTTGGTGAGAGAATTCTGTCTCATCTAAAAGCTCGAGCTTGTAGAGAGGATCGAAAATAATCTATTTACTTAATTTTCCTCAACACTTCCCCTCACTCGTGGGCCGAATCATTGTCTCTGCTCTCTGGAGAGGAGGCCCAACAGAGTGAACAATTTAAATGGGTGGAGTGCTTCCACGGGAATGGAACCCACAACCTGGGCTCTGATACCATGAGAGAATTTCATCTCATCTAAAAGCTCGAGCTTGTAGATGAGACGGAATTCTCTCAGTTGGCCTATCTCGTGCATGTCAGACTCGGATTCTCAGTTCTAGTCCACTCAATAATAGAGGTGATTGGCGATGATAGAGTTGTGTGGCGAGTTCGGGTTCAAAGGGGAGGTAAGAGAAGTACGATTGATGGTGGTGGAGAAGAGGGAGATTGGTGTACCAAGATGCAAATAAAATTTATATAGGTTTAAAGTTCTAAAGATGAAATTAAAATTTAAATAATTTTTATCAATTCAGGTTTTGAAGGATAATTTAACTATAAATTTAGGGCCTAAAATTTAGGACCCGAAAGATAGAAACATTAATTTAGGACCTCACACATTTTAAGACCATGTTTGATATTTTGTAATTCCTAGCTTTAAAGGTTACATTTTTTATACATCACAATTCATATTACGTATTTATGCTAAAAGCGGTCTTTGAAACAAAATGTAACCAATTGAGTTGGTAGTGTTTTTTATAAATTGAATAGCACAATCCTGTGTTGTACTGAATTTTAATACACTATAGATCCGTGAGGGTCTAATGCACATCACCGTGCTGTACATCACAGGATCTGAATCCGCTCAAATATGCATTCCTTAAATTATATCTTTATTTATTATTTATAAATTTTTTAGCTTGGGCACAGTCACAATCCAACGTACTCAATTATTATCAATTTCTCGATAAGCTAATTCTATCCCTTATACTTTTCGACAATGACTTATTAATTAGAAATGGGAGCCATGTTCGATGGATCCATCATCCATTTATTGATAAAAGAAAAGTTCAAAAAATGGGAAGAGCACATGCACATGCTTTCAAGGGCGGATTCCAGGATCAAAATGTAGGGTGGGTTGAAAGCTCGAAATAAATACAGTATATATATATATATTTTTTTATATAAGCTGTGCCCTACGATTCTTTATCTGATAAAATTCATCGATAAAAGAATCATGATCAATGTCTTCAAACAGTTCTCTCTCAATGTAGATAACCATAGAATCTGATAGGCAATCACTCTCCATTTTGTTTCGAAGAACACTCTTGACATGCTTCATTGCTGAAAATGCCCGTTCGGTCGTCGCTGTGGTAACAGGAAGTGTCAAAACAAGATGAATCAACCTCATAATCATAGTATACGATTCCGTCTTGTTTATCTCGACCAACTTCTGGGATAATTCAGAAATAGTTGACAAATTCTGAAAACTTTCCTTAGAAAACATATAAACTTTGTAATGCTGTAATTCAACTCTCAAACAACGCATTTCTTGATCAGTAAAATCATCAGGATAAAATTTATCAGCGAGATCATAAATATGATCTCCGTTAAATAATCTGAAGTTGTCTTTCGGATCCAAGGCAGCACTAAGCTTAAGAAGTTCCACCGTCTCATCATTGAACCTATTAATGATTTCATTCACCTGTGTATTTATTGCCTCGTTAAAGACATTAAATTGGTAATGATATCCAAACGTGATAACATCCACTTGTTGACATGAACGCCCTGTACCCATTTCATAGCGATCATCCATATTTGGTATGACAATGTGATAATCTCTACAAACTGACTCAACATGTGCTAGAAGACAATCAAAACCTTCATCCCTCAACAAGTTAAGTAAACTTTTAGTGCTTGAGACAAGATCCATTGCATTCACGATAAGAGACTTTTGCTGCAAAGATCGACAAAGCATATCTGAAAGTCCCAAAATTTTATTCATCAAGTGTAGAATGAATACAAACTCAAAAGATCTCATTACCATCAAACACCCATAAGCTTCACCACTTGTATCGTAAGAAGAACCCTCATCTGACATATGCTGAAGCACAGTAATCACCGCACCATACATATCAATCAAACTACACGTGGAATCAAAATAAGAACTCCAACGAGTTTCTCCTGGACGATGCAGACTACCCATTTGATTAGCACCTCTGCTTATTTCACGTTCTCCTGTAGTTATCTTTTCTGCAATTTCCATAGCTTGTGCGGATTGTAGTTCGGCATGACGCTTAGGAGAAGCACCAACAATATTTACGATCTTCTTCAAGCTTGAAAAGAAACAATAAACTTGTCGTACTTTTCCACCTGCAGCAACTAATACTAATTGCAACTGATGAGCAAAGCAATGAACATGATATGCATAAGGGCAATCTCTCAAAAAAAAAGGGCTTGTAATCCATTCCATACACCACCCATATTGCTCGCTCCATCGTACCCTTGACCCCGCATATTGCATATTTGCAGGTTATGTCGACTCAACACAAGACATATTTCTTTCTTCAGTGTTACAGCAGTAGTATCTTTAACATGTACAATGTCAAGAAAACGCTATTTCAAAATACCATCAACATCAACAAATCTTAACACAATAGTCATCTGTTCTTTGTTAGATACATCTTTAGCTTCATCAACTAAAATGCAAAACTTTGAATCACCAATCTCCTCACGGATTTTGTTTCTCACCCGACTACCAAAGATGCTCAAAATCTCTTCTTGAACTGTCGGTGATATATACTTAGCATTTAAAGGAGCATTCTCTAAAACAACTTCATTAATTTTGGTATTCATCTCTCCCAAAAGCTTTATCAATTCAATGAGATTACCTCGATTTTTGGAAGATACCGACTCATCATGCCCTCTCAAAGCACATGCTTGCAAAGTAAGATATTGAAGACACTTAATTGTAGTCATAACCCACAGACGATTTCTCTTTACCTCTTGGGTTTTTCACGATTAATTGCTTTGTCAATATCTTTGAGAGACATTCTTTAGAGAGTTCATGTAAACCAACGCTCATTTGTGTTGTGAATCGACATCCCCACATGTTTTAAAAAAGCTAACACCTCTTCCCCGTCATTGACCCTTTTCCAACTATCGAACCCACCCAAAGTAAATGCACAACGCATCGTTATTCAAATTATCAAATATGAAGCACTGCGAAAAGCAATACGCTTGACATGGTTTGAGAGTGAGTACTCTAGCCAAGGAAATTGATTGAAACCGACTTTTGAAATCGCGATTCTCGAATTCCATCAAATGTTGGCTTATATTCATCTAAATTGGGTTGAAATGCTCCCATTTTCATGTAAGCTCTCCTTATTTCATCTCGTTGATTAACAGGATGTTCACAAATTGGAATACGCTTAAACGGATCACTTATTTAAAGTGAATTAAGATCAATTTCAATTCTTTGTGATTGAGGAGGTTGAACATCGAGAATGAGCTACACTATCATTGTTAGATGTAAGATGCTCTTCACTTGTCATAGGTTCCTTCCGTTTTGAAGTTAATGAAGAGTGACTTGATAGTTTTCCCTTTCTTCGCTTCTCTATTATCCATCACTTATTACAAAATTAGAAAAAATATATATTATGTTATATTTTTAGCACTCATCTCCAAACTCCAATATACTACTTCCCCAAACTTAAACTCCAATGTAATTATATAAATATTAAAACACTAGTATCAATATTTGAGAAATCTAATTGTAGGCAGTAGGGGAGACCAGAATGGTGCATGATCCACTCACTGCATTGACTTGTGTGCAACATAAGAAATAAGTAGTTAGTTGTTACTTGACAAACATTTGCATATATAAAATTCTCCTCAAAATTCTTGCCCCAAAAATTCTCCTCAAAATTCTCTCCTCAGCAGACGCACTACATTATCATATATAAAATTCTCCTCAAAATTCTTGCCCCAAAACTATGCACCAAAATTTAGTGAAATGTTCTCAAATAGAACAACACAAAACTATGCACCAAAATAAAGAAGAACACAAAACTATGAAAGCATTCAAAAATTTACCCCAACAATTGAAAGGAATCAAGTCTTGAAGAGATAAGAGGAGAAATTGATGGGGCCTACGATGAGAGGAGGAGAAAAGGATGTTGTGGCGGCGATGGCGAACGGAACGAAGATGCGCAGCAGAAGCAGAACGGAACGGAACAAAGGATACAAAGTCGCGAATTTTGGAATGAGGTTAGGGCTTCAGCCTTTAATTTAATTCAAATTTTAAATTATTTAACAGTATTATATTTATAATTTGCAATTTATTACCAAAGACACAAGCAGCCTAGTGGTGAAGCAATCTAACATTAGGCCTGAGGTTGCAGGTTCGACTCCAGATGATGTAAGTTTAAATTTTTAATTTTTTTTTAATGGTAATTTTTTTTTCCAAAAAAAAATCGCATTACAATTTCGGCAAAAACCCATAAAGCCATCCCCCTTGCATGCTTCATGGACTGATACCATACGTGGCACTGAGTAATACGTTTCTTCATATTCTCTCTTTCTAATAAATTAATTATTTAATTAATATTCTGGTAACAGTTAGTACGTTATCCGAATGAAGCCTAGTTCTTAAATCTTAATTTCCCTGTCAAAAATAAAAATAAAAAAAATCTTAATTTCAGTTTGTGTGGAGAAAGCGTTCCGGCCGTGTTTTAAAAAAGGGACAGCAAATATAGGTGGTCCTCTTATATTTAATGCATCCAAGTCAACATTTTGAATTAAACGACGTCGGACGCTCCAAATGCCTTTGTGCCAAAAGTCATGTTTTGCAATAGAGGTTCTATGTATGTTTAAAGAAGCATTCCGTGAAAAAATTCTCATTTAAAAGTCCAAATTTATAACGAAATTATGAAATTAATTAATTTATATTATTTTTTTAGCATTTTTCTTCGCTCTTGGGTTGAATTATCTTACTCTCGTTATTGGGAATAAATTTATTAAGTGGATAGTTTAATGTGAATGAAGTTACATTGAACGAGAATCGAACACAAAATGTGAGTGTGAACCTTTTGACTTTGATAACACGAAAGAATTTCATCTGATCTAAAAGTGCGAACTTTCAAAAAATTGTGAAATTAATGTGTTTTTATTATTCTTCCAACACTCTCCTATGCAATATTAGCACATTTAAGATGGGGTAGAAGATTCGTGGATCTTCTAAGGGTCAAATTGAGTCTTTTCAAAAGTTTTGTGCAAAGTAAAACATAATAACACACTCTCAAATATGTGTTACTATAAGGGCAAATATGTGCTACTTGTAAACACAAATTTTCTCTTACATATGTAAAATATTGAATAAATGTGTTACTACATGAATATATTAATGTTTGAAGAAATGTATGTTACTATGTGAAGGAAATCTGTATAAAAATGCGAAAAAAATAAGGGTCATCCTTTAAGATACAAAGTTGAGACTTATTACTCTAAAATATAACTTTTTTTGCACTTGCATATACTAACCAAATTTGATATCATATAGTCGAATGTACAAGTAAAATTATACCTTAAAACAATAATAAAAAAAAAAATTCTTAGAGTATTAGTTTGAAATTTTTTTGTAACTTAAACTAATTTTTTCAAAAAATAAAATTTAAAATTTAAGAGATGAAGAACAAAAAAAAAAAAAAATCAAATTTTATTACAGCCTAAGATAAGAAGCTCTAATAAGAATATGGATAAAAAAAGAATTTACGTAAAGAAGAAGAGGTAGAAGAGTGGGTCTTATATACATTTACGTGCACTGTGCACTTATAGTGCATTTTAAAAACAAACGACTTATTATATTAAATATAATTTATTTACATTAAACTGTACAATTGTTTTTCTATATTTAGTTGCACAATTTAGTATAAACAAATTGTATAATTTTAAATGCATTATAAGCCCACGATACATCTAAATGCATACAAGATTTACCCGAAGTAGCAATGCAAATGGTAGGAGGAAGAAGAAAGAAACATGTCTATGTTAAGAGACACATTAGATCTTTACAATATTAATTGTTGGGAAATTTATAGTTTCGATGGAAGTTCCAAAACAGATAATGTAATAGGACCAGTCAGACATGTTAGATGACTGATGATATAAATAGCAGATAAGATGACCAGCTGAAGTATATAGACAGCTGAAGTAACAGATAGGTCACATATTGAGGGGGAACTCAATATGTATAGGTTAAATCTTGAAGATCAGAAGATCAGATGATGAAGATCTAGTGATTGAAACAGATATGCTGAGAATCAAATAAGTCATGAAGTTCAGAGATGTTGAAGAACTGATCAACAAGAAGCAGACAAGTCAAGACTGTTGGGAGATGAATTTTAATAAAGATTTATGATTTTGATTAGATCCCAAAACCCCTGAGTATGACATGTTCAGAATGATCTTGATAGTTGAGTCGGGATTCAGGTTTTAGAATATTCAGGATGTTATCTCCGTAATGTATAGTCGCCAGATATAGTTGAGGATATTCTTCAAGACTCGGAGAAGACTCAAAGACATCAATCAGTATAAACTACAAAGATTCAGAAGACCCTAAAGACTCAGAAGACCCTGAAGACTCAGAAGACTCTGAAGACACAAAGACTGAAGACTGAGAAACTAAAGATCAAGAATATCAAGGCATAAGTAAATTATCAAGAATCAAGAGGTAATTGAATGCTCAAGATGAACTGAATGTTCCGAGGCACTCTGAATATATCTATCTCGAAGGATGCAACATCGGAGAAGATCGCGATTCCTTTGAAAGTTAGATATCTCGCCAAGACATTCAAATGCGCACAAAAGGAACTAAGTCGAAGTGTTGTTAAGGTTATATCAAACTCGAGTTTGTAACCAAAAAGAGCCGTTGAAGGTGTTTACCTTTAACCGAGACAAAAAGTAAAAAAGAAGAAGACAACATGCACCATCTTTAACCTTAAAGGGTGTGTGTCTCATGAAAAAAAAGGATGTCGGATGTACAAAAGTTCCATCGCAAAAAGTGAAGACCGGCTACATGGAAGGCTATTGCCTAGGAAGTGTTAGGGAGTTTCAAACCCTAAATATAGCCGCTTTCACACACCACAAGAGGGAACTCACGCGTTCATCTCTCCAACGGATAGTTTTCAAGAGTAACCTTGGTGTATGCCTATAAATACCGGGTGACCCTCTACATTGTAAGGTTACGGGAAATTTATCATAACTTAAGAGCTCAAGCCTATTCTTGTAAAAGTTAAAAGCACTTTCGAAAAACTTAGAATTTCCCAAGTGCTTCAATATTGAAGAGAGCTCACTATACTAAGCCTAGCTTGATAAGAATTATCAAAGCTTAGTCGAGATATCCTAACCCTTTGCATTGTGCTTCATTGTAAAGGATATCTCATCCTAGTTGGAAACCAACCAAGAAACCCCAAACCATTGTGAAGGTAGTTGGAGTGTGTTTGTTGGTGAGAAGTGTTGTAAAGAGTTAGTAAACTACGCGGAGTAGTCAGAAAACTCTAGAGGAGAAGTTAGTGTTCACGAGGGTAGTCTTAAAGCTTGTGTGTGATTGAGTAATTAAACTACGGAGGTAGTGTAAAGCTCAAGGTCGGGTTGAGTAAGTAAACCACGTGGAGTAGTTTAAAAACTCGGGGCGAGTTGAGTAAAGTAACCTTTGAGGTAGTCGAAGCTCGAAGTTGATAGTGAATTTTCTCAAGAGTCGGGAGAGTGGACGTAGGAGCTTGAGTCTCTGAACCACTATAATTGTTGTGTTCTTTATTGCTTTCCTTATCTGTGCTTATCTGTTGCATTGACTTGATTTTGAAAGCATACTTTTCACTAATATTCAGTTGGAATCAATCCACTGAAGTTGCATAAGTGAATCACAGCCTAATCACTATTTCATAAAGGGAAGGTTTTCAGCAAAGCTTAAAACGAGTATAAACTAAGGGCCAACCATTAGACAATGTAGCTAGAACAGAGATAGTTACCAAACCGAAGCGTACTCTTACGAGGGTTGATAAGTTAGTTATCGATCCAAGCAACTCGGGATCTCGACACTCGAGGACTTCGGTTGAGATTATTTGAGGTTTAAAGCTTTCCGGGATCTTTGTCTCGGAGACTTTGACTCAGAAGCGATCCAGGCTTCTCGTAACCTAATCTTGAGATTATCGACCCAAGTGACCTCGAAGAAAAAGTTTTAAAAACACTGAACACGTGTATTCCCCCCCCATACACGTGTAAGACTCGTTTGCACCGGGACCAACAAGTGGTATCAGAGCAGTGGTTCAACTTGACCTGCTGTGTTGACCAAAGTTTTATTTTCAAAAATACTTGGGTCTATCCGAATTGATCTTATTTCTTTGAAACCTTTTATTTTTCAAGAGATCGGAAAAATGTCTTCTAAAAACTTCCCATGTTCTCGGTTGAGAACTATGACCTATGGAGATCGAGAATGCACGTGCTCATCTCAGTATTCCAAACATGAGCGATGTGGAGAGTGGTCTCAAGGACCATTCCAGTTTCATCAGTAGTGAATCCGGAGAGGAATGAAGATGAGAGAATTGATCCTAGAGAAGAATTTCCGAAGTCCGATGACCAATCGACTCTGAGGAGAGAATGTTAGTCAATCTAGACTACATCGCAAAAAGACACACTATCAAACAAATTGATGATGGTGTGATGGGAATGATCTCTCACATTTGTATGCTAAAAGAGATTTGGGATACACTATTAATTATGTGCCAAGGCACAAATCATATAAAAGAAAACAAACTTTTCAATTGGCAATTGGAAAGTTTGATGTTTTTTGAAATGGATGATGGTGAATCAATAGACAAGTTGGAAGTCGATTCACTAAAGCATCATGAATGATCTAAATGCACTTGGAAAGAAATACCCCACAAGAGAGAAGTTGCATTGAAAATTCTTAGAGGTCTATCTAAGAAATGGGATATTCATGCGTTGGTGATTGAAAACACCAAGAATATTAACTCAATGCCTTACCAACAAGTCTTCTCTCGAAATAAAGCCTATTAATTTGTAATTGATAAGAAATCCAAAAAGGTCGACAAAGAAAGATGATTCTTCATCGAGTAAGAATGTGGCCTTAAAAGCAAAGATAAAACACAGCAAAACTAGAGAGTTCGAAAACCCCAAAAAAAAAAAAAATCGGGATGAGCTTGAGGAAAAGCTAGCACCGATGGCAAGAAGGTTTGATAGACTCAATAGTAGATTTGGAAAATACAAAAGCTATTATGGAACCACAGTACCGGAAGAAACCCGAGGACGGATCAACCGAGAAGAAGAAAAGACACGAAAATTTGAAGGATCCTCATCCAAAAGAAAGGACTCCAAGTCCAAAGAAAGAAATGATCGGGATGATGATGCCAACAGATGCTATAACCGCCGGAAGAAAGGTCACTTCCAAAGTATGATTGTCCGATTTGAGTGCTAAGGAGAGAGAGAGAAAGGCAAGCTATAAGAGACCGAGAAGTTCTCAAGCAAAAAGGCCATGGTTCGAAAGAAGAACACTCGAGGAGGAATCTAGCTCTTCGGGATGAGATATTCTCGGATAGTGAAAGTGATGACATCCATTCGATGGCCATTGAGGAGGTAAACTCTTTCTTTTCTCTGTTGTTGCTCCTACACTAGCACAAGAGTTTTCTAGGGTTCGAGCTTGATCATTTTGACCTGATGGATTCTTTCGAGAATCGATGAAGGGCTATCTTTTTTTGCAAGGATCGCTAAATCAAACTCAAGAGCGAGAATAAGGAAATCGAAAGTTGAAAATCTAAAATGGAAAGACTCTAGCAATATTGAAGTCACTTCTCAATTAATGGGAGCTCTTGATGAACCTGGATGTTCGAAAAGTACAACTCTCGAGAGAAAGAGAAGTTGATAATGTCCCTAATCGAAAAAGCTAGAGAAATCCGGTGAAGAGATTCAAACTAATCGTAATCGAAAGTTCAATGACCTCTCCGAGAAGCATAAAACTCTTTGTGAGGATAGTGGCAGATGAAGAAGTTAACTCTATTGAATAATGCATCTAATGTAATAGATGAAATTCAGAGAGTTACGAGAGATCTGTGACTATAAAATCTGGATTGGGATATATTCCGTGGGGAACCTCACATGGTCATCTAAATCTTTGCGTCAAGTAGCAAGAAGACTATCTTTGTAAAACCAAGTGGCACCTACACTTCAAATCGAAGAAATGCCCAAGGTTGTAGACAAGGGAAAATGACCTATGGTCTCGAAAAAAATGAATGATTAGGTTAGAAAGCCCAAACCTCGGTGAAGGCAAGAAAACTCGGCGGTCGATTGGAAAGTTTTGAGCAAGTACTTCAAAGCCTCGGGCTAAGAATGCAAAACCGAAAGGCTCCACACCGAACCATCGAGGAATCCTCGGATGAGAAACACTCAGAGACATTCTCAATGAAGAGACCAAGTCCTCATATCTTTGAAAAGACCAGATTTCAAAGATGATAATTTTTGAACCTCACTTGCCTAAGGGTAAAGGTTATTCGAACCCGAGTCATCAAAGATTTAGACCGATCAAGACAAAAAGCCTAAGATCAAGAATGAATTTGAACCAAAGAAGAACTCTAAGGCACTTGTTCATGCTAAAGCTAGCACACATATACGTAAAAACTGCTAAGGCACCTAGAGTAGTGGATGTATATGTTGATGTTTATGGAAGACAAATTAGCCACTCTAAAGTGATTAGAGTTGTCAAAGTGATTTGGATTCCGAAGGTACAAATAACCTCGTAGGACCCTACACAAAATGGGTACCTTAAGAATTGATCATTTTTGGGGAGGAAAACGGGGGCACTAAGTCGATGAAAGATCACATGGCACCGATGAAAGCAGAGATGAAAACGCCTCGATGTATGGTATCTTGACAATGGATGCTCAAGACATATGACAGATTCAAGAAGATGCTTCAAATGACTATGTTGAACAAAGAGGCCCTGAGATCACTTTTGGAGATAACTCCAAGGATGATCAAGGATATGGAACTTTGGAAGTCGACTCAGTTCATATCCATGGTGTTTCATCATATATCTGGATTGAAGCATAACTTCTTTGTCAATTAGCCAATTCTGTGATAAAGGTTTCAATGTTGAGTTCTCCAAGAACTTATGCTTTGTGAAAGATGATACATAGCAGAAAGTATTCTCGACCGGGTACAAGAAAAGGGAATATGTAAACGATTGGAGTTCAACTCCTAAAGATACATGTTTAATTGCTAAAAAGTTCCACGGATACCGATTGGTTATGGCATAAAAGAATGAATCACCTAATCTTCAAAACCCCGAACAAGCTTGCAAGATTAGCTCTTGTGAGAGGGTTGCCCTAATGAAGTGTTGATGAAGGAACACATTTGTGATCGTGCGAAAAGAAAAACAAGTCAAAGCATCATTTAAAAGCAAAGTAGAAGTTTCTCGAGAGAATACTTCAACTTTTTGCATATGGATGCATTTGGTCCTATAACACCCGTGAGCACTAATGGCAGGAAATACACATTGGTAGTAGTTGATGACTACTCAAGATATACTTGGGTCATATTCTTACTCAGTAAGAAAGAGACTCGAGATAAAAGTTTTTAATTCATGAAAAGGCTCAAGAATGAGAAAAATCGAGTGTGGTCAAAATCGGATCGTTTTTTTTTGAGTTTATAAATCATATCATTTTCGATTATTATGCGACAAATGGAATTCTACATGAAACATCACCGCAAGGACTCCTCAACAAAATGGTGTTCTTTGAAAGAAGGAACGAGAACTCGAAAAGAAGTTGCAAGGACAATGATAAAAGTTGATATTCTAAAAGATTTTGAAATTTGTCAATCCAACCTTTGCATGCTACTCTCAGAATAGATCCATGCTGACAAAAAGTCAAGGCAAAACGCCTTATGAGCTTTGGAATGAAAGGAAGTCTCTTGTTTCTTTTTTTTTCGTGTGTTTGGTTGCAAGTGTTTCATACACAATAATGGTAAAGATCGGGTTGAAAACATTTGATAGTAAAGGCGATGAAGGAATATTCTTAGGATATTACGAAGTTAGTAAAGCTTTGGAGTTTACAAGCTGTAGGACTCTTATTGTGGAGGAAACACCTCATGTTGTTTTGATGAATTTTTGTGTTCGGAAGAAACAGAACATGATGCAAATGAACCGACAAAGAGGATCACCAGATTAAGCCCAAAAAAGAAAAGATAAATCATCCTTGAACTTTGAAAAGAAGAAGTCGGTCATTATCTATGATTGGAGTGACTCAGACTTCGAGATAAAGAAGTTCGGGATGGAAATCGGGATGGTGAGACCGGAAAACCAACACTCCAAAGGTGACCAATCGAGCAGACACCCGATTCGGACTTCAGTGCACGTGATGCCAATGAAGATGTGGTCACGGTGAGGCAAATTCTGAATCTATCAACCAAAGGGGAACAAATGTCTCGACAATGTTTCGGAATAGAATTTCCCGAGGAAGATGATTCCTTTTCTCCGCTTTTGTTGTTCCCCGAAGTTTTTCGATTTAATTGAACCTAACATTTCAAATGTTGAGGATACCATTGAAGGGGAACATCAAGAAGGAAATGGTTAGATAGCCATCCTACAAAACCAGATTGTGGGTGATCTAACTGAAGGTGTTAAGACTAGAAGGTTCCATGGAGAGAATGCACTATTCTCTTTTGCTTCCTATCAGGAGAAAGAACCTCTTGAGATTGGTGAAGCTCTACAAGATTCTCTTTGGATTCTTGCCATGCAAGATGAAATTTGAATCAATTCTCGAGGAATGAAGTATGGGAGCTAGTAGATAGACCCGAAAGACACAATGTCATTGGAACCAAGTGGGTTTTCAAGAACAAAAGAGATGAAAACAACAACATTGTGAGAAACAAAGGCAAGGCTAGTTGCACAAGGTTATTCCCAAGAAGAAGGCTTGGATTATGATGAAACCTTTGCACTGTTGCAAGACTAGAAGCCATCGATTGTTTCTTGCATATCTTTGCCCACATGAAGTTCATACCATCGATGGATGTGAAAAGTGCATTTCGAACGGCGTGCTTAAAAAGAAGAGGTTTATGTGGAACAACCTCACGGTTTCAAAGCAAGAATGACCAAGTTTCTGAGGCTAAGAAAAGCTTTGTATGGTCTTAAGCAAGCACCCGCAGCATGGTATGATACTCTTTCTCGGTTTTCATCGACCATGGTTTTGTCAAAGGCTGTTGATAGAACTCGTTCGGGATAGAGGATGGGGAAGATATCTTACTAGTTAGGATATATGTTGATGACATCATTTTTGGATCTCCAAACCATCAGCTGTGTGAAAAGTTTTCAACACTGATGAAAGGTAAGTTTGAGATGTCAATGATGGGAGAGATGAATTTCTTTCTAGGACTTCAAGTGAAACAATCAAAGGAAGGAATATTCATCAACGTGCAAAAGTACACCGTAGATCCGATTGCCAAATATGGTGTACAAAATTGCAATCTGATTAGAATTCCCATGAATACAAACTATAAGATGAATCGATTTCAAGGCAAATCAAGAAGTCATACCGATTATAGAGGAATCATTGGATCATTGCTCTATCTCGTAAGCAAGTAGGCGGATATAACATTTTTGTTGGGATATGTGCAAGATACCAAGCTAATCCTAAGGCTAGTCACATGGATGTTGCCAAAAAGATACTTTGAAATATCTTAAGGGCACAGTGAATAGAGGATTATGGTATCCAGCTGATGATAACCTAGAGTTAAGTGGTTACTCGATCTTTGGATTATGGAGGATCTTGAAATTGTGAAGTCCACGCCAGAACTTGTCAATTTCTAGGAAGCAAGTCGATATCTTGGTTTTGAAGAAACAGACCTCGAGCAACAATTACTCTTGAATATATTGATATGAGAGGAAAATTGCATGCATTTAATTCTTTCGCTCGGACAACAATTGAGGGATTATAAAGTTGTAGCCAATGAAGTACCAATATTTTGTGACAATAATAGTGCCATTGCTATTTCACAAAACCCTAAGATTGTACACCGGATGCAAGCATGTGGATATCGGACATCACTTCATTAGAGATCATGTTGAGAAGAAGGACATAAGGATGGAGAAAATTCATCTTCGATAAGATAAAAGAGAGCTGATATCTTGACTAAACCTTTGGCGGAATCAAGATTTCAAGAACTTTCAGTTGAATTAGGGATGCTTTAACCGGTGTTTAGAGTAAAATCAAAAATTGAAGGTTTTTGGATGCATGAAGTTTTTCGTAATCCTTACGAGATTCGAGGATAAAATGGAAATTTGAATCGAGTATCGAAAACTTCCAAGAGCATCTTGAACCAATTCAATTTTCGATTATTATCTTGACATTTTATCAAGATCATTTTTTCGAGAAGATTGATAGAGGGAAATTGGTGCGAAGAAGTAATGAAAATGCGATCCATTTATTGCTCAAGTAAATTCAAGAATCATTCGCAATAAATATAGAAACACCTCGAGGAATGTTTTTTTTGGCGGGATCGTTTTAAATTCGAAGAAGGTCAGCAAATCATTTAATGCTCGCTACATTAATGACCAATGAGGATGTTTTGGCGGCTTACTTTTCGAGAGATCGTCGTTTTCGTATACGATTAATCGGAAATTAATCTCAACCATTGTTACTCACCTAACCAACACGATTCCCCACGATCTCAAGGCTATATAAACCCTAATCAACCATTCAAGCCAAAATTTTATCAAACCCTTCGTTTTCAAATCCTCTCGAAATTAAAAATCCCTTTGTTAAATTCTCCAAACCCTAAAACTTCTCTTCTTCAATCAAACTCTAAAATGGCTCCAACCTGTTCGAGAGATTCATCGAAACCAACAACGTGGGTAATGAGTTCGTTGTCTCACTTGAAAGCACAACCAACTCAAAGTTAAAGAGGAGGCTCTGATATGATTCGATTGTCTAAACTCATTTCCAACTAGTCGCAAACCCACTGCACCGGGGAGTTTCGAAAAGAGGTAATCAAATTCATCTCAGAATTTGAAGATAGATGAAGAGGGTCAGTATGCATTCTAAGTTAATCAGATCACACTTAGAGCGGTCATCCAAATACGTCGATTTTGAGAGGGATCCGTAGATATTGTTCGAAAAAGTTCGAATGATGTTTTTGAGCTCGCGTGATAGAGGAGAGGATCCTACGATGTATATGTCGGGAAAGAGAAGAGGAGTACTTAGATAGGATTATGAGAATCTGTTAAGTTTGAGGCGACATCGCATAAAAAGTTTGAAGCCACAATATCGTGTGTTGATGGATATTGTGAGCAAGTGCATCATGAGTCTTGGGGGAGTTTTGAGCAGATAAGTACCCCAAGCTCAGTTGATGGCGGCGATGAGAAGTTTTCACCCACCACTGATTTCAACCGGTGAAATTCTGATCCGACGGTGATGAAAGCGGACCAAAGTTTTGAGGAAGATTGACGGGCGATCTCAATCAAAGGCAAGATCCACCATGCCACCAAAATTGCTTACATTTTGGAGATGTGCGAGAGGAGGAGGATATCTTCGCCAATTCGACCCCATTTCCTAAATCCAAAATTCTCCTTAAACCCATTGCCGCAGCAAAAGCGGGTCATCGTGGGAAGAGAGAAAAGAAGGTAGAATCACCTTCGTATTGCTGAAAAAGAGACCCAACAAACTAGGGGAAGGTGTTGTTGGAGGCAAATATGGGAGCAGGAGCAAAAATGATGAAACGTAAGAATCTTGCTCCAAAACGCAGAAGATTGGTGGTTCTCACCGATGAAGATGAAAGTGATCCCAAGAGATTCAATCGAGGGCCAAACCGCTCGAGTTCACCATTACAAGTGTTGGCTCGGGTTATCTCGGGACACAGGATCGACCGAGGAGCGTGTCTTTTTCGAGGTGCTTTCGAGACATCGCCAACTGAAAAAAAAATTTCTTTTTTCAAAGGAGCTCAGAACTCTCGAGATGCCTACCTCAGGTACAATGGGCTCGAGGAAGAGCCAGGACGAGTCGATCCAAGATGTGCAAGCTCGGACTAACGAGCCTTCGAGACTCAAACCGAGGATATACCAGATCAGGCCTCGTAACCCACTCGGATCAAACCGAGGACCTCGACCAAGACAAACTTGAGATCTTTTTGAGACTCAGGAGCAGAATATTCTTGATGAGCTCCTGAGTGATCTACTTCTTGATCCCTTAGCAGAAACTTCAAATGAACCAGAGAGCCCGAGATGGAAGAAAGGCGAGGCTGAAGAAGGCGAGTGGAGGAGCAAGGGGGAACGGTTCATACTTGACCGATACCGAGCTGAAATTTCATATCCTCGATTTTTGGAAGATATTTTCTTCAGATTAAGGACAACTGTATTTATCCTCAATCAGACTCTTCCTGAGATGCTTGATATTGCTGCTTTTAGAGGGGAAGACTGGTGGAATGAGGAGACAGCCTTTCTAACCGACTTCGGGGGTTCGGGGATGGACAAAGCTCGGGATGAAAAACGCCGATTTTGATGAGTGGTTGAGAGGAAGTCACGAGAGGAGAAAGCAACCGAAGTTGGTGCCCCAAGGCGGAGACAAATCTCAAGATGGAGATGGGGACCAACAGGAGATGTTGAGAAGCGGTCTCAGCATTGAAAAAGGAGACTTCATTCTGGCGATCAACTGGATCTAGTCAACATCGTAATGTTGATAATACTCTTGACCGAGGCTTGTTCGAGACCTGAGCTCGAGAATGAATGAAGCTGGAGCTCAAGATGATCGACAAAGACAGAGGTCTGAAGATTCCTGAGATTGATCTCACTTCCCTGATAGAGAAAATTGAGAAGGTTGAGCCAATAATGATCAAGATTGCTCAGATGGAAGAAACATTGGCCAATCAAGCTCAAAAGATGGACGGTCTTAGTCACTCTTCAGAACTGGTGCAAATTCAAAACACTCTAACCACCCAGATGACCTCCATGGAAGGAAAGCTAAATGAGAAGTTGGAGGAGTCAAGGTGAAGTTAAGTGATGAATCGAAGGTAAACACCAGGAAAGTTCTGATTTCTAGAGGTGGTTGGCGTAAAAGAATGAGGTGCTAATCAAGTCTGCTTTGTTGAGGAAATGAGCTCAATACTCATGACCAAGATGACAGAGATGTTCAAAGAAACACTCTCGCCGGTTTTGCCACTTATTCAAGAATTTTTCGTGGCCAAGAACCATATAAGGAAATTGGAAGACGAAAGCAAGATCGAGATAGCAGGAGAAGTTTTTGTGTGAGCAAAAGAGCAATATCACATGGACAAAAGACTCTCGTGCTTCTTCCAAATTACGGTGCCAAGAAGGGGAAAAGGAAGTATCAAGATCTCGAAAGTTCATGTCACGTACTTTGGAGAAGAAGGCTCAGAAAGATCTTTGAAATGTATAATCTAGCAAAAGCCTTTAAAAAGTCGAGCTAGTTGAGAAGTTGAAGTTCGCTCGGGTAGAAAAGCCTATCTACACTCGAAGTTTATAAAAGCTATGCTTGATGTTGCAAGAGAGAAACCGAAAAGTGCTAGAGCAAAGGTTGGAACAAGCCAGCTTCTTTGAACCTTTTATGAAGAGGAAAGCCTTGGGCGTTGTTCAACCTGAAAGCAAACGTGCAAAGGCTTCTAAGCCAATCCAGAGAAAACTGATTCTGGATGATGAAGAAACAGAACAACCAGTGGAATCTGAGTCTCAACCTCAGAAGAAAGTCTTCAACACGAGAAATGCTCTGAAGACACTCCAAGAAGAACAAGCTTAAGAAAGCTGCTTTGCCGGTCTCGAGAACGTCTGTGATCAGAAGAAAGATAGACTAAGAGCAGAAGCGAAGGAGTGATTTCAGGAAGTTTGCGAGCAAGAGGAAAGGAACATCAAAAGCACTAAAGTGGCCCCATGTTGATAAATGGATGCCTATCAAACTCAACGATATGTGGGAAGAAGTCAAGAGGACCTTCTGGTTCAATTATGATGTTCTCATGGAATGGAGAGGGGAAAGCTCAGATCAGAATGAAGCTTTCATTGAATACCTTCTTATCTTCTATCCAAAGTATCTACAGAGTTGGATTAACCTTGCGGATGAAGGAGAGGTACATATAGTAGCCCCTGGTCCATATTCCTATCCACCTCCAAAACTTGATAATGGCTTGGTGAATGAGAAGGCCATTACTCAAGAGATTGCTTTCGATATCTTTGGTCATTGGGTTTAACAGAAACAAATCAGGACATCATCAAGGAAAGAAATGAAAGCTGAAGAAGAGATTTTTCGGAATGTTTGACCTGGAGGTGCCCGCTGATGAAGTTGAGAATGAAGCAAACTGAAGAGCAGAAGAATGAAGAGCCAAAATCAGAAGACTGAAGACTCAGAAGATTTTGTAATCTTTAAATTTCGTATTTTTTGATTTTGTTGATAAACTCATTGTAATATGTAACAGGATACCAATCATCAATGAAGATTTATCATTATGCTCAAAAGATAATATCTCATTATCTTACTTACATGTATTTTATTTTGATATGCCCGAATGAATGTCTGGAACCGGATTGTATGATTGATAAGGGAGAAATTGTTTAAGTATTTGGTAATGAACTAGTTAAAGAGATTCATTCTGAAGAAAATTTGAATGATTAAACTGTTGAGAAACGACGAAATTGTTGAGAGATTCTCTCGATTTAAGAAATTGTTGGGAGACAACCAATCTTGTAATAGGATAAATCAAAACACGAGTATAGGTTATTTGTTTGTAACAAGATAGGTTTTGGCATCATCAAAAAGGGGAAATTGTTGGGAGATGAATTTTAATAAAGATTTATGATTTTGATTAGATCCCAAAACCCCGAGTATGACATGTTGAGAATGATCTTGATAGTTAGTCGAGGATTCGGTTTTTAGAATATTCGGGATGTTGTGCGTAGAATGTATAGTCGCAGATATAGTTCGGGATAATTATGAAGACTTCGATGAGATCTTGAAAATCGAAGACTTCGAGAAGACTCAAAGACATCGGTCAATTATAAACTACAAAGATTGAAGAAGACCTCAAGACTCGAAGACCACAAGACTCGGAAGACTCGAAGACACAAAGATCAAGATCGAGAAACTAAAGATCAAGAATCTTAAGGCACAAATTAATTCTTTGAAGAATCGGTGAGGTCTTGAATGCTCAATATGAACACGAATGTTCCGAGGCCTTTGAATATATCTATCGAAGGATGCAATCATCGGAGAAGATCGCGATTCCTTTGAAAGTTAGATATCTGCCAAGACATTCAAATCGCACAAAAAGGAACTAAGTCGAAGTGTTGTTAAGGTTATATCAAACTCGAGTTTGTAACCAAAAAAGAGTTGTTGAAGGTGTTTACCTTTAATCGGAGACAAAATCAAAAAAAAAGAAGACAACAACGCATACCATATCCTGTTTCGAGAAAATGATAAGGTCTCTCGAAAAAAGGATGTCGGATGTACAAAAGTTAAAAATCGCAAAAAGTGAAGAAGGGCTACATGGAAGGCTATTGCCTAGGAAGTGTTAGGGAGTTTCAAACCCTAAATCAAACTTTTCACACACACCACACAGAGGGAACTCACCAATTTGTCTCTCCAACGGATAGTTTTCAAGAGTAACCTTGGTGTATGCCTATAAATCTTGGTGACCCTCTACATTGTAAGGTTACGGAAATTTATACATAACTTAAGAGCTCAAGCCTATTCTTGTAAAGTTAAATTTTTCAAAAACTTAGAATTTTAAAAGTGCTTCAATATTGAAAGAGCTCACTATAAAAAAGCTAAGCTTGATAAGAATTATCAAAGCTTAGTCGAGATATCCTAACCTTTGCATTGTGCTTCAATAAAAGGATATCTAAATCTAGTTGGAAACCAACCAAGAAACCCCAAACCCTTGTGAAGGTAGTTGGAGTGTGTTTGTTGGTGAGAAGTGTTGTAAAGAGTTAGTAAACTACTGGCGGAGTAGTGAAAAAACTCTAGAGGAGAAGTTAGTAAGCTAGGTAGTATAAAGCTTGTGTGTGATTGAGTAAGTAAACTACGGAGGTAGTATTTAAAGCTCAAGGTCGGGTTGAGTAAAGTAAACTTCGTGGAGTAGTCGAAAAACTCAGTCCGAGTTGAGTAAGTAAACTCTGAGGTACATAAAAGCTTCGAAGTTGATAGTGAATTTCTCCGAAGAGTCGGAGAGAGTGGGCGTAGGAGCTTGAGTCTCCGAACCACTATAATTCTTTGTGTTCTTTAAGACTTTCCTTATTTGTGCTTATCATTGCATTGACTTGATTTTGAAAGCATACTTTTCACTAATATTCGGTTGGAATCAATCCATTTGAAGTTGCATAAGTGAATCACAGCCTAATCCTTTATTTCATAAAGGAAGGTTTTCATGAAAGCTTAAAACGAGTATAAACTAAGGCCAACCATTCCTCACGGTGAAGTAATAGAGCAAGATAGTTACCAAAGGCGGGCGTGCTCTTACGGGGTTGATGAAGTTAGTTATCCGATCCAAGCACTCAGGATCTCGACACTCGGGACTCGGTTGGGATTATTTGAGGTTTAAAGCGGCTCGGGATCCTTTGTCTCGATAGACTTTGACTAGAAGCGATGTCTTTCGAACCTAATCTTCGAGATTATCGATAAGTGACCTCGATGAGAAAAAGTTTTAAATACACTGAACACGTGTATTCCCCCCCCATACACGTGTAAGACTCGTTTGCGCCGGGACCAACAAAGACTGAAGACATCAAGATCAGACGACCAACATTAGATAACTAAAGTGTTAATCTGATCAAATCAGTAGCTTGATGCTAATCTGATCCAGGTACAGAATATGCATGCAGATAACAAGATTAGTGTGCAAGTATGTGTAAAGCATATTAAAGGCACACAGATTTATAGTGGTTCAGACAACTTGTCCTACGTCCACTCTTCCCTATCAGCAGGGGCACCAACTTAACCAACTGGACTTAGTTTAATGTGTTAGTCCAACACAGTACAACCAACAAATATTTAACGAGTTTTCACTCAACCAATCCTAGAAATCTAATCTAGAAACCCTAAACAGAAATCTTGTTATAACAAACTTAACCTAACTTTTATTTGAGTATAAGATTTGTGTTGTTCCAACTGGAATACTATCCTAACTTTTAAGTAGCCTAAAGCTAGAGGATAGGCATTCTATGTTAAGAACTATGGTATGAACACTTAAGAATAAATCTTCGATTTTGTGTTCTTCGTGCTGAAATTGCTAAGAGATGATCGAAAAGACGATCACAAAGATGAAAGGAAAGATGACCGTAGAGAAGATCGCAGAGAAAACAGACGTGATGAAAGATCAGATTAGAGAGGTTCTGATTACAGACAGAGTGGAAAGTCTCCTGACAGATCGTACCGAAGAAATGATTCACCGAATATAGGAAATTCTGGAGACTCAAGGGTTTTCTACAACTGTCAGAAACCAGGTCACTACAGTGCTGATTGCCCCGACCTGACTCCCAAAGAGAGAGAAGAAAAAAGAAACAGAAGAGAACAAAGGTTCAGAGATAGAAAAGCAATGGTGACCGGCACATCTGGTATTGATGATTCCTATCTGCCTTTAGATGATTCAGGCTACTCATCTGTCGAAGATTTTTGTCTGATTACCACTACTGACGATGTCGACGATATGAACTTCTCATCTGATGGCGACATCTGTCTGATGGCCAGAGAAACTGATCAGTCTGAGGTAATCTCTAAACCTTCTGTGGTTTCTTGTTCTACACCTGTTGTGCTTAGCACATCTGCTGGAGAGATTAACCTGCAGGTCTACAATGACCAATTGCTTGATGATCTCTCTAATGCAATAGATACTTATGCATGAGTGGAAGTTGAGAACGATAACCTAAGGGCTGAGAATATTCGGCTTGTTAAGGATATTGAGGCAAGTAAAGCAGCTGAACTAAAATCAGCTGAAACTGTTCAAAAGGTGACTAAAGAACTGGAGGTTCTGAAAGTTAGTACTACTGATCAGGAAAAGCTGATTAAGGAACAGTTGGCTCTCAATGAACGACAAGCTGGAGAACTCAAAATCCTTCAGGCTAAGTTTGATGAACTCTTCCGACTACATGAGAATCTGAAAATATCTGAGAACAATTTGCGTAAGAAAATAGAGGTTTTCACGAAATCTTCTAAGACTGTTCAAGATATGAACAACTATTTTCGTACGTCAATTGACAAGAAGGAAATTGGGTATGAGAACCCTTCTGGATCCTCAAAAGCCCCGTCTGGTTCACATCAGAAAAGTGTAACCAAACGAGTTTCTGATCAAGATACACGAAAAGCCAAATCTGTATCAGATAAGGGAAAATGATCAGCTGACCAGGCAAAGCAAGTGCCAGATCTGAAAGGGAACATAAATGGACCCCAACTGATCAGACACCAGTCGAGGAATCAATAGAAGAATCTTGTTCTTCTGAAGAGACCTCAGCAAAATCAGCAGAGTAGGCCTCAGTCTGGACCATCTCGTAAGGGACAGTATCAGCTGAAGTTAACTCAATCCAAGCTGCCTAACAAGCAAGCTAATGGTAAACTGCTAAGACCATCTATGCCAAAAAGATATGAATCTTTTAATGGTAGCAGTCGTAGCTACCCTTACAATCAGAAACCTAGGGCTGCTGCACCCGAGCCCCACTGGATTAAAAGAAGACAAGTTCAATGAAAAATCCCAAGTCTTCTGATATGTCCAAGGCTCACACTAATAATCATACTGATCAGATTGTATATGAAGAGACGTATGATTATGTAGATGTTTATGGGATATAAAACAAGCCTTCCGTGTTCAACAAAGGTGCCAGATTTGTTTGGATCCCAAAAGGTACTTCTAACCCCCTAGGACCCGATTCTACTGGGGTACCTAAAATCTGATTTGCTCGCAGGCTCGAGTGGGACTGGCTAATAAATGAGGTGTACAAGCAACTATCTGGTACATAGACAGTGGATGTTCAAGGCACATGACTGGAAGTCAACATCTCCTCAGTAACTACATTGACAAACCAGGCCCACGAGTTCTCTTTGGGGACGACAACTTTGGTTTTACCAGAGGAGTTGGAAGGTTACAGGTGTTTCATACGTTGATGGCTTAAGGCACAACCTGTTATCTGTATCACGGTTCTGCGACAACGGATTTAGTGTTGAGTTCTCATCAGATCAATGCACAATCAAAAATCGAGTGACTCAACAGATTTTGCTAACTGGCTCCAGAAAAGGAACGATTTATACAGCAGATTGGGACAGTTGTCCAAGAAATGCATGCTTGATTGTTAAGAGTTCAAAGAGCTCCAGTTGGCTCTGGCACAAGAGAATGAGCCATCTGAACTTCAAAACTCTTAACAAGATAGCAAGGATGTCCTTGGTTGAAGGTCTCCCGAATGAAGTATTTTCTAAGGATCAAACATGTGCCGCATGTCAGAAGGGAAAACAAGTAAAAGCTTCATCCAAAGGGATACCTTCTCCTCCATCCAGCAGAGTATTACAACTGCTCCATATGGATCTATTTGGACCAGTTACGCCTCTTAGTTTCAGTAGACGCAAATACACTCTAGTGGTCGTGGATGATTACTCCAAGTTCTCCTGGGTTGTATTCTTGTATAAGAAGAGTGAAACTACAACAAAGTTACCTGAACTTCTCAAGAAGATTCAAAATGAGAAGGGTCTTAGCATAGTGAAAATCAGATCAGATAAAGGTACAGAATTCTTGAACCAGTTTATATCTGATTTTTGCTCTGAGTTTGGTATACATCATGAGACATCAGCTGCCAGAACACCACAATAAAATGGCGTAGCAGAAAGAAGAAACATAACACTTAAAGAAGCTGCACGCACCATTTTAGCTGAGCATGCAACTCAAAGTCGTTTCTGGGCAGAAGCTATCAATACTGCATGACACACGCAGAACAGATGTTATCTGACTAAGATTCACTTTAAGACACCTTATGAACTGTGGAAGGGCAGATAACTCTGTGTTTCCTACTTTCATGTGTTCGGGTATAAGTGTTTCATACACAACAATGGGAAGAGTCAATTGAGAACCTTCGATGCCAAGTCAGATGAGGGTATATTCTTAGGATATTCCTCAACCAGCAAAGCATTTAGGGTTTTCCACAAACGAACCCTAGTTGTGGAAGAAACACCTCATGTGGTCTTTGATGTGTCAACATATCGATCAAGAGAAATCTGCTTAGCGAGAACAAGATGTACCCGCATAAAACCAGTTGAAAATGGATCAGTTAAGGATCAAAGGAAAGGATCCAAAATACGTTACTGTATATGTTCCTAACTTTGACCTTGACGATTCACTAGGTCGGTCAGACCCCAAGCGTACGTCTGTTGTCGATTGAAGAAGTGAATGCAATTTGAGCGATATTTCAAAATCGAACCATCTGGTTCAGGGGTAACACCTGATGTTCCGGCTGACAGACTTCAGCACATGATGAGTCCAACATCAGCTGAGATATGTCCATGCCAAGTGGATCCTACTCAAGTACCCCTCCCAGTCTCTAGTGATGAATCTTTATCAGAAGAGGATGATGTTCTCCAAACTGATGATAATCAGGACAGAAGGACCTGGATAACCAGTCATCCAACTGATCTGATAATCGAAGACCCATCTGATAGAGTCAAAACTAGACATCAAATTGGTGAAAGTGCAAGGTATTGTTGTTATCTGTCTTTGAAGGAACCACTCACAGTTGAAGAAGCTCTTCAAGATGCAAGCTGGATTCTAGCCATGTAAGAAGAACTGGAACCGTTTGAGAGAAATCAAGTTTGGGAACTCGTAGACAGACCAACTCATCAAGATGTGATTGGCACGAAGTGGGTATTCAAGAACAAGAAGGATGAGCACAATGTAATAACCAGAAATAAGGCAAGGGATATTCACAATCAGAAGGGATTGATTATGATGAAACCTTTGCACCAGTCGCCCTTTGGAAGCCATTGAATTCAAGCTTCGCTTATCTGACTCATAGGGGATTCACTGTGTATCAGATGGAAGTAAAGAGTGCATTCTTAAACGGGGTACTAGCTGAGGAAGTTTATGTTTAACAACCTCCTAGTTTTTAAATGAGCAACCAAGTGTCTTGGATTTAAGAAAAAGCTCTTTATGGACTGAAACAGGCTCCAAGAGCTTGGTATGATACACTATCCCAGTTCTTGATAGAGAATGGATTCACCAAGGGCTTGATTGATAGGACCTTGTTCAGAATAGAAGATGGAGAAGACATTCTTATGGTTCAGATCTATGTGGACGACATTATATTTGGTTCTCCCAATCAGAAGTTATGTGAGAAAAGTAAGCTGATGCAAGGGAAATTTGAGATGTCCATGATTGGTCAGATGAGCTACTTTCTAGGTCTTCAAGTCAAGCAGGCTCACACTGGGATATTCATCTGTCAGGCAAAGTACACAAGGAACTTGTTGGCTAAGTATGGAGTTCAGAATTGCAAGGAAGCCAGGATTCCAATGTTGACTGCATTTAAGATGGACCTAGATGAAGGTGGTAAGAAAACTAATCAGAAAGAGTATAGGGCTTTGATTGGATCATTATTATTCCTGACTGCAAGCAGACCAGATATAACTTTTGCAGTAGGTGTATGTGCCAGATTTCAGGCTAATCCCAAGCAAAGCCACCGGAAGGCGACTAAGCGGATTACGAAAGCGAAGAATCTTGTAAACTTAGGTTTATGGTATCCAGCAGATGATGATCTAGAGTTTAGTGGATACTCTGATTCTGATTATGGAGGATGTAGGATAGATAGGAAATCTACATCAGGTACTTGTCAGTTTTTGGGAAGCAAGCTGGTCTCTTGGTTTTCTAAGAAGGAAACATTTGTTGCCACATCTACTCTTGAAGCGAGAATATATGGTACTGGGTAGGTTGTTGCTCCCCCCTGCTCTAGCTTTGTCGCCGGTGAGGATTACAACATAATTGCTACTAATGTGCCTATCTTACGTAGCAAATAATAGTCGATTGCTATCACTCGAACCCGTTTCGCACACAAGAATCAAGCATGTGGACATTAGACATCACTTTATCCAGAGACCATGCGCGAAAAAGAAGAACATCGAATGGAAAAGATCCATCTTGATAAGAAAAAGTGACATCTTAACCAAGCCCCTAGTTGAGGTCAGATTTAGAGAGCTATGTAATGAGCTAGGCCTACTGGACTTAGGAGACGAAGCACCAGACTACTTTGGCGGATTAATCTCCAACACTAGTTGGTTAAGGGACTGACAAGATAGAACGATCAGATGAAGGGGGAACTTCATCTGATCAGAAAGGATCAATAATGAACTGATCAGAGAGGAATGTCAAGTGAAGGGGAAACTTCAACTGATTAAGGACTATTGGGTCAAAAGGAATCTGATCTGAGGGATAAAAACATTGTTGGGAAAATTTGCTAAGGTATAGGCTACATAGTAAGATCAACAAATTAGAAGAGTTGGATCAGATACGAGTGGTAACTGGTTGATTACAACATCAACCAGTCAGATACGTTCTCTATTTACATTTATCTGATCTTATCTCTTTTCTGCAATAATTACTGCCGCCTTATGACGCAAGCACTTCAAACATTAAATGTGGACGTGGGGTTTGTGTATTTAATGACTTTTAATGCGTATTTTTCACGTCCAAATACTTTCCGTATTTATTTCCAACCGCACGATTCTTTTCACTTTACGGACCGCTTAATCTAAGCCGCTACTTTTGAAAACCGTATACTCAAGTATTTGTGGAAACGTGTACAAAATGTTTTTCCCTCCTACTATTTAAACCCTAACACTAGTCTCAAAAACCTTTCATTTTTCAAAACACTCTCACATTCACAGAGCAGATTCACTTCAATCCGTTTAAAAATCTTACGAATCGATTCACGAAAGATTTTCAAACTTTACAAATCGATTACTGGTAAATTTCAAAGTGTTTGCTATTTTTACTTATATTTGTTTTCACTGTTCTAAGATTATGCCGAAAATGTTCATATGCATGTGTTACACAATATGATTTCTTTTGAAGATACATGTTTCTTGGGAACACATTCATGTTAGTTTCTGGAATTAAATGCTCATAAACAAAATAAAGTGGTTTATGTGATAATTTGTGCAATAGTTCAAATGATTGAGTTCTTGGATCGACTGATAGTATAATATTCATAGTAAATATCCAAACTCATCTTCATGTTCATAATATGCAGAAAATGGCACAATTATTGGCAAAATCTAGACAGGGAAAGAAGATATGCAATTTCTTATCAATGAAGAAAGATATCATTGACGAGAAATATGTCATCTTCACTACAACAAATGATGCCGAATCCAAGGAGACATTGGAATGTCTCCGGGCTGTTGGTCTTGAACAGTTGTGCTATCACATCTGGAGATAGTTCACACTTATGAAGCCCTGGAGTTCCTCAATAACCTTGAAGAAACCGATGAGGGTGCTCTGAAATCAACCGTCGGAGGTTTTAATATCACGATTACTGATGAGGATTTCTCAAGAATCTTCGGTCTCAGATCTAGGAGCATAGATCCAACCTCTTTCTCAACGAGGATAGAAGAGAAGACTTATTTGAAAGATGTACTCTTGAGACCGGCAAACAATGATCAGTTATTCAATGTAAAAACACCTTATCTGAGAAGAAAGTACAGGTTATTGTTCGAAATTGTGTCCAAAGTGATTCTCTGCATTACTCACAGCTTAGATGCTTTAACCACTGCGATGATGAACGTGATGGCTGCTATTATCAGCAAGGTTGATAATCTGGACTGGTTAGGATTGATCAAGGGACGGATCATCAAGGAGGCTAAGAAGTTTGGTCTGGATGATATCAACAATGTCATTCTAACCTCCAAGTGTTCGTATATTCACAAGCTCTCAATTCTGATTGCGGACAAGCTTCCCTCAAACTTTGAATGGAAAGAAGAAGGAACGAAGATCTATCTGGCTAGGCAGAAGGCCATCCTTCTGAAAGATGAAGCACCCCCAGGAAAATCAGACGAGGATCCTACTCCTTATGCCCCCAAACCAAGAGGAGAAGCCAGGACGGTGAAAGTTGCCACTTCTTCGGTTCAATCTGAGACTCAGAATGATCCCAAGCCCGTGAAACGAAAGGCTCTGGCCAAGAAACCAGAGATATCAGAGAAGAGGCAGAAGAAGATAACTTCCATTTTACCTATGTGGAACCATCATGCCCGATCTCGAGAAGAAAGGCCGTGCTTGAGCCAATGAGGGGAAGGAGAGTGAATATTCAAGTAGAATCGAGTTGTGGAGGTTAGTGCGATTGAAGAAGACTACGGTAAAGCAGAGAGGTAGTCGAGGGAAGAGTCGATGGTTGAAAGAAATGACAAAGGGTGGAGCAGAGAAGGAAGCTGTTGCTGAACCATCAAGGGAAGAATCACCATCTGATTATGTGCCCCTCAACACAATTTTCAGGAAAGAGAGATCACCCACTCCCACTTCAAAATCACCTTCACCATAGTCCTTGTCTCCCTCTCCCGATCAGCCTGTAACTTCACCAGTTCGTGAGCCAATCCCAACCTCACCTCGTCCCGAACTCGAGTCAAAATAGCAAACGTCCGATGTTCAGACCGCAGAACCAGCTGAGGAGGAACCTGTAAACATAGCTGAACAATTTATCTCCATCTCTCACAATCCATTCAACAAGAAGATCCAGTTGGGATCCCCTGAAGAAGAAGAACCAGTTATCTATATCTTAAAGCAACAGATAAAGACTTATCTGTTACACATTTGTCCGAAATGGTTAACCAGGGGATTTCGAGAAGGTGGAAGAAATTGTCTTCTGGAGAGATATTAGACTGAAAAGCATAGAAGAATTTCTAATTCTCGTGGAACCACTGGGATCTGACTATTTTGTTGACTTGGAAAGAAGATGTCTTGAAATGGCGGGTATTGAAAGTGTTGTTGAGTTGGCATCTGATGACGATATCAGATGGCATATCTTTGAAAATTTTGGGGTTGCTCGTGATGAAGATAGGTTGGTACAGGAGGATGAAGGAATTGGTGACCGGAGGAGGAGTTCGAAAGCGAGTTGCCGATGAACTAGGCGTGGGTGCTGCAGATGTGACCCAACCTGGGGAGGCTTCAACATCTAGCCAGACAGTTTTCATTGATGACAAAACCATTGAGCAGTTTTCATCTAAGATTCAAGATAGGGTAATGTCATCAATTGAGGCGAAATTTGCAAAACCGATAACCGATGATGACCAAGGAGAGAAGAGTCATTGGGGAATAAGTTACCTGTGATCTATTCGGGATGAATATTTAAATACAAATTTAATTCTTATAATTATTACTAGCATGAATTAATCCTATATTAATTCAAATAATAATCCAACAACAAATCATGCATATAATCAATTCACGTAAATCCTACGCATGCGGAATTTCTACGAGTTTACGTGAACATACCTCTCGGGACGGCAATGGTCTTGTTGATTAGACTCACCAAAAGAACTTCCCAAGTATTCCCTTAATCCTTGCTCGACTATCCGATGGTAGGACACTTGCGAACAATTAACAAAAGGAAAATAAATTATGTTGCACCACCTTTGTGGATTTACTAATTTTTCAAGCACATGGAATTGTACTAGGGAATGAAAGAATCATCCCCTATTTATAGATGGGTGTTGGGCGAAAATTTGGGAAGAAAAACAATGTGGGAAAATCTTTTCTTGATCTCAAAGAAATCTTGAATATATCTCCTATATTCTTTTCCCCATAATTAAAATATTCCACAAAAATCCCACCACATCATATTATGGTATATTTTCAAAAAATAGGAGAACAAGAATCCAAGATTTGGATCTTCTTGAATTTATGAGTGTAGGTCCCGAACGGGTTTTGTGAGGGCAGAAGTCTAGAGGGGAGGGGTGAATAGACTTCTGAAAAACTTTTTGCAGATCGTGTGAAAGCGATTAGCTTTGATCGAGTCGCGAGTGAATCAGTTTGGACTGATAACCAACTTACTAATCGCCTGAAGGCAGATCAGTTCGGTAACTCTCAGTTTAACTGATGTGCGGAAGCTAAGTTTTACCCGTGTGAAAAACCAGTTTTGATAAATCGATTCAAAGTCGATCTTTTAACCGGTTGACTAAAGTGTCAAACTTGATCGGATCGAAGCTTGGTGCTATTTGATCTTAACTTAGAATATGTATCTTTGCTTTAATAGTTGTGTGCGATTGTGTAATGATTAATCAAAGCGGTAAAAGGCACACAAGATTTATAGTGGTTCGGACAAACCCGGTCCTACGTCCACTCTTCCCTATCACAAAGGGCACCAACTAAACCAATTGGACTTAAATTTTTGTGTTAGTCCAACAACGACAAACCAGATATTTAAAGAGTTCTCACTCAACCGATCCCGAAATCGAGAACTAGAAACCCTGATGCGAAATCTTGCTAAACAACTTAACCTAACTTTGGGTTTGGATAAGATTGTTTTTGGTTCCAACTATGAAATCTTTTCTAGTGTTTAAGATAGCCTATCAATTTAGATGAAAAGATTTCTATGCTAAGAACTTATGGGATGAACACTTAATAAAATAATCTTCTTGTTCGTGTTCTTGATGCGGAAATCGATTATAGCTTGAGCTTCTTGATCGTTTTGGGTTTTAGTATCTTCACTCGAAGTGTGATCCCATATTTATAGACCTCGAAATCAAAAAAGCCGTTGGGAAGCAATTTGAATTTCAAGGCTATATTTAGTAGGCTTGCGAGGATTGATGTGGCGTCTTGAGGAGCGGCATGGCGAAAAGCGTGAATAATGTCTTTTATAGCCGTTGGAGAAAGCGGCACCAAATCCCGTAATTGCGGCTCCGATCATCGTGTCTTGTTCTTATTGGTTAATAGGCGCGCTTTTTCGGTGTTGTTCTTCCAACTAAGTTTGACATTCTTCTTGTTCGGATCATCGGCGTATGATTTGGTGAAACATCGATTTTTCACTGGTGGTGACTTTGATCGATCAAAAGTGATCGGTCTACGATGGAGTCTTACGGTGCGGTTGACTTAGCTTCAACTGACTAGCGGACTCGGTGATGTAGGTCTTACAGTGCGATCTTACGGAAGTCATCGATCTTCAAGTATTACGAGTTTGAGCTTCATGACTTCAATTTGAGATATCTGACTTGATCAGATCGATCTGATCTTCTGTTCTTCTCTTGCATTCTGGCCTGCCGGATATCAGCTATTCTTTGGATCTTCAGATCTGACCTATACATATTGAGGTTCCCCCTCAATATGTGACCTATCTATTACATCGGTTGTTCTATACAATAATTATCAACCGATATTCTATAAGCGGTAATATAAACATCGATCATTAACAAGTCATTTGGTCCTATTACATGTGTTTTAGAACTTTCATCAAAACTCTAAATTTCCCAACAATTTCCCCCTTTTTGATGAAACCAAAACACTTTGAGAAACCAATCACAATTGATAAATATAGAAGCGATAAAAGCACATAATCGAAGACAATGAGATTTTGTCTTAGGATCGGAAAATAAACTTTTCTCATTAGATATATCGATTACATGTTACATCGAGAAAAGTTTGAATTTAAAAAAAGCGGTGATCGAGAAGTCTTACGATTCTTTCTCTTTTAGGCTTATATCCTTCGGCATCTCTCTTTGATCTTGAGGGGCGTTGAAAATCTGATAAAGTTTCCATTTGACATCATTGACCTGCTGAGGATCAGTTATGCGCGTTTTGCTCAGGATGTCAAAATAGAATCTCTGAAATGCCGGTCTGTCAAATGAGCCATCTGCCTTCTTCGAGTAATCCAACAGATCATACTCTTGGCGAGATATTTTTACATTGATTATCTTGGCCTCATTTTCAGATACTTCAGAAAATCTGGATGTTTGTTTTCCAACCAGTTGAGGAATTGACATACGGAGATTCTTCTTGTGGAACAAGATCGAGAACAAAAGGCATCCGAAGCCATTCGCCCGATCTTATTCCATTCCTCAAACCTATCGGCGTGTGCGGCGGTTTTGGAATGATCTCATCAACTCTTCTTTGCAACTAAGGTTAAATGCAGATTTTCGGCCTTTCCTTTCTTCGCCCTCGATCGAATTTCTTCTTGGATCTTACATGCCTCTGCCAATTTATACGCCCTTCTCTCTTCTTCACTTATTCGGGCTTCTTCCACAATCTGTTCTTTGGACAATTTCTCAGCCAGTTTCTTATCGGCTGAATTTGGCTATTTGTGCTTCTTGTGATTTTCTTAGTTTGAGTGGTGGTACAAGATGTGTGATGTCCATGTCCCAACACCGCAGCAACCTTTCTTGCCTTTGACTTTTCCATCTTTTTTGAAATTTCGTTAGCAAAAAGATCCGGATGGTCTAGTCTTTGTCCATAAGATTCAACTATGCGAATCGGGTCTTCTGTTGTTACGATCGTGTCGGTTGGTTTCTCCTCTGTCCTTCCCCCTTTTTGGTTTGAACAAAAAAGCGAAGCGGTGAGTGGGTGGTCGAGAACCAAAACGACCGATATCGCCACTGTTGAGATCTGCAGCGAGATAAACCTTGAGCTTGAGCGGTTAGATCTTGAACCTTCAAGATCATTTCGGTTTTGCAATTCCATGGCGATAGAGAGTGTAGAATTAGTTTGTCAAGTTTCTCTTACGTCGGTTCTAGCTTTTCGGTGAGCATCGGAAAAAAAACTTGTTGTTGATCCACTGAATTAGTTTGTCATCAACCCGATTTTTATAAGTTCGGCGGAACCACGGTGGTCACGTTTTGGGAGCCCGATCTTTGATTGCCTCAATCGGGAAATAGCCAATTCCTTTGATCTGTTATTTCTTTGAGGCCAATCTGCCTACGATCGACTATCACTCCCTCAACTTCTTCTTTCGGGAGATCTTTGAGACATGATCGATCTCTGAAGTTGATCGTGATGATGTGAGATGTAGGAATGGTATCGTCACTTGATCTATTTGAGTTGTTTGTGCCTCCGGTGGTTGGTCATGAAGCTGCGGCACCAGTTCCACTATCATCGGCGGCTCCGCATCCTTCATAGGCATATCGCCTTGGGAGCTTCTTGTGATCTCCGTTTCGCCTTGTTGATCAACCCGGCTTCTGTGGATCGAGCTTTAATTGATTCATCGATTATCGGCTCATTTGGTGATCCTACTTGAGCGATTTCTTCATATCGAAATCAAAAAAATGCGCAAATTCATCGGCACCTCCCATCTGTTCTATAATCATCATAAAGTCGAGAAGCTCTTTAACAGGAGATCTTTCCATGTGAGGATCTCCATAACTTCTCTCTCGATAACGGGGATGGGCTACCATTTCTGGATACATCGCATCAATATCTCGTTCAATTTGCATCGACCATTTTTCCGGTGATGGTCTTGGATGATCTGGACTCGAGGAATTATTTTTCGGATCGACCAGATTCGGTTGATGAGATGTAGAGGTTACGGTGGTGCTTGAGTAAGGCGGAAGTTGGGTGATTGGCTCGACCTGCGAGGTTACATTGTCGAAGCAATTCGTCGGCTCTGCGGCGGTAAGCTTTTACGGTTCATGGCTGTTGTAGTTTCGGAGTTATTGGCGGAGGTGGAAAGAAGGAGAAACATGCTCGATGGCGAAGTCCGGCGGTGAATCGGCTTCGAGTTTGAGAGAAGGAGATCGTTAGTCTCTCTTGCTCCTTCCTCGAGAATGTTGGCGAGCTCTCGGCTTGAAGAAGCTGCTGTGTCGATTTTTTCTCGATCTTTGTGCCGTGTCAGGTGATCTGGCGCTCGCCGTCATCGACTCATCTTCGAAGCTTGATGTCATGGAGGCTGTTTTGCCTTCTTGGCCTCTTCTCTTGAGCCTTCACGAGTTTTTTTTTTTCTTCTTTTGGGGAGCATCTGGTGTAGACGAGGCTGCCTCCTTGGTTTTTCCTTTCTTCACCTTTGGAGGAGTGGGCCGCATATCATCATCAGGTGGCCCATATATAGCTGAAGTTGTTGTGAGGAAGGCCTTGTAGGACTTGATCCATTACGGTCCCATTCGGCATTTGGCGGTTTGTCTTTCAAGATAAGCGCAACCTTGTTGAATTGTTGATCCTCTTCTTGAGATAGACTGCCTCCATTCATTAACTCCAAATTTTTCATGTTCTTGGAGTAGAATGGCCTTCGAGGAAGCCATGCGATTGATGTTCTTGGCTTCATCAATTATCGCTGACCATCTTTTATGCAGTTTGACGGATGTTAGAGCATCCGGGATGAATGAAATACCCATGATTGTTTTTGACAATATGTCAAACAACAGTCGGTATTTCCTTTTTAGCATCGGTCTGACAAAACTGCGATCGATGTTTGTCGGCTTCACTGAAAGAGTTCGTTTACGATCGGCTCATCTTCATTCTCCTGTAGTCTCCGAGATTAAATCCTTTGGGCAGTGAGCGGCGAGATCGTCCGTCGATCTCTTCTCTCCGATTTATTTGAAGAGATCGGTTCATCTCGAGGAGTGTTCATATCCACCTTCAAATTCCTTAGGAATTGAGTGCTTCATATTGCATCCTTTGGATTGCGGTGAAGCGACCTGAAATTTCTCAAGGCCTCCTTTCTTGAAATTTGTTCCACTTCCATGGATTACGGATCGTAACACCAAATTGTCTGAATTTGTCATCGACAATCTTTGTCGCTAGATCAACATAGTTTCACATAATCTTTCCCATTCCATGAGTGACCATCTACAACAAGATAGACTCGATTAAGATTGTGCATATACATAAAGATATCATGTATAGATTATCGGACCTATTCACGGGCCTAGTAATCGATAAACACATCGGATATCAAGAAAAGATAAGGCATATCGCGAGGATAACACATAGACATAATCTATATGATCAAAGGATTTTGAAAAAGAAAATCATCAAATAACCGAGAAATTACAGATTAAATTTTTGAAAAAAATGAGTTTGAATCGAGGGAAAACACTTGAATCACGTAAAGGTAATTTGAGTTTTGGAGAATAAATCGCAAATTTTTTGAGAATAAAGAAAACTCGGTAGGGTTTTGATGAAACTTATAAGGAGGAGGAGGAAAAACGAGATTGGAAGATCAACCGTTTGAAAAGATTAAGCGATCCAGATTAAGCGGTTTTGATCGTATGGTCGGGGAAAAAAACGCGTCTGAATACCTTTTGGATTTAAAAGCACATTTTGTAGCAATTAATACAAGTACCCCGTCCGCATTAAATGTTTTGCGAGGGAATCGTCACAAAAGGTAATGAGTGCGATAAAAGGCAAATAATATCGAGATAAAATCAAATAAGTAAGCAATAAACAAGGAAGCGAGAAAAGCGTATCTGGTTGGTGATATTGTGTCGATCAATACCACTTGTAGTTGTTGATTCCACTTGTTGATCTTAGTTTTTCTGCCTAATCTTATAATTTCCCAAGCTGTTCTTTTCAAGCGATCCGCTTCACTTTGCGTCGATTTCCTTTTTACGATCCTCTTGATGGGTTGAAGTTCCCCTTCAATTGATATTTACATTTTTCTCATAGGCGATATATATATATCGATTTGTTGAGGTATTAAGCTCAATTGATCTTCCTCATCGATCGGTTTAAGTATGTAATCAGTTCGAGTTGACCCTAATCGATTCTTCTCGAGATCAAGCCAATTCTTGGGATCGTGTTCGCCAAAACTTAGTCTAGAATAGTAGTCTCTATTTCCTAAGTTTGTACGATTTGACATGCGTAATTATAGTGCGAATATTTCGATATGTCAATCCGTAGTAAATTTATCAATTATATTCGGCGTGATTCCTACCTTATCCTTGTGATGTAAATTTCTCTAAAAGGCTTTTTGAAATCAAATTTGCATTTGCACCCTTGCTTGGCCTCTATAAATTGGACCAATGTTTTTACACAACATAACCCATTCACCATACTTATCTTCTTTGTAGAATCATGTATTACGGTGAACCCTTATTTAAGGTGAAACTTCCGGCAAACACCTTTACCCCCTTTTTCAATGATTTGACTTCTCAAATCAACCATGTGTGTCCCTTATCCACCATTTTTTCGTCGTCATCAAAGATTTCACATACAATTGTTGCCAAGCTTCTCTACCACCAAAGGCGGCGGATCTTTATCATGGCCGAGAAGACACTTCTCCTAACCATATGCACCTTGTGTGTCTATCGAGATAAGCCGGAACTAGCATCAACGGACTAAGTCGATATAAAACATGAGTTTAATATACGGTCTTGATCGGACAACGGTGATCTTAGTATATCAACTCAATTTTTTCATCGACACATGTGCCCATAAGGTCTTTGAACCACTTTCTTGGCACATGTGGTCCATTTCTTATTTGGAGAGCCCATTGACTTGGTCTAAGGGCTCTGGCTTAAAATCTATCAAGGCCTCTCTCGCTCCATTGGTTTTAGCTTGGTGAGAGGCTTTAGGATTATTTCAAAGCCTTCTCACCCTTGTTAAGTGGGGAAAATGGGAGCATGAGATCTTAAAATCTCTCTCTCTCCCCTCTTCTAGGGTTAGGATGAGGGTTTAGGGTTATAGGTTTAGGGTTTTGGTTATGACTTATGTCTTGACCTCGGGTCCTCTTGTACTTGTAACTTGTAATGTAAACGACCTTGGGTCTTTATCAATGAAAATTTCTATTATTCCATTGTTGTGTAAATTACTTTTTTCTTATGCGATGTAAGCTTTAATCTTGTGAATCTTGCTTGTTGAATGTCAACTTAATCGACTTATAAAAGAGAAATAACCCAATTGATTTAATCGGATAATCCTTTAATCGATCGTTTCCTTTAATAAGATAAACCTTTAATCGATCGGTTTCTTTAATCGACAAATTTTAAATCGATCGACTTCTCATATCGGTTCTTGGTGATCTTACGATCGATTGAGATAGATACTCAAATTCCTCAACTTTGATTAGTCTCTTAACGGTAGTTACGGAGAACAATCCATCAAGCATTTTAGGTGCTTTTTCTCCAAGATCGAAGCCCTAGCTCATTGCATAATTCTCTCGAATCGATCTCATTAGTGGCTTGGTTAGAATATCGACTTTACGTAAATCGGTGTGAATCTTTTCCATTTCGATATTCTTCTTTTCAACATGATCTCTTATAAAATGGTGTCGACATCCACATGCTTGCATCTTGTATGTAGAAACGAGGATTACGAGTGATTGCAATAGCTTATTCTTCATCGCAGAATATAGGTACATTCTTAGCTACAATGTTATAATCCCTCATTTGCGACTAAGCGGAAGCGGGTTGGGGAGCAGCGACTTCTGCGACCATATATTACCTTGATAGTAGATGTATGGCCCGATGTCTGCTTCTTTGAAAACCACGAGATCAGTTTACTTCCTAAGAACTGACATGTTCCTGAGGTTGACTTTCTGTCAATTTTGCAACCTCCATAATCAGAATCAGAATACCCACTAAGCTCTAGATTATCATCGATGGGTAAAATAAACCAAGTTTCTTGTCCCCTTGAGATACTTGAAATCCGACTTTTAATTTGCTACAGGTGGCTTTGCATTGGATTTGCACGAAATCGGCACATACACCTCTTGCCAAAAGTGATATACGGTCTATTTGGCGGTCGGTATAGTAAAGATCAATGAGAGCCCTATATTCTTTTCTCGATTTGTTTTCGACCATCCTCATACGGATCCATCTTGAATCCAGTCATCATAGGAATTTTGGCTTCCTTACAGTTTTGAACTCCAAACTTAGCCAATAAACTCCTAGTGTACTTTGCTTGGAAGATGAATATTCCTTCTGTATTTTGTTTAACTTGTAGACCCAGAAAATAACTCATCTGACCCATCATGGACATCTCGAACTTCCCTTGCATCGGTTTCTTTGAATCTTTCACATAGACTCTTGTTGGGAGATCCAGAAGATGATGTAGATCCACGTAAATCGAACCATCGAATATCTTCTCCATCTTCTATTACGAATAGGGTTACGTCCTTTTGTTCCTTTAGTGAACCCTTTGTCTATCAAGAAGCCGAGAGAGTGTATCACACCAAGCTCGAGGAGCTTGTTTTGAACCATAAAGAGCTTTTTCTTAACGGTACACTTGGTTGCCCTTTTCAAAAGCACGGAGGTTGTTCGACATAAACTTCCTCTCTGCTAGTACCGGTTTAAGAATGCACTCTTTCGTCCATCGATACCGAGTGAACCCTACGTGGGAAGCATATGCGAAGCTTGACCCGAATGGCTTCTAAGCGGCGCCCGGTGCAAAAGGTCTCATCATAATCAATTTCCTACGATTGTGAATACCCTTAGCAACAAGTCTTGCCTTATTCTGGTTATGACATTTTTCTCATCTCTCTTGTTCTTGAAAACCCACCCGTGCCAATTACATCTTGATGATTTGGTACGTCACGGTTCCCAAACTTGATTTCTCTCGGCTGTTTCGGCTCCTTCTGCATGGCTAGAATCCGACTTGCGTCTTGTAGAAGCTTCCTCTCATTGTTGTTGGTTCCTTCATAGGCAGATATGACAATACATGGCACTTTCACCAATCGATGTCTAGTTTTAACTCTATCGGATGGGTCTCCGATGATCGGATCGGTTGGATGGTGGTTATCCAGTCATACATTACGATTTGCGTCGATTTTGAGAGAACATCATCCATTTCGATAATAGTTCATTACTAGCGATTGGGAGTGGTGCGAGTTATGATCCACTTGATAAGAACACGTCTCGGTGATGTTGGACTCATCATGTCTTGATGTACATTTCGTGGGAACCAGTGTTCCCCGAGCCGGATGATTCGGTTGATCTTGTCTCGGTATACCGACTTCTTCTTCGGCGGAGTTTTTTCGTACCTTAGGATCGATTGATCGGTGAATCAGCTAGATCTGGAATGTATCTTTATTACGATGTCGATCCTTTTTCCTTGATCGTTAGGTGATCCATTTTACGAGCATCATGTCTTTGGTTGATCGGTACATCTTGTTACGAGGTGATTTCTCTTGTTAGGAAGATGCTTCATCAAAAGACTACATGGGGTGTTTCTTCCATAACTAGGGTTAAATGCATTTGTAAACCACTGAAAGCCTTGCTAGATGAGGAATATCTAAGAATATACCCTCATCGACTTGGCCTCAAAAGGTCTTCAATGACTCTTCCCATTGTTGTGTATGAAACACTTACACCCAAAAACATGGAAGTAAGAAACACGAGGGTTTTACGCCCTTCCACAGTTCATAGGGTGTTTTGTAGTGAGCCTTAGTCGAAGAAGACATCATTACGTGTATGACATGCGGTGTTGATAGTTTTTGCCCGAAAGCGGCTTGGTATCGCATGTTATTTAACATCGTGCGGCGAACTTCTTTGAGTGTTCTGTTTCTCCGATTCTGCTTTACTCCATTTTGTTGTGGCGTTCTTGCGGTGATGTCTCATCTTTGTATACCAAACTTAGAGCAAAAAATCGGTTATAAAAAGAGTTGAAATTCTATACCTTTATCGTCGATTTTTTACTACTCGACACCTTTCTCATTTTGTAATCTTTTAAGCGGCTCGGGTATCTTCGTTTGTCGTCTCATTCTTCTTATGTAAGAATATAACCTGTAAACTTGGAATAATCATCCACGATTACGAGTATATTTCGTCGTGAGATCGGTGGTGTAAGCGGGTCCAAATAGATCCATATAGGCATTTGGAATACTCTCTTTGGATCTTGGGTCGAGAATTCCCTTGAATGAAGCTTTGACTGTTTTTCCTTCCGATGCAACAACACATATCGATCCTTTGAAAATACTTCATTGGAAGACCTTCCACTAGAGACATCCTTGCTATCTTATTAAGAGTTTTAAAATTTGGATGACTCATTCTTTTTGTGCGAGCCAACTGCTACTTTTGGAACTCTTAACAATCGGGCATGTATTTCTTGGGTAATTTGTTCAATCTGCTTTGTGTAGATCGTCCCTTTCCTTGAACCAGTTAGCAAAATTTATTGAGTGGCTCGATTTTTTATAGTGCATTGATCGTTCGAGAACTCAACGGTGAATCGTTTATCGCGAGAATTGTGAAACCGATAATAGGTTATGCTTTAGACCTTCGACATACGAGACTCGATTACTTGTACATCATCATTCTCTAAGGTTCGAATCCTTTGGTATAACCAAAGTTATCATCACCGAAAAAGTACCACGAGGGCCTTTACATTTCTATGTAAGAGGCGAGGAGGTGTTTGCTTCGGTCATGTGCCTTGAGCATCCACTATCGATGTACCGGATAGTTACTGCACACCTCCTTTGTTGGCGGACCCCGCGAACACTGCAATCAAATCGGGCTTTAGGTACCCCTTTTGGATTGGGTCTGAGGGGTTAGGTTTGGTTTTGGGGATCCATACAAGCGAGCACTTCTATTGTGATCGGTTAGATCGAAGGCTGATTTGTCTCCCATACCTATCAACATAATCATCGTCTCTTTATATGCTTTCGATTGGTATGATTATTAGTGTGAGCCTTGGGTGACTTAGAAGACTTGGGATTTATCTTTTTGTTTGTCTTCTTTTCTTCGATTGTGGTTCGGTGCGGTGACCCTAGGTTTTACGATTATAGGGGTAGAATGCATTTGCTACCATCAAAAGATTCATATCTTTTTGGCATAGGTGGTTTTGCGGTTTACCTATAAGCGTGCTTATTATTGGTGACCTTGATTGGGTCTCAGATTAGACTTCCCTTTTTACGGGTTGTCTTTTTCGATACGATCTGTTGATCGAGTTGAGGTCTCTTCGAAGAACTGGGTTCTTTGTTGATTCTCGGTGATGCTTTACCAATTGGGGTCCATTTACATTTCCCCTTACGGTTAGGCACTGCCTTTCTGCTCAACCGGTCTTTTTTCCTTATTAGATACAAGTTTGGCTTTTGGTGTATCTTTGTCGAGAAACTTCGTCGATTACACCTTTTTGAGGTGAATCAGCGGGGCTTTTGAGGATGTGGAAGGGTTCTCATACCCAAGTCCTTCTTGTTGTCGTTGTTGAAAATAGGTGTTCATATCTTGAACACTTTTAGAAGATTTTGTGAAAACCTCTATTTTCTTGCGCAAAATTATCCTCGGAAGATTTTAGACTCTCATGTAGTGGAATAGCTCATCAAATTTGCTTTGAAGGATTTTGAAGTCATCAACTTGTTGTTTGTTAATTGCTAGGCTGATCTTTGATCGCTTCTCTGATCGAAGACTTAACTTTCGAGAATGTTAAGTTCCTCGGTTGCCTTACGGCGGTTTATTGATTCGAGTTCGGTTAGCTTTCTTGAGATCGTTCTCTTTAACAAGTGATTATTTACGATCCTTAGCTTGTCATTTTTAGCTTCCACTATAGCATAAGTGTCTCTTTGCATTGGAGAGATCATCAAGCAATTGCTTTCGGTAGAAGCTGCGGTCAATCTCCCGGCGGGTGTGCTAATGATAGCAGTGTAAGCGAAAAAGCGAAGGTTTGGAGGTTACCTCCAGATTGGTCCTCCTTGGCCATCAGGCGAGATCTCATCATCATCGAAGAATATCAGATCTTCATTCTCATAGAAGTATGAGCCTTGCTTATGAGACATAAATCTTCTGAGAATATCGAGAATCCTCGGAGGCGGATAGGAATCGTCAATTCGGATGTATAAATAACCATGGCTTTTTTGTCCTGTAGCGTTGCTCTCTTGTTCCTCTTTTCTTCCCTTTCTTTTGGCGTCAGTGCAGGCGATCTGCTTATTTGTAGTGACTGGCTTCTCACGGTTGAAGCCGCTCCTTGATCCACGGAACCTTTTTCTTCGGGTGAATCACTCCGTCGTATGATCTATCGGGTGACTTCCCTTTCTGATAGTAGTCTGAGCTCCTTCTTTCAGATCGATTATCTCTTCTCTCATCATTTAGATTATCTCTTTTTTTTTCTTCTCTGTGATCTCTTGATCATCGGATCTAGTTCTTCACGGAGATCGTTGGTGATCTCCTATCTCTTCCTCGGCTATGTTGATAATCTTTATAGAATCTTGATACTTACCAAGTTGAATATTTGATTTTTCTAGTTTCTGGTAGCGGAAGCGTCATTACTACGACTTATGATGTTTTCAACGGGTTCATTGGCCTTTGATCTGCTTCTTTGGTTGCCTTAAGCATAATCGATTTGGAAGTTGAGGCTTCAGTTGGGCACCTCATCTTCATCTGCTTGTCCTCTTTCAATTATATCGAACTCGTGAGCTTTAAGGCTTAAGAACAAGCTACTCGGCTTCATCTTTGAAATGTCTTGGCAATCCTTGATTACCGTGACTTTCATATCCCATTCTTGGTAAGAGATCTTAAGATCTTGTAGTTGATATCCTTGTCGACATCTCTCTACCAAGTTCTCGTAGCTTATTCAGCGACATAGTAATCCTTCCATCGAGTTCGTTGATGGGCTCGTTGAAGGCGGCATCTTGATTTTTCGAACTTCACAAGTTAAACTTGTAAACATTTGTCTTTGATCGATCATTTCCCTCGCATATCTCGGCTAGAGTATCCCACATTGCTTTTCGCGATTTTGAGATATTTAATCTTTTCCTTGGTGACCTTATCCATCGTTTTTCATGATAATATGCTGGCGATTGTGTCTAGAGTATCTGATTTCCTTTTCTCTGCATCCATCAAAATTTGGGCTTTTTTTACGTACAAGACTTCGGGGCAAAAAATGCGGATCTCTCCAACCGCAAGGTTGTCGTGATATATGATGATGGGTCCTCTTTCGATGACTTCCATCATTACGCCACTAATCGAACCTAGATGGTTGCTCATATAAATGGCCCAATCTGCATACTCATCAATTGAGAACCGGCGGATCATGATACATACGGAGGTATTGTCCATCTTGAGTGATTTTGGAAAAAGCGAATGAGTTTTAAAAGCGGTTTTTCAAGAACTGTTCAAT
Organism: Stenogyne calaminthoides; assembly: GCA_037126765.1. Classification (NCBI taxonomy): domain Eukaryota; kingdom Viridiplantae; phylum Streptophyta; class Magnoliopsida; order Lamiales; family Lamiaceae; genus Stenogyne; species Stenogyne calaminthoides. Next base: position 11,859,430 of record JBBCBC010000029.1, read on the forward strand.
TGACCACAAAGATTCTTCCTCAAGAATCGATGATACACAAAGCCCGATTGGTGCGTAGAACCCTTTGCTTCGATACCACTTGTAGGTCGAGCGGGTTTGTGAGGGCGAAGTCTAGAGGGAGGGTGAATAGACTTACGAAAAACTTTTTGTCTTGGTCAGGTGTGAAAGCGGTTAGCTTTGATCGAGTGCGAGTGAATCGGTTTGGGTGATAACCAACTTACTAATCGCTGGCCGGATCGATTCGGTAACTCTCGGTTTAAGCGATGTCGCGGAAGCTAAGTTTTACCGTGTGAAAAACCGGTTTTGATAAATCGATTCAAAGTCGATCTTTTAACGGTTGACTAAAGTGTCAAACTTGATCGGATCGAAGCTTGGTGCTGGTGATCTTAACTTAGAATATATATCTTTGCTTTAATAGTTGTGTGCGATTGTGTAAACAGTTAATCAAAGTGGTAAAGGCACACAATATTTATAGTGGTTCGGACAAAACCGGTCCTACGTCCCTCTTCCCTATCACAAAGGGCACCAACTAAACCAACTGGACTTAGATTTTTGTGTTAGTCAACACGGTACACCGACAGAGATATTTAAAGAGTTCTCACTCAACCGATCCCGAAATCGAGGAACTAGAAACCCTATGCGAAATCTTGCTAAACAACTTAACCTAACTTTGGGTTTGGATAAGATTGTTTTGGTTCCAACTATGAAATCTTTTCTAGTGTTTAAGATAGCCTATCAGCTAGATGAAAAGATTTCTATGCTAAGAACTTATGGGATGAACACTTAATAAAATAATCTTCTTGTTCGTGTTCTTGATGCGGAAATCGATTATAAGCTTGAGCTTCTTGATCGTTTCGGGGTTTTTCCGTATCTTCACTCTGAAGTGTGATCCCATATTTATAGACCTCGAAATCAAAAGAGCCGTTGGAAGCAATTTGAATTTCGGGCTATATTTGGTAGGCTTGCGAGGATTGATGTGGCGTGCTTCAAAGCGGCATGGCGAAAAGCGTGAATAATGTCTTTTATAGCCGTTGGAGAAAGCAACACCAAATCCCGTAATTGCCGGCTCCGATCATACGTGTCTTGTTCTTATTGGTTAACAGACGCACTTTTCAGTGTTGTTCTTCCAACTAAGTTTGACATTCTTCTTGTTCGGATCATCGGCGTATGATTTGGTGAAACATCGATTTTCACTGGTGGTGACTTTGATCGATCAAAGTGATCGATCTACGATGGAGTCTTACGGTGCGGTTGACTTAGCTTCAACTAGCAAACTCGGTGATGTAGGTCTTCGGTGCGATCTTACGGAAGTCATCGATCTTCAAGTATTACGAGTTTGAGCTTCATGACTTGGTGAGATATCGACTTGATCGGATCGATCGATCTTATGTTCTTCTCTTGCATTACGGCTGTCCGGATATCGGCTATTCTTTGGATCTTCAGAGCTGACCTATACATATTGAGGTTGCCCCTCAATATGTGACCTATCTATTACATCAGTTGTTCTATACAATAATTATCAACTGGTATTCTATAAACGGTAATATAAACATCAGTCAGCTAACAGGTCTGACTGGTCCTATTACATGTGTTTTAGAACTTTCATCAAAACTCTAAATTTCCCAACAATGAGATATTATTGTATTTCAAGAAATACATATCTTCCATAATATCTTTTCAAGAAAATCTTTCTTGCCCTTTATTCTTCAAAAATTTCGAAACTTGCTGTATGAATAACCAAGTGGGAGATTTCTTGAATTTAATGAAATAATCTTGTATTCCAAGAATACATAGCTTCATTCCATAACAAAATTCAAAGAAAATCTTTCTCCCCCTTTATCCATAAATTTCAAAAATTACAAGGAAAAATAAGCAACAATATTTATTTTATTTTAAACACCTTTTTCAGTTATTAGACTATATGTTGGGCTACTTAGGGGGCCTTCAGGAGAATTAAGATTGGACCTTCCAATGGATCTTGAATTATCAATATTGAGCCACAATATTTTTCAAGCCCATAAATATTAATTAATCACTACATAATTAATATTGCACTATCCATCTTAACCCATATTACGGTCAATATGGCTCCGGTTATTATTTCCCGTGTTTAAGATTATCTAGCCCATTAATTAATTCAAGCCATTTGAAATAGCTTTACATTAATTAATATCTTTTGTCCTTGGTCAAGGAAGCGGTTCAACATTATTATCCATCTGGGAAACTAGTTCCACTTGCAAGATTTGGTATCTAAAGCTTATGAACCTCCCGAGAACAAATCGAACAAGCGTGCTTGCACCACGATTCTCCGTATTAAATCTTAGCAATCACATGTGTGACCAATAATATTGCCCAAGATAAAAAGTATTGAATCTCGTTGATTCTCTACCCATGATAAGTCAAAGCAAATAGTTACCAACCCACGCGTGATCCTATTTAAGGGCGAAGATTAAGAAATAACGAACCCGAGGTCTAATTCTTCCTTGTTGGGGTTACGAAGAATTTGTCCTCTGAGGTCCTATTGATTGCATCGGTCATGCACTAGTGTAATCTCTTGGTTAAGACAAGCCCAATCAGAGCCTTACACTTCAACCTTTCACGATGGATTGTTCATTTCCATCTAGGTCGTGAATGGCTTACTTTTAGTTACAAGGGATTGTTAATTTAATCTTCTGTGATCTGGTATCACTAAATTAACTACAATGTAAAACGTACGATTTATTGAACAATTATGCAGTAAATATATGTAACATTCGATAATATTTAAAGCATCAGTGATAAACAATTTATTTCAGTAAATAAGTCGAAATTCAGTTTTGATTATACAAAGTAAAAAGCATACTTTCCAGTATAATCCCAACAATCTCCCACTTATACTCAAAGTCTGCTTTTAAGTATACTACAACATGTCTCGTGTAGTTCCTAATTCGTGACATCTAATGTCACCTACATTAACCTAATAATTTCTCCCACTTATACTCAAAGCAGTTAGCAATTTGTCTTGACACCTATTCCTTCCACATGTCTCTCGAATGTATTGAGGCGGACCCTTTTGAATGGATGCGCTGGGTTGTCTTCCGGCGCTATCTTTGCCACATCTATATCTCCTCTCTTAACGATATCTCGTATAAGATGGTATTTCCTTTCAATGTGTTTCTTTGGGTTTTGTGGGCTCTTGGTTCCTTGAATTTAATTTGCTCCGACATTGTCACAATAAAAATGATGATTATCTTTTGGGCAAATTCGGAACCACATTCAAGTCCACTAGGAAGTTCTTGAGTCAAACCGCTTCTTTTCTTTCATAGCGACTACATATTCGGTTTCCATGGTAGAATCTGCACGCATATCGCTTGGCGCTTCTCCATGTCGCGGCTCCTCCCCTATGCAAAAACACACTACCAGAGGTAGATTTTTTGGATTCTATGTCTGATTGGAAATTTGAGTCCGTGTAGCCGATGGGGATTGGACTATCTGACTGATAAATTAACATTCTATCCCGAGTTCTTTTCGGATACTTGAGAATATTTTTAAGCTGCCGTCAATGTTCTTTTTCCGGGTTACTTTGATATCTTGCCACCATCGTGCAACCAAGCGGATATTCGGTCTCGTACCGCGGCATTGCATACATAAGGCTTCCGGCGGTAGAAGCATAAGGAATGCCTCTCATGTCATCTATCTCTTTTTTGTGTCTTAGGGCACATTTTCTTGGATAGATGGATTCCATGTCCGAAAGGTCTGGCTTTATCTTGGAATCTTGCATCTTTGAATCGTTTCAAGATAGTGTCTATGTATGAAGCTGCGACAAGCCTATCATCCTTTTCTTGCGATCTCGGTGATTTTGATCCCAAGGATGTGTGCGGCTTACCCTAAGTCCTTCATATCAAACTGTTTTTGAAAGCCGTGCCCTTACGTCGATAACACCTTTACATCATTCCCGATGATCGAATGTAAATCTACGTATAGTACTAAGAATACCAATGCGATTCGAGACCGCTTTTTTGTACACACAACTTTCGAACTCGTTTTGATCAAACCCATAAGACTTTATAACATGATCAAAACATTGGTTCCAAGCTCTGGATGCTGTTTGAGTCGTAGTAAATGGACTTCATGAGCTTACAAAACTAGGTGTTCTTGGCCTTTTTCAATGAAGCCTTGGGGTTGTTGCATATAGATCTCTTCATCAAGACTTAGTTAAGGAAAGGCTGTCTTGACATCCATTTGCCAGATTTCAAAGTCGAGATCTTGTGACAATCGATAAGAGAATTCGAATGGACTTAAGCATGGCTCTGGGCGAAAAAAGTTTCCTCATAATCGATCCTTCTTTACGAGTATAACCTTTCGCCCGCGAGTCTTGCCTTGAAGGTTTCCACCTTCCCGTCCGGTCCTCCTTTTCTCTTATACACCCACTTGCAACCAATGGATTTGACCCGTTAAGTGGTTCGACTAGCTCCACACTCTGTTATGAAACATAGAACCCATTTAGGCTTTTCATTGTTGTTTGCCAAGAATCTGCATCCTTGTCTTGGATTGCCTCGTCATATGTCCATGGGTGCGATTCGTCTTGTCAGGGAATTAAGTCAGGGACTCTCCTATTCCATGAATCTCTCGGGCTGTTTCACAACCCTCCCCCTTCTGACGAGTTAGGTTGTGTAAGTGTGTCGTTTGGTATATCATCTTGTCTGATTGGCATTGAGGTTAGCTCCCTTAGCTCATTTAAGGTAATCTCATACGGGTCTTCTTTTCGTTCATATAGTCTTCTTCCAAAAATCTAAAGTGGGTGCTTATTACCACCTTTTGATCTTGAGGACCATAGAACATACACCACTTTTGTTCCTCGGGGTATCCCAAACTGTTGGTCGTGAAAGCGAGTCTTACACGTGTATGGGGGAATACACGCGTGTTGATGATTTTAAAACTTTTTTTTCTTGAGGTCGGCTTAGGTCGGGTTGTCTGATGATTTGGTCTGAAGCACAAATCGCTCTGAGTCAAAGTCTACACGAGGCAGTGATCTGAGTTGCTTTTCGGATACCTCGGATAATCCCAACCGATCACGAGTTTTGAGAGATCTGTTTTGCTTGGATCGGATAACTAACTTACTGAACCCTCAGAAGAGTAAGTTCAGTTTGGTAACAATTTTTTCTAGCTACTCAGGTGTGCGGAATGGTTGGCCCTTAGTTTATACTCGTTTTATACTTCGCTGAAAACCTTGCTTTTTAATGGAACAATGATTAGGCTGTGTTTCAGTTCAGATGCAACTTCAGTGGATTGATTCCAACTTAATATCAGTGAAAATATGCTTTCAGTTTAAAGATATGCAATAGTTAATCAATGCAAAATAGAAAGCAAAGAACACAGCAAGTTATAGTAGTTCAGAGACTCAAGCTCCTACGTCCACTCTCTCTGACTCTTCAGAGAAATTCACTAATCACCTCCTAAGGTTTTCTGACTACCTCTGTAGTTTAATAACCTTTCTATTTTGAGCTTTCTGACTACCTCTGTAGTTTACTAACTCAAAACACACACAAGCTTTCTGACTATCCAAGATAGTTTACTCACTTCTTCTCTAGAGCTTTCTGACTACCTCCTTGTAGTTTACTAACTCTTTACAACTCCAACTCACCAACAATCACACTCAAACTAACTAGGATGAGATATCCTTTACAATTAAGAACAATGCAAAGGCTAGGATATCTCGACTAAGCTTTGGATATATCTTATCAAGCTAGGCTTAGTGAAATGAGCTCTCTTCGAAATAAAGCACTTGGGAAATTCTTGGGTTTTCGAGTGCTTCAACTTGCAATAATAAGTTTGAGCTCTTGAGTTGCTTACAAATTTCCCGTAACCTTCAATGTAGATGGTCACAAGTATTTATAGGCATACACCAAGGTCACTCTTGAAAAACTATCCGTTGGAAGAGATAGCTTCGTGAGTTTCCTCTTATGGTGTGTGATGAACGACTATATTTAGGGTTTGAGACTCCCTAGCACGTTTTAGGCAATAGCCTTTCATGCAGCTATTCAACACTTTTTGCAGTCTGGAACTTAGTACTTCTGACATATTTTTGTTGACTGTCATTTGTCAATGTCGATGATGTACAATCTTTGTCTTCTTCTTTTTGACTTTTATCTCCAGTTAAAGGTAGACTCACAACGGCTCTTTTTGGTTACCATCTCTGAGTGATATAACCTTAACAACACTTTGTCTTAGTTCCTTTTATGCATGAGAATGTCTTGGGCAATATCTATTTTTCTAAGGAATCGCGTTCTTCCGATATTGAATCCTTGAGATAGATATTTTCAGTGCCTCGGAACATTCAGGTTTATACTGAGCATTTAGTACATTCTTGAGTCTTGATAATTCTTGTGCCTTGATATCCTTGATCTTGATTCTTGATCTTGATCTTACTTGTCTTACGAGTCTTCGGGGTCTTACGAGTCTTGAGGTCTTGAGTCTTGAGTCTTACGAGTCTTGAGGGTCTTACGAGTCTTGAGTCTTCATAGATATCTTGGTGATGTCTTGAGTCTTCATCTTGAGTCTTGATTTCTCGGTTTCATCTTGAGTCTTGATTCTCGATTTCATCTTGAGTCTTTTCTCGATTACCTTTGAGTCTTGATATCTCGATTTCTCTTTGAGTCTTGATTTCTCGATTTCATCTTTGAAACTTGAAACCGATTTCATCTTGAAACTTGGTTTCTTTAAAACTTCTTGAGAGTCTTGAGAATCTAACTTTGATCTATATCTGTGACTATACATTTTGCGAGATAACATCTGAACACTCTGGCGAATCGACTCAACTATCAAGATTATCTTGAACATGTCATACTCGTGGGTTTTGGGATCTAATCAAAATCTCTCTTTATTAAATTCATCTCCCAACAATTTCCCCTTTTTGATGATGCAAAACCTATCTTGTTACAAAACATTTAACCTATACTCAGGTTTCGGTTTATCCTATTAAAAGATTGGTTTATCTCCAACAATTTCTTAAACAAAGAATCTCCCAACAATTAATCTCCCAACAATTAATCTTAGAGACAACATTCAGGCATATCAAAATTAAAGACATGTAAATTAAGATAATGAGATATTATCTTTTGAGCATAAATGATAAGGTTTCATTGATGATTGGTAGACAGTTACCAATTACAATGATCTTATCTAACAAAATCAAAAGACAAAAAAGATAAAGGATTACATGAATCTTACGAGTCTTCATCTTGGTCTTCTTTTTGCTCTTACCTTTCGGCTCTTGATTCACGATCTTCCACCTCATCCATTGAGGCACCTCAAGGTTGAACATCTCATAATATCTTCTTTTCAGCGCATCTCTCTCTTTAATGATATCAGGATTGTTCCCTGTCAGGCCCAACTGAATGGCGTACTGGGAAATTTCTTGAGCAATAGCTTTCTCATTCACACAACCATTCTCCAGCCTGGGAGGAGGGTACGAGTATGGACTAGCGGTGGTTATCTGCACATTTCCTTCATCCGCAAGATTTATCCAGCCTTGAAGATATTTAGGATAGAAGGTCAGGAGATAGTCTATGAAAGCCTCATTTGAATCTGAGCTCTCCCCTATCCATTCTCTGAGCACATCATAGTAAAACCAAAAAGTTCTTTTGATTTCTTCCCATGCATCGTTGAGCTGGATTGGCATCCACTTGTCAACATCGCGGCCATTCAAAATCTGTGCTTTTGTGCTTCCTCTCCTCTTGCTTGCGAACCTCTTGAAACCACTCCTTCTCTTCTGCTCTTCTTAAAATCTTCTTTCAAAATCACACGGGCACAAAAAGATAAAGATTACGATCTTTTTAGCTTGCTCAACTTGGGTCTTTTTGAGCACTTACAGTATTGAAGACCTTCCAGGGCACTTCCGCCGAGATTCTTCAATATCCTCATAAACTTTCTCTGAATTGGCTTTAAGCCTTAGCTCTTTTTACCCTTAGGCTCGCCGAATGCCACAACCTTTCTTTTAATTGGCAATTCTGCTCCGGCTTGGCTTGTTCAATTCTAGGATGAGGCTCGGTTTCTCTATAGCAACTTCTTGCATTGTTTCCTCAGATTGTCCACCTTGTAGGTATTCTCCACCTTCTTAAGCTTGAACTTCTCGGTGGCCTCTATTTCCTTCATTGCCGGCAATAATTTTCTTTTCGCTTCCTTGATCGTCTAGCCTTTGAGTTTGATCGATAATTTCTGAGATCGGCATCCAGGGTCTTTCCCCCTTCTTGGATCCATACTCTTGGTAGAAGCACTTTGAGTCTTTGTGTCCATATGATATTGTTCTTTCTTGACACTCCGCACCTCCCACCTTAAGTGATCCTGCTCCTCCTTGAGCCTTCTAAGGTGGTTCTTCCTTGAGAATTCTTGAGACGGATGAGCAAATTGGTAGAGAGAGCTTCCTTGAACATATACGTCATCTTGGCCATGAGCATTGAGCTCATCTCCTCAACATCATTTTTATCGGCATCTCATTCTTCTCTGCCGATTTAGCTTCTAGAGATTGGTTTGCTCGATGCCTTTGCTTGATTTCTGCATTAAGCTTCGGCTTTGACCCCCCTCCATTTTTCTTCTAACTTTCCTTCCATGGAGGTCGACTTCTCAATCATAGAGTTACGAAGTTGCACGAGTTCGAAGAAGAACTCAAGCTTTCAAACTTCTTAACTTTGGTTGGCAATACCTCCTCGATCTGAGCAACTTTGGTCGGGGATTGGCTCAACCTTCTCTAACTTTCTCCATCGGGGTGAGATCAATCTCGAGGAGCATATCGTCTGCTTTGTGTGTCTGAAATTTGGTTATTCGAACGAGTCTCGATCTGAACTGAGCATCGGACTTCGGTCTGGTGCAGGATTCACCTGAGCTTGGGTGTCCTTTGAGCCTCGATCTGCATATCGGACATTCTGATTTAAAGATAGGTACTTGATAATCTGGCATAATTGTTAATAGTGCAAAAGTTACGAAGGCTAACTTCGATCGAGGATTTTTCGACAATGACCTCTTGACATAAGTTAAGTCTTTCTCATACGAGATTGACTCTCATCATCCCTTGTTGGTCCCCATCACGAGATTTGTCTTTGGAGCTCGGGGCACCAACTTCGGCCAATCTTCCTCTCGGCCACTTTCCTCTTAACCAACTCATCAAAATCGAGAAATTTTCATTACGAGCTTGGTTTTCTGAATCTGAGAATTGATGGAGGAAAAGTTGTTTCCTCGTTCCACCGGTCTTCGCCTCACGAATAAAGCTATGTTGAGCATTTACGGAAGAATGCGGTTGAGATGTGAACCGTTGACCTCAATCGAAGAAGATGTCTTGGAGGTTAGGGAATGAGCCAAGCTTCGAGGGGTAGCGGTCAGAATGAACCGTTCCCCTTGCTTCACCATTCGGTCTCTTGACTTCACCCTTCTTGAGCATCGGGCTCTCGGGTTGATGAGAAGTCTGCTGAAGGATCAAGTAAAAAGATCCTTTCGAGGAGCTCATCAAAGTTCATCGGCTCTGAGGCTCGGCAACATCGAGGGGTTGGGCGGGTGACTCCTCGGTCTGAATCTGACTTAGTTACGAAGTGCAGTGGCGCCTCCTCGATGGAATTCGGTTTCTCGAGGTCGAGTGGGCATTTCCTCGCCCGGGATCTGAGCATTTTTCGAGGTGCGGCGGGTGCTTCCTCGCGAGAATCTGAACTTGCTCTGAGGTCTGAGGTCCTTGGAATATTTCTTGAGAGAACTTGTCAGAGCTTAATGACGTCTCAAGAACCTCAGAGAAGACTTGCTCCTCAGTTTGCTCCTGTGTTTGTGCCTTTGAGATAACCTGAGCCAATACATGTAAAGGCGAATTCTGAGCTTGTTAGCTCTCAGGTTGAATCTCCTCAGCCTCACTCTCCTCCTCATCATCAGTGAGAATCACCATTCTTTTGTGTTTTGGAGCCAGGGTCTTCTTCTTCAATTTTTCACCCTGCTCCTTCTTGGCCTCCAACAAAGCCTTCCCCCTGGCTTGTTGGGTTTCTTCAGCAGCAGCAGCAACAGGTGATTCCACCTTCTTCTCTTTCTTCCCTTTGATGGTCCTCTTTGCAGCAATGGGCTTGAACATTACTTTGGACTTAGGGAAAGGAGTAGAGTTGGCAAAGATGTCCTCCTCATCTCGACACATCTCCAAAATAAAGGCTATTTGCCTTTGATCGATATTGAGCCATCCTCCCTTTTTATGACCTTGGCTTGCTCACTCACTGATCAGATACTTCAGCCAGTTGAAATCCTTGGTGGGTGAGTCCTCAATCGCCGCCATCAATCAGAGTTTTGGAGTGCTAATCTGCTCAAAACTCCCCGATCGACTCATAATACACTTGCTCACAATATCCATTAACACTCTGTATTTTGGCCTCAAATGCCGCTTATGTAAGGTCGCCTCAAACTTAACAGGATTCTTAGTAATCCTATCAAGATACTCTTGCTCCCGACCTAACATATACAAAGTGGGATCATCTCCCCTACCGCACAACTCAAAAACATCGTTTAAATTTTGAGGGACTATGTACAGCTCCCGAACCAAATCTATATACTTTGATGTATGCTCTAAATGCGAAACATAAATCTTGGACTCAATATTATCATCCTCATCTATTTCCATATTAGAGACGAACTCTATTACCTCACGAGAATACTCCGCCTCCGGTCGGTTTGCGACGAGGTTCGTCAGTTTCGCTAATCTGATCAAATAAGCGCCTCTTCTTCATGTTTAACATTGGAAGTACTCTCCAGAGATATAACGTACTCATACCAAGGTTTATTGGTTTTGACCAATTTATCGAAAATGGTATAAGTCATTTTAGGATTTGAAGGTTAGGGTTTGGAGCGATGAAGATTTTCTGGGCAAAGGGGATTTTATTTGCAGGGTGATTTTGGGAACGAGGGTTTAATAAAAATGGCTTGAATGGCTTCCAAAGGAATATATAGATCGAGATCGTGGGAAGTCGTGTCGATTTGCTGAAAATCAACGGTTGAGATTGATTATCGATTTATCGGGTATGCGAAATGACTCTCACGAAAAGTAAGCCGCCAATTTAACCTCATTGGTGATTAAAAGCAACAGAGCATTTAATGACTGTTGACCTTCCTTGGAATTTCAAAGATCCCGCCCAAAACATTCTCTTCAGGTGTTATGCTATTTATTGCTAATGATTACTGAGTTTCACTTAAGCAATAAATGAGTCGCATGAGTCATTACTTCTTCAGACTAATTTCCCTCTATCAGTCTTACTGAGTATTGACCTTGATAAAATGTCAATATGATCTTGAAGTCTTGAACGGGTTGATATAATCGAAATCTTGACCTTGATAAACCTTGAGTTCTCAAGACTTCGATTCAATTATTTCTATTTTATCTGAGTTTCTCGGTAAAATCGAGAAAACTTCATGCATCGAAAACCTTCAATTTTTGATTTTTTTACTCTATACACTGGATCAACATCCCTAATTCAAGCCCGATAGTTTCGAAATCTTGATTGACCAAAAGGTTTAGTCAAGATATCAGCTCTCTGCTTATCAGTATGAATTTTCTCCATCCTGATGTCCTTTTTCTCGACATGATCTTTGATGAAGTGATGTCTGATATCCACATGATTGCATCTGGTGTGCAATATCGGATTTTGTGAAATAGCAATGGCACTATTATTATCACAAAATATTGGTACTTCATTGGCTACAACCTTATAATCTCTTAATTGTTATGCGAGGCAAAGAATGCGTACAAATGACTTCTGCTGACCATGTATTCTTGGTAATCTTGGTTTGCTCTTGAGGTCATTTTTTTTTGAAAACCGGGATATCGACTTACTTCCAAGAAATTGACAAGTTCTGTAGTAGTGGACTTCTGTCAATTCTACGACCTCCATGTCGACATCTGAATAACCCGGTTAATTGAGGTTATCATCATTTGGATACCACAATCCTCTATTCAACTTTGTGCCCTTAAGATACTTGATATCTTTTTGGCAACCTCCATGTGACTAGCCTTAGGATTAGCTTGGTATCTTGCACATATCCCAACAAACAAAGGTTATATCGACCTACTTGCTGTGAGATAGAGCAATGATCCTATGATTCCTCTATAATCGGTATGACTCTTGATTTGCCTTGAGGATCGGGATCCATCTTGTAGTTAGTATTCATGGGAATTTTAACTTCATTGCGGTCTGTACACCATATTTTGCAATCGGATCTCGGTGTACTTTGCTTGGTTGATGAAGATTCCTTCCTTTGATTGTTTCACTTGAAGACCTAGAAAGAAATTCATCTCCCCATCATTGACATCTCAAATTTGCCTTTCATCGGTGTAGAAATTTTTTTTCACACTGGCGATGATTTGGAGATCAAAAATGATGTCATCAACATATATCCGAACTAGTAAGATATCTTCCCATCTTCTATCACGAACAAAGTTCTATCAGCAGTTCCTTTGACAAAACCATGGTCGAGAAGAAGCGAGAAAGGGTATCATACCATGCTCTTGGGTGCTTGCTTAAGACCATACAAGGCTTTTACGAGCACAGTAAACTTGGTCATTCATGCGAAACTAGGAGGTTGTTCCACATAAACCTCTTCTTTAAGCACACCGTTAGAAATGCACTCTTCACATCCATTTGATAGATATGAACTTCATGTGGAAAAGATATGCAAGAAACAATCGATGGCTTTCTAACCCAGCAACGGTGCAAAGGTTTCATCATAATCAAGCCTTCTTCTTGGGAATAACCTTGTCAACTAGCCTTGCCTTGTTTCTTACAATGTTGTTGTTCTCATCTCTTTTATTCTTGAATACCCACTTGGTTCCAATAACATTGTGCCTTTCAGGTCTATCCAATAGCTCCCATACTTCATTTCTTGAGAATTGATTCAGCTCTTCTTGCATAGCAGTAATCCAAAAAGAATCTTGTAGAGCTTCATCAATCTCAGTAGGCTCTTTCTCTGATAGGAAGCGTGCGAGAATAGTGCACTTTCACCATGGAACCTTCTTGTTTTGACACCTTCGGTTAGATCACCCACAATCTGACTTGTAGGATGACTATCTAACCATCTTCTTCTAGATGTTCCCCCTTCAATAGTATCCTCAACATTTGAAATGTTAGGTTCAGGCAATTCATTAAATTCAGGGAACAACAGAAAAGGAGAAAGGGAATCATCTTCCTCAGGGGAAATTCCATTCAGAACATTGTCAGTGACATTTGTTCCCCTTTGGTTGATAGATTCAGAATTTGCCTCAGCTGTGACCAAATCTTCATTGCCATCACATGCGATTGCGAGGCGGTGTATGCTGTTCAGATTGGTCACCTTTGGTGTGTTGGCTTTCTGAGTCTCACCATCACGAGTTCCATCTGAACTTCTTTATGCGAGTCTCGAGTCACTCCATTCATAGAAGGTGATTGACTTCTTCTTTTTCGAGTTGATGGATGATTTGTCATTCTTTTTCGGGCTTAATCTGGTGATTCTCTTGGTGGGTTCTTACGCATCATGTTCTGTTTCTTACGAACACAAGTAGATTCATCAAAAACAACATGAGGTGTTTCCTCCACAATAAAAGTCCTCTGAGTTTGTAAACTCTGAAAGCTTTACTAAATTGAGAATATCTAAGAATATTCCTTCATCGACTTTGCTATCAAATGTTTTCAAGCGATCTTTACCATTATTGTGTATGAAACACTTTGCAACCAAAAACACGAAAAGAAAGAAACAAGAGCTTATTTTCATTCCAAAAGCTCGTAAGGTGTTTTGCCTTGACTCTTGGTCGGCATGGATCATTTTGAGAATAGCATGCGGTGTTTGACTTCACCCAAAATCTTTTAGGAATATCGACTTAATTTATCATTGTCCTTGCAAGCTTCTTTTTAAAGTCATGTTCCTTATTTCAAAGAACACCATTTTGTTGAGGGGTCCTTGAAGCTGATGTTTCATGAGTAATTCCATTTGCTGCACAATAATCAGATATAATATGGTTTATAAATTCAGTTCCTTTGTCAGATCTGATTTTGATCACACTCAGGTTCTTTTCGATACTGAGCCTTTTCAGTAATTCAGGCAGCTTTATCTGAGTCTCTTTCTTACTGAGTAAGAATATGACCCAAGTATATCTTGAGTAGTCATCAACTACTACGAGTGAATTTTCCTGCCATTAGTGCTCACTGGTGTTATTGGACCAAAAAGATCCATATGCAATAACTGAAGTATTCTTTCAGTAGAAACATCTACTTTGCTTTTAAATGATGCTTTAACTTGTTTTCCTTTTTGGCACGCATCACAAAAATGTTCCTTACTGAACACTTCATTTGGCAACCCTCTCACAAGAGCTAATCTTGCAAGTTTATTCAGGGTTTTGAAATTCAGGTGATTCATTCTTTTATGCCATAACCAACTGGTATCTGTGGAACTTTTAGCAACCAAACATGTATCTTTAGGAGTTGAACTCAATCGTGAATACACATTTCCTTTTCTTGTACCAGTTAGTAATATTTTCTGTGAAATATCATCTTTCACATAACATAAGTTCTTAGAGAACTAAATATTAAATCCCTTATCACAGAATTGGCTTATTGAAAGCAAATTATGCTTCAATCGAATACATATGAAACACCATGGATATGGTGAGTCGATTTCCAAAGTTCCATATCCTTGATCTAATCCTTGGAGTTATCTCCAAATGTGATTTGAGGGCCTCTTTGTTCAACATAGTCCTTTGAGTATCTTCTTGAATCTGTCATATGTCTTGAGCATCCTTTGTCAAAGATACCATCAATGAGGGGCCATTTCATTTCCACTCATTAGTCTTTATGTGATCTTCAATCATTTCGGTGCCCTTATTTTTTCTCTGAAAAAGCAGATCAATTCTTAGGTACCCAATTTGTGTAGGGTCCTACCATGTTAGTTGTACCTTCGGAATCCAAAATGCTTTGACAACTCTAATCACTTTAGAGTGGTTGATCTGTCTTCCATATACATCTACATACACATTTACTACTCTGGGTGCCTTAGCGGTTTCACGTGTATGAGTGCTAGCCTTAGCATGAACATGAGTCTTAGAGTTTTTCTTTGGTTGGGCCTTTTGTTCCATTGCTTTGGCCATGCGTACGGGTCTGAATCTTCTTGACTCGGGTTGAGTAACCTTTACCCTTAGGCAAGTGGGGTTCGGGGTTACTGTGAATGAAATAGGGTCTTTTCGATTATCTTGAGGACTTGGTCTCTTCGATTGAGAATGTCTCTTTGAGTGTTTCTCTTCTAAAAATTCCTCTCTTTGGTTCGGTCTGAGATCCTTTCGAGTTTGCATTCTTAGCTGAGGCTTGAAGTGCTTGCTGAAATTTTCAGCTTGAGTGCTCGGGTTTTCTAGCCTTTCACGAGGTTTGAGCTTTCTTACGATCATTCGGTTTTCTTTGGAACCGAGGTCCTTTTCCTTGTCTAACACCTTGGGCATTTCTTGGTTTGAAGTGTAGGTGCTTTGGTTTTACAAAGATTGTCTTCTTGCTACTTGATGCGACATTAGGATGACCTTGTGAGGTTCCCCCGTAATGTATCCCAATCCAGTTTTATAGTGGCGGGTCTCGATAACTCTGAATTTCATCTATTACTTTAGATGCGAGTATTGATAGAGTTAGCTTCTTCCAAGACTATCCTCACATTCTGTAGAGTTTCATGCTTCTCAAAGAGGTCGTTGAACTTAGTTACGATCATTTGAATCTCTTGATTGGATTTCTCTAGCTTTTCGATTAGGGTCACTATCAACTTCTCTTTCTCGAGAGTTGTACTTTCGAGAACATCGATTCATCGATAGCTCCATTAATTGAGAAGTGATTTCAGTATTGCTAAGTCTTTCCACTTAAGATTTTTGACCTTGAGTTCTTTATACGCTCTTGAGTTTCATTTAGCGATTCTTGTAAAATAGCATAGTCCTTCATCGGACTCTCAAAAGAATCCATCGGTCAAATTGGTATTTTACGAGTTGAACTTGACAACTCTTGTGCTAGTGTAGGAGCAACAACAGAGAAAAGAAGAGTTTACCTCCTCAATAGCCATTAGGCGAGAGATCATCACTTTCAGCATGCGAGAATATTTCATCTGAAGAGCTAGATCCTTCCTCAGAATGTTCTTCTTCTGCAACCATGGCTTTCTTGCTAGAGAACTTCTTGTCTCTTTTAGCTTGTCTTTCTCTTCTCTCCTTAGCTTTTCGGATGCGGACAATCATCTTTGGAAGTGACCTTTCTTTTGGCAATTGTAGCATCTGTTGGCATCATCATCCTGGTCACTTTCTTCTTTGGACTTGGAGTCCTTCTAGTTGGATGAAGATCCTTCAGCTTTCAGGTCCTTCTTCTTCTCAGTTGATTTGTCCTCAGCTTTCTTTTGGTACCTGTGATTCCTGTAATAGTTTTTGTATTTTCCATATCGACTATTAAGTCTTTCAAACCTCCTTGCCACCTATGTGCTAGCTTATCCTCAAGCTCATCGATTTTTTAGCAAGGGAGTTCTCGAACTCTCTAGTTTTCTGAGTTTTATCTTTGGCCTTGAAAGCTACATTCTTACTAGATGATGAATCATCTTTGTTGTCAGCCTTTTTAGATTTCTTATCAATTACGAACTCATAGGCCTTCAGCTCAGAGAAGACTTGTTGATATGGTATTGAATTAATGTTTTTGGTGTTTTCAATCACCACTGCATGTATATCCCATTTTTTAGAAAGACCTCTAAGAATTTTCAATGCAACTTCTCTCTGTGGATATTTCTTTCCAAGTGCATTTAGATCATTCATAATGCTAGTGAATCTGACTTCCAATTTGTCTATAGATTCACCTACTTCCATTTCAAAACTATCAAACTTTCCAATTGCAACTGAAAGTTTGTTTTCCTTGATATGATCGTGCCTTGGCACATTCTGACTAGTGTATCCCAAATTTCTTTAGCAGTATTACAATGAGAAATCATTCCCATCACACCATCATCAATTGTACTGTATAGTGTGTCTTTAGCAATATAGTCTAGATTAACTAACTTCCTCTCCTCAGGAGTAAGTTGGTCATCAGACTTAGGAAATTCTGTTCTGGGATCATTTCTCTCATTTTACATTTCCTCTGGGATTCACCACGATGAAATTTGAATGGCCCTTCAGAGACCACTCTCCACATACGTTCATGTTTGGAATACAGGTGAGCCTGCATTCTCAGTCTCCATAAATCATAGTTCTCTACTAAGAACATGGGAAGTTTCTTAGAAGACATTTTGTCTGAGTCTTTTAAGAATTCAGCTAGTAAGATCTGTTCAGATAGACCACAAATATTTTAGCAAATAAGACTTTGGTCAACAAAAGCGGTGGTCAAGTTGAACCCTTCTTTCTGGTACCACTTGTTGGTCGGTGCAAACGAAGTCTTACGTGCGTGTATGGGGAATACACGTGTTCAGTGATTTTAAAACTTTTCTTTATTGAGGTCAGCTTGGGTCAGGTTGTCCTGATGATTTGGTCCTGAGAAGCACAAATCACTCTGAGTCAAAGTCTACCTGAGACAGTGATCATAAGCTGCTTTCAGATACCTCAGATAATCCCAACTGATCTCGAGTTTTCGAGAGATCTGAGTTGCTTGGATCGGATAACTAACTTCTTGAACCCTCGAAAGAGTAAGTTCGGTTTGGTAACTATATCTGTTCTAGCTACTCAGATGTGTGGAATTGTTGGCCCTTAGTTTATACTCGTTTTATACTCTGCTGAAAACCTTCCTTTTTAATGGAACAGTGATTAGGCTGTGATTCAGTTCAGATGCAACTTCAGTGGATTGATTCCAACTTAATATCGGTGAAAATATGCTTTCGGTTTAAATATATGCACCTTGTTAATCAATGCAAAAAAGTAAAAGCAAAGAACACAAAGAAGTTATAGTGGTTCGAGACTCAAGCTCCTACGTCCACTCTCTCTGACTCTTCAGAGAAATTCACTAATCACCTCCTAAGGTATTCTGACTACCTCAGTAGTTTACTAACCTTTCTATTTTGAGCTTTTCGACTACCTCTGTAGTTTACTAACTCAAAAACACACACAAGCTTCGATTATCCAAGATAGTTTACTCACTTCTTCTCTAGAGCTTTACGACTACCTCCTTGTAGTTTACTAACTCTTTACAACTCCAACTCACCAACAATCACACTCAAACTACCTTACAAAGGGTTTGGGGTTTCTTGGTTGGTTTCAACTAGGATGAGATATCCTTTACAATTAAGAACAATGCAAAGGCTAGGATATCTCGACTAAGCTTTGGATATATCTTATCAAGCTAGGCTTAGTGAAATGAGCTCTCTTGAAAAAAAGCACTTGGGAAAATTCTTGGGTTTTCGAGTGCTTCAACTTACAATAATAAGTTTGAGCTCTTGAGTTGCTTACAAATTTCCGTAACCTTCAATGTAGATGGTCACAAGTATTTATAGGCATACACCAAGGTCACTCTTGAAAAACTATCCGTTGGAAGAGATAAGCTTGTGAGTTTCCTCTTATGGTGTGTGATGAACGGCTATATTTAGGGTTTGAGACTCCCTAGCACGTTTTAGGCATTAGCCTTTCATACAGCTATTCAACACTTTTTGCAGTCTGGAACTTAGTACTTCCGACATCTTTTTAGTGACTGTCATTTGTCGATTGTCGATGATGTACAATCTTTGTCTTCTTCTTTTTGACTTTTGTCTCGGTTAAAGGTAGACTCTGGCGGCTCTTTTTATTACCATCTCTGAGTGATATAACCTTAACAACACTTTGTCTTAGTTCCTTTTGTCTGCATGTGAATGTCTTGGGCAATATCTATTTTTCTAAGGAATCGTGTTCTTCTCAGTATTGAATCCTTGGATAGATATTTTGGTGCCTCGGAACATTGAGGTTTATCTTGAGCATTGATACATTCTTGAAGTCTTGATAATTCTTTGTGCCTTGATATCGCCGATCTTGATTCTTGATCTTGATCTTACATCTTACGAGTCTTGAGGTCTTACGAGTCTTAAATTTGAGTCTTGAGGTCTTACGAGTCTTGAGTCTTCATAGATATCTTGTTGATGTATTGAGTCTTCATGCCGAGTCTTGATTTCTCGGTTTCATCTGAGTCTTGATTCTCGGTTTCATCTTGAGTCTTGATTCTCGATTTTCTTTGAGTCTTGATATCTCGATTTCTGCTTTGAGTCTTGATTCTCGGTTTCATCTTTGAAACTTGAAACCGATTTCATCTTTGAAAACGGTTTTTGAAACTTCTTGAGTCTTGAATCTTCAGAATATAACCTGGTCTATATCTGCTGACTATACATTTTGCAGATAACATCCTGAACACTCTAAAACTGAATTATGACTCAACTATCAAGATTATACTGAACATGTCATACTCAGGGGTTTTGGGATCTAATCAAAATCTCACTTTATTAAATTCATCTCCCAACACAAACAACCTTAATTCTGATCGAGGATCCAATTTTCCGGCTTCCTTGTCCAACACGTAGGCCGGACACCCCCAAATCCTCATGTGTCTCAAACTAGGCTTGTGCCTGGTCCACAATTCTTTGGGAGTTTTGGGAACCGATTTGGATGGCACCAAGTTCGTAATGTAGGTCTTTGTTTCAAGGCATGACCCCAGAACGACTTGGGAAGATCCACATAACTCATCATAGATCTAACCATTTCCAAAAGAGTTCCGTTTCTTCGCTCTGCAACCCCGTTTTGTTGAGGGGTTCCGGGTGCAATTATCTGGGATGCAATCCCTTCATCAGATAAGTAGTCAAAAACTCATCGCTGAGGTATTCACCTCCACGATCAGATCGTAGAGACTTGATACGTTTTCCCTATGATTCTCTGCTTGAGCCTTAAATTCTATGAATTTCTCAAAGGTCTCAGATTTATGCTTCATAAGGAAAATATAACCGTACCTTGAGTAATCATCAATAAAAGTGACAAAATACTCAAAACCTCCTCTTGCTTTGGTTGACATTGGACCACATACATTTGTGTGAAAGATCTCTAACACTTCTTTGGCTCTATTCCCCTTGGCTCCAAATGCCCTCTTGGTCATTTTACCCTCCAAACATGATTCGCAGGCTGGAATTGGTTCAACTTGGAGAAACTCCAGTGAATCATCTTTCACCAACCTTTGGATCCTCTTTGAATTTATATGACCTAATCTTAGATGCCATAAAAGTGTCTCGTTCACGTCTGATGAACGTTTTCTTTTCTCGGAAACAGTTGATGTGTTATAGGATGCATTTCGTGAGTGGTGTGCACAGTTAATTGTATAGAGATTATTCGACAACGTTCCATGACAGATAAATTTATCAAAAAGAGAAATGGTAACAACTTTATTAAAAGTAACCGAATATCCATCAAGAAAAAGTTTAGAAACTGAAATTAAATTCTTTCTAAAACTCGGAACATAAAGAACATCTCTTAAAATTAAAACTCTATCTTCAAAAGACAGGTGCACTTCTCCCACTGCTTCAGCTGCCACTCTCGTAGCATCGCCCAGTGTGATGAAGATCTCACTCCCACTAAGTTTTTGGGTCCGCTTGAACCCCTGTAAAGTGAAACAAACATGATCAGTGGATCCCGTATCCACCACCCATAAATGGGAGGCATACGCCACTAAACAAGTTTCAACAACTAGTGCGTGAGAATTACCTTTCTTTCCATTCCTTTTGGGTTTGGAACAGGCTAACCTCCAATGTCCTTTCTTACCGCAATTAAAATATTTTCCTTTTGGTCATTTCTTGACACCCAAACAACTAACTGTCTTTTTCTCACTTTTCTTAGTGATGAGTTTGCTTTGGTTCTGACCACTTTCCTTTTCTTGAGACTTGCCTGCCACTGGCCTAGATCTCGAGAAAAAACTTTTGGTCACCAATGCTTCGTCTTTCTTTCCTAAATGCTTCTCTATCTTCTCCAAGGATTCTTGTAGGGTGTCCATAGTAAACATGTGATCACTCATCACAAAACTACAGTAAAACCCATCGAAGCATCTTGGAAGAGTTAGCAAAAGAAATTCGATTTGGGCCTCATCACAATACTTAGTTCCGAGATAAGCCAGTTTTTCAAAATGTTTAATTCTGAGAACATGCTCCCTTACTGGTGTTCCCTCAGCCATTTTTAGTCTGGCCACGTAGTCATTTTTAAACTGATTGATCATGCGGTCTTTTGTTAAAAACATTTCTTCAAGACTTTGTATAATTTATGCAGCAGACTCAACACCTTCATGAATGTGTCTCAAATCATCAGACAGTGAAGTCAAGATTACACGTTTCATGGGTTCATTGGCCTGCTCCCAAATATTATACGAGTGTCTTTCCGCATTGGATGATTCATCAGTAGGCTTACGTGGCTTGGGTACATCAAGAACCCAATGATGTTCTTGTGCATGTAGGACAAAACTCATATTTCGTTTCCAAACACTATAGTTGTCACCAGTTAATTGGTGTTCTTTGAGTGTATATAACAGTGGATTAAAAGGTTGCGACATGATGAACTGAAATAAACAATAATATGCATAAGCACAAATATATCACAAGGTTTGATCACATGCATCATATTAAAATCTCAAAAAAAATATGAACATGCATCAGCCAACATCTCAAAAGCAGTTTAAATAAGCGCGTGGGGTGGATCATTATTTAAACACATTCAAAGCGAGTTACAAATAAAACGATTACAAACCTTTAATATCCAGATTAATAGTTGGCTCCCACTTGACCAATATAAAATTGACAGGGACTTCGGGGAAGTATATGCATATCACTTTTATACCTAAGTAATAACCATGATTAAATACAGGATTATTATTTCGTCGCCACTAGTAATAATCCACAATCATCCATTTGGAATTCATTCATGTGAAAGCTAACTTTTAACCGTCCCGTGGGGGAATTTCTCCAAAAGAATTCACAAATAAATAAATCATGGAGGTGAGATTTAAACATACTTAGTAATTTTTTGACGGTGAGATTTTTCATTGGGCAACTCTCATGCAAACACATTTAAACAAATTAAATAAAGCATAAGATAACACAATAATAAATCAAGCAAAGCAGAAAAATAAACATATTGGGCACAAATTATCCAATTGTCATGGTTTGATTTTTCTTGGCTTGATCTTGAAGAAACGCCGTCTTGAATTTCTCCCACTCGATCGTCTCGAAAAAGAACTCCGTCTCGAAACGCCACGCCAAGTAGCTTCTTGATCGGGATGCACCCACACCCGACCCCTTTGCCGAACAACCGCGCACTTGCGCCTTAACCTTTTTTGACATCGCCCACGCCACTTGGCGACCTCAGCTGACATCGCCAGCATGTCGATCTCAGCGACCTCAGCGAATTTGGGCGGCATTTTCTGGCGTACCAGCGCTCATCTGCGCCAGCGATCGCCCGACCCTCGCCTCGCCCAGCCGGAACTTCAGCGGCCGCCGTGCATCCCGTAGCGCGCCGTGTCGCGCTCACCTCGATCCGCCCCGGCCACGCGCCACGGTGCCTCGTCGCCTATCACTTCCCGCCCGTCTGGCGTGGTCGATCACCGCGTGCGCTCGGCCCTCGGCCTCGCGCCACGCCCGTGCGTGCTGCAGCGTCGCGCATCGCGCATACCTCCTTAGCACGTTTCGCGCGGCGCCACGCCCTACGCCGGTTCTGGATTTTTATCCTTTAATTCTTCGTCTCCGTCTTCGTTTTCGATCCGGTTACAATTTATTTACAAAAATAAAAATAAACCTAGATCTAGACTAGTCTATTACATTGATCAAATCAAACAAATCCTAATCTACTCGTGGATTTTCTCAAAAAAAAAGCGAATCCGAAACGAATCGAATTAAAAACCACAATTTATATGCATGCATAAATTAAACACATTAAATTCCATGACAATTGGATACCTGCAAAACAGATCTAACAATTCTACTATCCAATTTCAAATTTAATGACAGCGAATTAAATTACAATTTAAAATTGAGCAAAAACCGTGGCTCGATGCGATTGTTGGGGAATAAGTTGCACAGATCTATTCGGGATGAATATTTAAATACAAATTTAATTTTTATAATTATTACTAGCATGAATTAATCCTATATTAATTCAAATAATAATCTAACAACAAATCATGCATATAATCAATTCACGTAAATCCTACGCATGCGAAATTTCTACGAGTTTACGTGAACATACCTCTCGGGACGGCAATGGTCTTGTTGATTAGACTCACCAAAAGAACTTCCCAAGTATTCCCTTAATCCTTGCTCGACTATCCGGTGGTAGGACGCTTGCGAACAATTAACAAAAGGAAAATAAATTATGTTGCACCACCTTTGTGGATTTACTAATTTTTCCAGCACATGGAATTGTACTAGGGAATGAAAGAATCATCCCCTATTTATAGATGGGTGTTGGGCGAAAATTTGGAAAGAAAAACAATGTGGAAAAATCTTTTCTTGATCTCCAAGAAATCTTGAATATATCTCCTATATTCTTTTCCCCATAATTAAAATATTCCACAAAAATCCCACCACATCATATTATGGCATATTTTCAAAAAATAGGAGAACAAGAATCCAAGATTTGGATCTTCTTGAATTTATGAGATATTCTTGTATTTCAAGAAATAGATATCTTCCATAATATCTTTTCAAGAAAATCTTTCTTGCCCTTTATTCTTCAAAAAATTTGAAACTTGTTGTATGAATAACCAAGTGGGAGATTTCTTGAATTTAATGAGATAATCTTGTTTTCCAAGAATACATATCTTCATTCCATAACAAAATTCAAAGAAAATCTTTCTCCCCTTTTATCCATAAATTTCAAAAATTACAAGGAAAAATAAGCAACAATATTTATTTTATTTTAAACACATTTTTCAGTTATTGGACTATATGTTGGGCTACTTAGGGGGCCTTTAGGAGAATTAAGATTGGACCTTCCAATGGATCTTGAATTATCAACATTGAGCCACAATATTATTCAAGCCCATAAATATTAATTAATCCCACTACATAATTAATATTGCACTATCCATCTTAACCCATATTACAGTCAATATGGCTCCCAGTTATTATTTCCTGTGTTTAAGATTATCTAGCCCATTAATTAATTCAAGCCACTGAAATAGCTTTCCGTTAATTAATATCTTTTGTCCTTGGTCAAGGAACGGTTCAACATTATTATCCATACCGGAAACTAGTTCCACTTGCAAGATTTGGTATGATAAAGCTTATGAACCTCCCAAGGGGTAAAATCGAACAAGCGTACTTGCACACGATTCTCCGTATTAAATCTTAGCAATCACATGTGACCAATAATATTGCCCAAGATAAAAAGTATTGAATCTCGTTGATTCTCTATTCATGATAAGTCAAAGCAATAGTTACCAACCACACATGATCCTATTTAAGGAACGAAGATTAGGAAATAACGAACCACTGAGGTCTAATTCTTCCTTGTTCAGTTCTGAAGAATTTGTCCTCATGAGGTCATATGAACAAGATTCATCGGTCATGCACTAGTGTAATCTCTTGGTCAAGACAAGCCAATCCAAAGTCTTACACTTCAACCTTTCACGATGGATTGTTCATTTCCATCTAGGTCGTGAATGGCGTACTTTTAGTTACAAGGGATTTCATTAATTTAATCTTATGTGATCCGGTACACTAAATTAACTACAATGTAAACGTCGTCGATTTATTGAGCGTTATGCAAATAAATATATGTAACATTCGATAATATTTAAAGCATCAGTGATAAACAATTTATTTCAGTAAATAAGTCTGAAATTCAGTTTTGATTATACAAAGTAAAAAGCATACTTTCCAGTGTAATCCCAACAAGAGCAGCAGGCTCTGGTGGAAGAAGAAAGACAGCTGACGGTGAACAAGATTTTACATCTCCATTACTCTATCACCGAATCAGTAATAAGACGTACTGATCCAGTTGCTGAGAAGATAAATTTACAGGCGTCCATGTTATCTGACTTGATAACACTCGTTGAAAGTGTTTAGACTTCTTTGGCGAAAATAGACTTGATGGTCCCGATTAGAAAACCCATTTTGCGCGTGCGGAAGCAAACATTTCTTTCAGTGCATATAAAAACAGGGGTGAGGGCAAAGTGATTACAGATTTTTTTGCTTTTAAGAACATGTGTGTTGTTTTGCTTATAATCGAATGCATATGACAATATAAGAACATAAAGCAGTAATCAACACAGCAATGTATAGTGGTTCGGAGACTCAAGCACCTACATCCACTCTCCCTGTTCCTAGGGAAAATCCTTCAAACGGGACTTATCACCCTCCACGGGATTGCCTATAGATATTTACCGAGCTCTCACTCAAACGGGACTTATCACCCTCCACGGGATTGCCTTTGAGATGTTCTGGGAGTTCACACTCCAGCGGGACTTATCACCCCTCGCTCGGGATTGCCTACCCTCCCCTTCGGGATTGCTTAGATGTTTCTGGAGTTCACACTCACCTACAAACTTAACAAATTGGGATTTGGGTAAGGTTTGTTTGGTTTCCAACTAGGTTGAGATTTTCCCTTACATTTGTTTAACCTCAATGCTAAGGTTGGGAAAATCTCTCTAAGCTTAGGATATATCGTGGTTTGCTTAGATTGGGTTCTAGAACACTTTTGAACATATTTGTATATCTACAGGTTTGTGTTCTAGGGTGGGAATGCTTGAATATAAGGCTCTTGGCTCTGTAGCATCTTTTGCATATTCTCCACACTTGATAATGAAGGAAGAACTTGTATTTATAGTGTGGATTTAAATGTTACCGTTGGATGGAGTCACATTCAAATCCATACTATTATGTAGCTTCTTGCGGCTTTTCGGTGGTTGTCTTCCTCTCATTGGTCCGCGTCGGTGATTCTCGCGGCTATATTCCTCGATTCCTCGCCTTGGAATCATTCGAGGTTTCTCGAGTCTCGGTGCCTTGATTCTGTCATGCGAGCCTTGAGTTACTTGATTTGGACCGACTTCTCTTGGCCGGACCTTATCGTCGAACATCTTGACGCTCGGTGGTGAGTTGATTCTCTGGTCGAACATCGACCTTGAGTTCCTTTAACTCATGCTATCTAATTTCTTCTTTGCCTGATCTGATCAGATCGAGTGATCAGATCATCATATCTTCAGTTTAGCATCTCAGGATAGCATCAGGTCAGTACATCATGTTAGCATATCAGGTTTATCACATCGATCTCAATCCGCGTCGATCTTGATCATCTGCTCATCTTCATATCGATCTCGATCACGTCGATCTCGTCGATCTCATCCGCTCCTCTTACGATGCAACCTTCTCTTCCGATCTTACGTGTCGGTTTCTACGATCGGCTTATGCATTCTTCGATCACCATATATTTCATTTGTTTCCGATCATCTAATCAGTGCATTACGGTCATCGATGCGGTCTTCTAATCAGTGCATTACGGTCATCGATCTTTTGACCTTCCGATTCTTTTAATCGGTGGCTTAGCTTATCTTCTCTTACGATTTTGCCGCGGCTCATCGGTTAACTTTCGGAACTCATCTAACTTTCATCGATCTCGTCGGTCTAAATCTCTGACCTTGTCTAATCTCGATCATCTTCTTCTGATTTCGTGAGTTCCCCCTCAATTTGTTCTCTCGTTCCCCCTCAACTTGTTATCTGTAAATTAAACTTCAATAACACAAGTTGATAATGTTTTTGGCATAATTCATCAAAACTAAAATATCCCAACAATTTCCCCCTTTTTGATAATGACGCCAAAACATTAGAATATATGCATTTTTTAAAGAAACAGGTTTTCTTTTAAAAAGATCTGTTCAAGTGGTCACTCTGAAATTAGAGAACCGTTTGAAAAACACTGACCTGTTGAACTGCCCGCTCTGATACCAATTGATGGTCCCGATTAGAAAACCCATTTTGTTCGTGCGGAAGCAAACATTTCTTTCAGTGCATATAAAAACAGGGGTGAGGGCAAAGTGATTACATATTTTTTTGCTTTTCGGTTAAGTTTGTAGGTGAGTGTGAACTCGGTAAACATCTAGCAATCCCGAAAGGGAGGGTAGGCGATCCCGTGAGGGTGATAAGTCCCGTTTGAGTGTGAACTTGGTAAACATCTGTTGGGTGTTGGACTAACACGTTAAACTAAGTCCAGTTGGTTAAGTAGGTGCCCCTGATGATAGGGAAGAGTGGATGTAGGAGTTGGACTCCGAACCACTATAAAATCGTGTGTTCTTTACTGCTTTATGTTCTTACTTATCATACACAGTCGATTATAAGCAAAACAACACACATTGAGCTTAAAATGAAAAAAAAATTGGTATCACTCTGCCCTCACCCCTGTTTTATATGCATAGCACGAAATGTTTGCTTCCGCACGCGCAAAATGGGTTTTCAAAATTGGGACCTCACAGTGGTATCAGAGCTGGAGCTCAAAAGATCACCTTTTCAATGTGATCGCCTGAGTTGATTTTTTTTTAAAACCCATCTCTGATCTGATACCATCAATTGGTATCAGAGCTGGAGCTCAAAAGATCACCTTTTCAATGTGATCGCCTGAGTTGATTTTTTTAAAAACCCATCTCTGATCTGATACCATCAGTGGTATCAAAGCGGGTAGTTCAACAGATCACTATTTTCAAAGTGATCGCCTGAACTGATCTTTTTAAAACAAAAACCCAATCTCTGTAAATGCATATATATTCTAATGTTTTGGCGTCATTATCAAAAAGGGGGAAATTGTTGGGATATTTTAGTTTTAATGAATTTTGCCAAAACATTATCAACTTGTGTTTTTGAAGCTAATTTACAGATAACAAGTTGAGGGGGAACGAGAGAACAAATTGAGGGGGAACTCACGAAATCAGATGAAGATGATCGAGATCAGACGAGGCTGCAGACGAGACTGATCGAGATCAGATGAGTAAGAAGAGTTCGAGTCAATCGATGAGCCGAGCAAAAATCGGAAGAAAAGATGTTTAAGCTACCGATCAAAGATTTAAGATCGATGACCAGATGACCTCGACGGATAACCGTAACGGACTGATCGATGATCGGAAGAGACGCATTTAGCCGATTCGGTGATCGGAAGAGCGCATGTCGATCGTAAAGAAACCGGCCCGTAAGATCAAGAGAAGGTTGCATATCGTAAGAGGAGCAGATGAGACCTGATCGAGATCGAGGCGTGTTCAGATCGATATAAAGATGAAAGCAGATGATCAAGATCGACGCGTGATTGAGATCGGACAAAGCTAAACCGATATGCTAACCTAATACGCTAACCTAGTCCGATGCGATAAACCGATATGTCGACTGATGTTATAATCGATCGATCATGTGAGTCGTCGATCAGATCGGAGAAGAAATCGATATCGAAAACCGAAATCTGATACGGATCGGGAAAGAAGTCATCCAAGAGAAGTCATTCGAAGTCATATTCCTCGAGAATCGTAACGGCGATGATCGGGTTCTCGAAAAGTCTTAGTGACCGAGGGTCGGGATGTCTGAATTCTGAACTTGAACTTCGAATGCTTTGATTGTCGATATTCTGATCGACCAGTCAAGAGAAGTCCATTGAATCAAGAATCCCGAGTCCAAGGAAGCCCTGAGTTTGAAGAAGTTCGAGGATCGGACAATCCACCGAAGACTCGTAAGATCTGAAGAATATAGCGCGTTAGATTCGGTGGCGTGGACAATGAGAGGAAGACAACAAGCTGAAAAAAGTTCTGAGAATAGTATGGATTTGAATGTGACTCCTTCCAGCGGTAACATTCAAATCCACACTATAAATACAAGTTCTTCCCTCATTATCAGGTGTGGAAGTGTGTGGAAAAATGCGTGAAACATCCATCAAGCCAAATCATCAAGCATTCCCACCATAGAACACAGAGCAAGAAATACACACATATATTCAATAGTGTTCTACCCTAGATCTAAGCACAAATGCTATATCCTAAGCTTAGAGAGATTTTCCCATCCTTAACATTGAGGCTAAACAAATGTAAGGGAAAATCTCAACCTAGTTGGAAACCAAACAATCTTATACCCAAACTCAAGAGTCGGTTAAGTTTGTAGGTGAGTGTGAACTCGGTAAACATCTAGCAATCCCGAAAGGGAGGGTAGGCAATCCCGTGAGGGTGATAAGTCTCGTTTGAGTGTGAACTCGGTAAACATCTGTTGGGTGTTGGACTAACACGTTAAACTAAGTCCCGATTGGTTAAGTCGGTGCCCCATGAAGGGAAGAGTGGATGTAGGACGAGTTGTCCGAACCACTATAAAATTGTTGTGTTGTTTACTGTTTTATGTTCTTATATTGTCATATGCATTCGATTATAAGCAAAACAACACACATGAGCTTAAAACGTGAAAAACTGTAATCACTCTGCCCTCTCCCCTGTTTTTATATGCATCGCTTTTAAAATGTTTGCTTCCGCACGCTCAAAATGGGTTTTTAGACTTCAAAATCGGGACCATCAAGACTCTTCCATCTACTTGGGCTGGAAAAGGTTTGATGCTGCCATTAAGAGTGTTGGGAAAATGGTTGAGGAAGTGCTGAACAGACTACTTGGGCCTGAACTCACCTCTTCCTGGGAAAATGGAGAGGTAAACAAACTGTTGGAGTATCTCAACCTCCGAGGCAGACCCGATCAAGGACCCAACTGTCTGCAGCTGAGGAGGAAGAGAGGAAGGCAAGAAGAGTTGTGATTGAAGCAGCTGAAAGGAAGAAGAAGCTGGAGGACAGCAAAGGCCTTCATACAAGATATATCCGAAGGCAGAAGAAGAAGCATGCGGCAGAGAAGGATGTTACCTGGGAGGAGAAAGCCTTGAATACCCCAATTACAGACATTCTTTGCCTAAGGAAAGATTTGTTGCTGGAATGGGACAGAATCAGAGGAGAGTGGTTGATTGATGTATATATGCTGGAGAAAATTCCTATCTCATCTGATCAGGGGGAACTCAATGCTGAGTTCAGGAATTGGCTTGAATTAAAGCATCCTCAGATGTATGATATTGCTATGAATGAAGGAGAAAAGATGGGACTGATCCCTGAGGCACCTCCATTCGAGATCATCACTCCACCTCTCCGTGCAGACAAATCACTTGATCCTGTGCGATTTAAGAAGCTATATTATGGTTTCGCCAAGTTGGGTGGAATCATAGAAAAGGATCGCTTGACTGCTTTGATGGACAGAATGTACAAGGTTTTCAACATTCCTCCAGAACTTCAGAAATTTCATTATCGCACTTGAGGAGATCAGAAGACAATTAGAATCAGTCGATAGGTATTTTGTTGTACTGTGTAATCATGCATCAATGATAATAAAATACCCTATCTTTCTTGATTCTAAGACAACCTCTCATTGTCTTCTGAAATGCATGTTGTTATCTGGTGTTTACTCTTAATTATCTGTTTTTCTGATTGACTGTTTTGGTTCCATCAAAAAGGGGAAAATTGTTGGGAAATTTATAGTTTCGATGTAAGTTCCAAAACAGATAATGTAATAGGACCAGTCAGACCTGTTAGCTGACTGATGATATAGATAGCAGATAAGATGATCAGCTGAAGTATATAGACAGTTGAAGTAACAGATAGGTCACATATTGAGGGGGAACTCAATATGTATAGGTTAAGTCTTGAAGATCAGAAGATCAGATGATGAAGATCTAGTGATTGAAACAGATAAGCTGAGAATCAGATAAGTCATGAAGTTCAGAGATGTTGAAGAACTAATCAACAAGAAGCAGACAAGTCAAGACTGAAGACATCAAGATCAGACGACCTACATCAGATGACTACAAGAAAAGGTCAGTAAGTGGTGCTAAGACAACTTACGGGCAGAAGACCTAAATCAGGTAGACAGATCAGTGGTCAACTGATCTGTATCAGCTCCATCAGATAACTACTTCCATGTTATCCAGTACGAGGAATGTTTTCTGACAAGAAGAATGTCAACCTAGTTGCTTATTCAAGTGCTGCGAATCATACTTAATAGCCAATGAGAAGATGACAACGCACGTACGGAGTACTGACAGTCTGCAGAAAGGTAGTTCAGTGTCAACGGCTAGAAAGGACAAGCTTGCATGCTTTCGGCCATGTCTCCCCTGAAGCACGTCAAATCTGTCTGCAGACCTACCTAAAATAGATCGAAATTCGAAATGCTCTCCAATGGCTAGTTCGATTTCGTGCCTATAAATATGGGATCAAACCTTCTTAGTAAGGTTACGGAAATTATTATCAAGCTCAAACACAAGCAATTTCCGCACTAAGAACACAAAATCGAAGATTTATTCTTAAGTGTTCATCCCATAGTTCTTAGCATAGAATACCTATCCTCTAGCTTTAGGCTACTTAAAAGTTAGGAAAGTATTCCAGTTGGAACAACACAAATCTTATACCCAAACAAAAGATAGGTTAAGTTTGTTATAGCGAGATTTCTGTCTAGTGTTTCTAGATCAGATTTCTGGGATTGGTTGAGTGAAAACTCGTTAAATATCTGTTGGTTGTACTGTGTTGGACTAACACATTAAACTAAGTCAGTTGGTTAAGTTGGTGCCCTTGCTGATAGGGAAGAGTGGACGTAGGACAAGTTGTCCGAACCACTATAAATCTGTGTGTCATTAATCTGCTTTACACATACTTGCACACTACTCTTGTTATCTGCATGCATATTCTGTACCTGGATCATATTAGCATCAAGCTACTGATCTGATCAGCTTAACACTTTAGTTATCTGATTCAAACCAGATTGGTCAGAATATTTATTTGAGTAAAATTGATTTTCACACGGGTTAACTAATCTTCCGCACCATCAGTTAAGCTGATAGACGCCGAACTGATTTGCTTGACAAATCAGTAAGTCGGATATCAGTCCAAACTGATCCACATCGCACTCTGATCAGACATATGTGCAAATCACATCTGATCCACGAAAAGTTTTGAAGTCTATTCACCCCTCCCCTCTAAATTTCAACCCTCACTGAAACCCGTTCGGAACGTTGACATAAATTTTGGACTCAACGTATATCATTATTTATAAAAGGTCTCGAAATTTATATAATTTTCTAAATTATTTGTCCAAATTGGATATATTATTAATCTGATATTCAAATTATTTTATCCATGCAACTGGACCTACGCTTTAATTCCATTATTGATGAAACCTTGCCAACAAACAAAGAATTTTCTGATAAAATAATTATTGCACCCACCCTTTCAATTCATTCCATAGGCTAATAACTCTCCTAACATATAAAAAAAATCACCGGATCCAATTTATTATCGTACTATTCATAAGTTAATTAATTAATTAGCGTCTATTGCCGTCTGTTTTCTTGTATGTGGCAGTATGACCCTTATTCTAAAATAATAAAATATTATTCCACCGTCAACTGACACTTTATATTCCCAAATAGGGAGCAAAACAGAATCATTTCCGCCAATACAGCCACGCCTTACGAAGTAAACATATATATTTGCACTTGTTTATAACTAAGATTCCTTTTTCTACATTCTTCCTCTTATTTTTTAAGGAAATAAAGACTCTCCATTACATATTTTAAGTGAAAAGTACTTTAAAATACAAAAGAAAAATGTAGTGACACTCCACTACAAAATGTATCAATATTACCCCTCAATATATTTTTTAATTATTTAAAACAAAAAAATCGCCCCCTCCCCAAATAAACCCCTAATTTCGGCCCCATCCCAACAAACCCACACAATCTCTTCCCTCAATTCATTTTCTTCCTCCCACTCTCTCTCTTCCTGGCACTCTCTCTCTCTCTCTAAAAACCTTCCCCCACTCTCAATCTCTCAAAATCCACCGCCCTCGGTGGCTCCGAGTCCGAGACGCTGGTTTGATGGAGGTTGGTAGAGGGCGGCGACCGTGAGACGTCTCCCATTTAGTCTCTAAGGTAACACCGTGGCCGCGTTTGAGGCGAGGTGGGAGGGTCGTGACGCTGATTCAGCGAGGTGGGAGGTGGGCAGGCAACGGCCATTTGCTGGGCGAGGTGGGAGTGGGGGGAGGCTGACAGAGGAGGTTTTTTGGGCCATGTGAGAAGGGTTTGCAGGGCGGCGTGGTGGGCCCGCTGTCATTTGGTTCATGAAAGCAGTAATTTTTTTCGGTATTTTTTTGTAGATCTGAGAAATTGAGTATTTGAGTGGTATATCTTGTGTATGTGGTGGATTGCGCGACGGCGATGAAACCAACTTAGGGTTTTTTTTTTTTTGTAATTTGAAAATGGGGAAGAAGGTAATCGTTTTTGTTTTTTTATTTATTTTGTTTTTATTTTTCTGTATGTTTTGTAGATCTGAGAAATTGAGAATTTGAGTGGTAAGTTAATTTGTCTGTAATTTTTTTGCAGATTGATGTTGTAATTTTCTATAGAGTGACAGTGGAGTGAATCAGATTGGTGTTTTGTAATTTTCTGCAGATTGTTGTTTGTAATTTTTCTGTAGTATGCTGGTTGATTTTTTGTAAATTTTTAGAGTGTAATTTTTTGTTTTATTTTTGCAGATTTTTAATTGTATTTTATTATGAGGAAAGTACATTATTTTTGCAGTTTTTTTTGTTTAATTTGTAATTAGATGTTTATTTTTGCGGATTAGGGTTTTTGTTTAAATTAGAACCCAAAATACAATTTTTTAAAAAATGTACTCCAAAATTGGTCTAAAATACAATTTAAAAAAAAATGCACTCTAAAATTGGCCCAAAATACAATTTTTTTAAAAAATGTACCCCAAAATCGACTCAAAATACAATTTTAAAAAAAAAATTCACTTCCAATTTTTTTTTGCAGATTAGGGTTTTTGTTTAAATTAGGATCCAAAATACAATTTTTTTTTAAAAAAAATGTACTCCAAAATTGGTCTAAAATACTTTTTTGTAAGAAAAATGCACTCTACAATTGGCCCAAAATACAATTTTTTTTTTTAAAAAAAATGCACCCAAAAATTGACTCAAAATACAATTTTTTAAAAAATATGCACTTCCAAAATTGGCCTAATAGTGTAGAAAAAAAAACTGCTCTCCAAAATTGATAAAAATATAATTTTTTTTAAAAAAATGCACTTCAAAATTAGACTAGAGGTGAAAAAATTAAAAGAATTTATTTTTTTAAAGTTACATATTTTTCTAAATTGCAAAATGAGTTAATAAAATGCACTTTTAAATAAATAATGAAATTATATTAATAAATAATTTAATAATTTAAAATATTTGGACTTTTAAAAATTTAAATTATAAAAAGTCAAAATGCGTCAGAAGTGCAGAAAACGGGTCAGAAGTGCAGAAAACAATTAAAAGGGTAACTTAGACTTTTTAACCATAATTTTGTATCTTAGAGTCACAATAAAATTGCAATGTATCTTAGAGTTCTTTTGTTTGTGACTTTGTAGTGGAGAGTCACTCCCTTTTTTTAAGTACTTGTCTTCTCTTTGGTGTTTCTTTTTTCCATAAAAAGAAATAAAAAACTGATCCAAATCAATGATTTTCAAGGGTAACATTTGAATCAAATGCACAACATTTATATTTTTGTGAGTTACTTATTAATAAATATTATGGGGACATTCCTGTAAAATATTTTACATGAAATATAATTGTAAATTGGGAAGGAATTGAAAATTATCAAATTCTACCCGGGTTGAATTTAGTCAAATAGATTTTCTCAAAAAAAAATCGCATAAAGACAAAATAGGAAAACTCACTCCTAGGTCTCTGTTATTATAAACGCAAATATATATTATTGTACTTGCCTTTTTATATGAATATATTTGTACTTATAATAACACACCCAATGTATTGAAATTTGTGTTAATGTATGAACACAAAAGTGTTACTATAAAGAGAAAGAGGATGTTACTATGTGAATAAAATGACATTCTCTTTGTTTCATCATATTCCCTATCTATTTTTATCTATTTTTCTTTTTAAAATTGGATTAGGTTTCACGAATAATTAATTTGTGAAATATTTAATACGAATATTTATGCACATATTGGGCTAGTATAGGATTTATTTGGAACAAATACGACAAGTCAAACTCATTATTTCAATGAGAAGAACTGAATATTTTTTATGATGCCAAAATTAACTAAGAACAAATATATATTAGAGAAAACAATTAATCAATCATAGTAATAATAGAGAAAGTACGCAAAGATCACAAGACAATAAGAATTTGTCTGCAAAGCAAAATAAGGTGATTTTGTAATTAATGATGTAAATTTACAAGTACAAAAAGCCATCTTGACCATCATCTGTTTAACTACGCCATTCTCTTTTCAAGAGGGATCACGAATGCATCATACGTTCGTATCTTTAAGACATTGATGTTTCCCTTACGATCTATTAAGTCTGCTTAGTTGATGTTGAAGGGTATCGTTTAGAGAGGTAAGAAATTAATTATTTTGTCTAGTTAGCCGTTCAGTCACTTCTATTTGTCGATTCGAAGAGCTTTTAAGTTGAAGATTGTCTGATCGTTCCTCCTCTATTCTCTTATTCCTTGCAATCATTTGTCTTTTGGCAATGAAATCTTCGATATGGCCGACCCTTGAAGCGATTTCAGCTCTCTTCGCCTCTTTCCCCTTTTGGTATCATCAAAATACTTGGTGAATGAAACATACATTTTCTTTGTCAATATTTGAATGCTAATCAGAGCAAAAAACTCCGTCTCCGCTCTACAATAAACACCTCAATTACTTGGTTGTGGCTGTCTCTGTAAATTACAGATTAGCCCCCAAATGCCCTCTCACCATCGCGTGAAGATTCAGCATGTCAATTTTGAAATTACTATCGCACAGATTGAATATTATAAATTTTAATGTAAGATGATATAATGTGACTATTGAAGCGGCAAATTATAATAGAAAATTAAATTAAAATTATATTTTACCTACCAATTGATCTTTAATTATTAATTTTTATTTTTCTTATCTTTCATAGATATATGAAGAATATTGTACATGTGTGAGTGACTCACAATTTTTTTGATTAAATATATGATTTTTAATTATGTACTAAATTCACTATAATTAATAAGGTTTATAAAATTATACTAAAATTCAACAAAAATTATATAATCTAAAATAAAAAATATTTAAATTCAAATCACACAAAATATTAATAACTTTAAATAAATAGGTATTTTTATCTGAATTTTATTTTTATACGTCCAATACAGTTATTAAATAAAAGATATCTAAACGAAACTAATTTGATATATAAAGTGTTGAAAATTAATAGTGAAAAGTAAAAAGGAAAAGGAAAAATAATGATTGGTAAACCAAAATCACTCTATTTTTTGGAGAGTGAGAGTCACCACTACATCACAAAGCAAGTGGAGTTGCAGCTTCTCCAACAAAAATTGTCTTCTCTCTCCTTACTTCTACTTTTATATATTTATTTATAAATTAATGTGGGTGATTTGATCTTGTTTTAAACCGGAGATCTCATTTAGTTGACTTATTGCATCTCTTAATTCAATTCTAGGGGAGTTTACCTCAGTGAATACCTTCTCTACTTCCTTCTAATGTAAAGTATCAATTCCATCTTATCCTCCATGAGAAGAGCAAACTCATTTTGCCCCGTCTCTTCGTTCTTGTTGATGTTGTACAAATGTTGTTTTATATGTTGGACAACTTTATACACAACATCAGGAATTTGTCATTTCCCTAACACTAACTCCAGTTTGTTAGATGTGTATTTTTAATGTTTCTTACATGCAGGTTGACGACATAACAGTTATATATATGTCAGGTGGTTGTAGTTGTAAAAGTGAGAAGTAAAAAGATCATGGGTGGTTACCACAAGATCATGGAGTAATGGATGGAGACTTTCTAGGCTGTCCAAACAAAGCCTAGTGGATAGAACAATGTAGTTGATATCGAAGTTTATATATACACACTGCATTGGCGAAAACATTTGAGGAAAAGTGATATCACAATTGATCTTCTCCAAATTTAGCTAGTAGTATCCGAGACACAACCTTTGAGTGTTCGTAACATCTAGGAGTGTGAGGTTCGATGATATTAATGTGTACTGGTCGAATGTATTCCAATATTCCTATCAGTATTGATTTTGTCTAAATAGTTCGAGTGTTGAGTTGAATAAGATCACTAGTCACTTGAGTGAAAAGATTGGTTTTGGTATATGGACTTTACACTATGCCTTTTAGAATCTCGTAAGAGGTTCGTGTGTATCTCACTACTTGTTTTAGTGAAGTTTTTAGTCATAAGGCTCGTATAGTCTGAATTAAGACTATACAAAATTTTGAAATCCTTTGCACTTTGTTTTTAGTACTTCGGTTGTCATATGTTATTTTATTTGTTATACAACATTTTTAACAACATTCTGTAAATACACGCACACACACTTTCAGTTCTCAACTATTTTCACCAACAACTTTGATACTATTTGTAGGTCCTCAACGAGTTTAGTGAGGGTAATAGTCAAGAGAGTAGTAGTGAATAAACTTTTACAATTTTTTTTTTTTTTTTTTTTTGCATGATTTAGATGGGGCAGCTAACTTTTATAATTTAGCTTCAAATTATGCTAATTAAGTGTTGGTGTTGGTGTTGAGTGTTTTAGCTCAAGCTGATAACCAATCTACTGATTGGTTGATTTCTATACGTAGCTGGTTAATTCGGCGATTATCAATTAAAGCTAAGTGCGAAAATGAGTGAGCCTTTAACACGTGTTGAAACTTTTTTTTAAAAGAAAAACTAAATCTTTTAAAATAATCAGCGGACTTGATTTACATTAGATCAAGTGAGTATATGTGTTGGGAAATTTGTATTTAGTTTTGGTGGAAGTTCCAAAACAGGTTGTAATAGGACCAGTCAGATCTGTTTGTTGACTGATGACTTAGAATCAGATTAAGATGACCAGTTGAAATGTATAGATAGTTGATGTAAAAGATAGGTCACATATTGAGGGGGAACTCAATATGTATAGGTCAGGTCAATTTATCAGATGACCAGATAAGGTCAGATGATCAGAAGACTAAGACAAGTCAGAAGACAAGAAGAAGTCAGATGATCAGGTGAAGACTAAAGACACTGAGACTCAGAGAAACCTGAAGACTCAGATAAACCTGAAGACTCAGATAAGACTGAAGACTCAGAGAAACCTGAAGACTCAGATAAACCTGAAGACTCAGATAAGCCTGAAGACTCAGAGTAATCTGAAGATCAGAAGACTACCAAAAGATCAAGAAGACCAGAAGACCTACATCAGCCGAGTCTGTAAATTGTGCTAAGACA
The DNA here is from genome assembly GCA_037126765.1 of Stenogyne calaminthoides. NCBI lineage: Eukaryota > Viridiplantae > Streptophyta > Magnoliopsida > Lamiales > Lamiaceae > Stenogyne > Stenogyne calaminthoides. The sequence continues at coordinate 11,897,678 of JBBCBC010000029.1, forward strand.
ATCTGCATCAGAAGACTCTATCAGGTAGACTGATCAGTTATCTGATCAGGTCAGCTCACACCTGGTGTCAACCAAAATGGTACACCAGACCATGCGAATATTCTACAAGAAGAATATCAAACGTCAATTGGACAAATACTGAAGTGCCGTACTCGTGAAGCCAATAAGAGAGCGACACGTGCACAAAAAGAGCTGACAATGCGGGATTCGACGTTGCGGACACAAACGGCGCTAATCATGCCTTCGGCCTTGCCGATATTCGAAGCACGTCACATCAAATCCTACAAACCTACCAAATATAGCCGGAAATTCAAATTGCTCTCCAACGGCTCTTTGATTTCACGGTCTATAAAATGGGATTGCTCTTCAAAAATGAAAGAGCACCGAAAAGAGCGGAACAACGGAAATAACGCAAATTATCAAGAAGCAAAAACTATAGCAGAATTTCCGCTCGAAGAACACAAAATTTGAAGATTATTCTTAAGTGTTCATCTCAATGTTCTTAGCATAGAAATCTCATCCTCTAGCTTTTTGGCTACATAAACACTAGGATAGATTTCCAGTTAGAACTACAACAAATCTTTACCCAAACTCAAAAGTTAGGTTAAGTTTGTTTTGCAAGATTCCAGACTAGGGATTCTAGTTCTGATTTCTGGGATCGGTTGAGTGTGAACTTGATAAACATCTGTTGGGTGTTGGACTAACACATTAAACTAAGTCCAGTCGGTTAAGTTGGTTTAGTTGGTGCCCCTTGTGATAGGGAAGAGTGGACGTAGGACCGATTGTCTGAACCAGTATAAAAATCTTGTATGCATTTACTTGCTCTTTATTGCTTTACACTATTACACACAACCGAGCTTAAAACTGCATACATATTATGAGTTAATATCGATGCACCAAGCAACCGATCGTCGGAGATTGATGACTTAGTCGGTAGATTGAAAACCGACTTGAGAATCTGATTTGATAAAACTGGTTTTTCACACGGGTACAAACTAGCTTCCGCACTATCAGTTAAACTGACAGATTTCTAACTGATCAGCCCTCAGGCGTTCAGTAAGATTGAATATCAGTCCAAACTGATTCACTTGCACTCTGATCAGGCAAACAACAATCACACCTGATCTGCACGAAAAAGTTTTCAAAAGTCTATTCACCCCTCCCCTCTAGACTTCTGCCCTCACGAAACCCGTTCGAGACTTACAAGTGGTATCAGAGCAGTGGTTCTACAGACCACTGGCTTTGAGTATCATCGGTTCTTGAGGAAGAACCTTTGTGGTCATTTGAACTGATCTTGAAAAACCGTTTTCAAAACTCATTCGTTTTCAAAATCACTCAGCATGGATAATACTTCTGGTATGTATCATGATTTGCCTAAATTTTCCATTGATGAGTATGCAGACTGGACAATATACATGTGCAACCATCTGGGGTCAATAAGCGGCAAAATGATGGAAGTCATTGAACGAGGACCCATCATCATCTATCATGACAACCCAGCTGTTGGAGGTGATCCAGATTTTGCAGTTGGAAGCCTTGTCCGAAAGAGTCCTGCCCTGATGGATGCAGAAGAAAGAAAGCTGTATACTCTGGATACAATAGCCAGGCATATAATCATGAAGACCATGGGTAAGATAACCAAAGAAAAGATAAAGTATCTCAAGACGCCTAAGCGAGATGTGGGATACGACTTTATTTGAGATGTGAAGGAAATGATCAGATCAAAGACAGCAGGTTGCAAGCTGAACTGGTGAAATTCGAGAAGCTTAAGATGCTGCCAAATGAAACCATCAACGAGCTCGATGGGAGAATCACCATGTCAGTCAACTAGCTACGAGAACTTGGACGAGAGATGTCAGATAAAGACATCAATTACAAGATCTTGAGATCCCTTACCAAGAAGTGGAACATGAAAGTCACGGTAATCAAGGATTGCCAAGATATTGCCAAGATGAAGCCAAGTAGTCTGTTCCTAAGTCTTAAAGCCCATGAGTTCGATCTGATCGAAAGAGGGCAAGAAGAAGAAGACGAGTCGTCTGCTGAAGCTACAACCTCTACATCAAAATCAGTTGCATTCAAAGCAGCCAGCAGCAGATCAAAGGCTACTGAACCTGTTGGAAACATAATAAGCCAAGCTGAACAGATCGCTTTGCTTACCAGGAAACTTGAAAGATCTAACCTTCAACTTGGTAAGTATCGCAGATTTTACAGAGATTATCAAGACAGCAGAGGAAGAAATAGGAGGCCAGCTGACAGATCTCCATAAAGGACCCGGATCGATGGACCGAAGGGATCACGAGAGAAGATAAGAAAAGAGATGATCGATCCCGATGAGAGAAGAGATAACAGATCGAGAGAAGAAGTTCGATTACAATCGAGAAAGGAAAGTCACCGACAGATCCTACAGACGAAGTGACTCACCGCGAAGAAGTTCCGTGGATCGTGGATCATGCTTCAATTTGAGAAACCAGTCACTTCTACCGCGTTTTGCACGGACGACAAGAGAAAGAGAAGAGAAGCGGAATGCGAAGAGAGCAACGCTTATAGAGACGAAAAAGCCATGGTTCTCGACACATCGGGAATTGATGATTCCTATTTGCCCTCTGAGGATTTTGGCTACTCATCGTTAGAGGACTTATGTCTGATAAGCAATGCTGATGATTTCTTCGACCATGAAGATCTGATATTCTCTTGGATGATGAAATCATCGATGGCTAAGGAGGAAGACCAATCTGAGGTAACCTCTAAACCTTCTGCTTTTTCAATTTCCACACCAGCTATAATTAGCACACCTGCTGGAGAGATTTACTTGCAGCTCTATTCTGAGCAATTGCTTGATGATCTCTCTAACGTGATGAACACACTTATACAATAGTGGAAGTTGAAAAGCGATAAGCTAAGGATAAAAAATACTCGACATTGTTAAAGAGAATGTTGTCGAAAAAAAGCCTGAACTGAAATCGGTGAAGCTACTCGAAGGAAATCGAAGAACTAAAAGTTAAAAGTTAAAGTTAAATCTTCTGATCAGGAGAAGCAGATTAAGGAATAGCTAGCAATCAACAAACAGCAAGCTGATGATTTCAAAATCTTACAAGCTAAGTTTGATGAACTCTTCCGACTACATGAGAGTCTAAAATCTACTGAGGATAGTTTACGCAAGAAAATAGAGGTTTTCACGAAATCATCAAAAACCGATTCGGGATATGAACACCTATTTTGAACACCAACTAACAAAGAAGGAATTGGGTATGAGAACCCTTCTACATCCTCAAAAGCCCCCCGCCGGTTCACTTTAAAAGGGTGTAATCAAACGAATTTCGATAAAGATACACAAAAAAGCAAAATATGTATCTGATAAGGGAAAGAGACCTACTGAACAAGTAAGGCAAGTGCCTAATCAGAAAGGGAAGAAATGGACCCCAACTGATTAAACATCAGTTGAGGAATCAACAAAAGAACTCATTTCTTCTGAAGAGACCTCAACCTGATCAGCAGATTAGGTATCAGAAGAGACAACTTGTCACAAGGAAATCTAATATGAAACTCAATCAGGGTCAGCTGCCTAACAAGCAAGCTAAAGGTAAACTGCCAAGACCATTTATGCCAAAAAGATATGAATCTTTTAATGGTAGCGATCGTACCTATCCTTACAATCGAGACCTAGGGACTCTTTTTGAGCCTCATTTGGGTTAAAAAGAAGACAAACTGTAAAGAAAAATCCCAAGTCTTCTGATTCACTCAAGGCTCGCACAAATAATCATACTAATCAGAATGCATATAAATAGACGTATGATTATGTTGACATTTATGGGAGACAAATCAGGCCTTCTGATCTATCGATTACAATAGAAGTGCCCCTGTTTGTATGGATCCTAAAACCACTGTAACCCTCGGGACCCAATCTAAAGGGGTACCTAAAACTGATTCGATTGCGGGTTTTGCGTGGGTTTGGCCAACAAAGGAGGTGTACAAGCAACTATCCGGTACATCGATAGTGGATGCTCAAGGCACATGACTTGAAGCAAACATCGCATTTAGCTCTTACACAAAGAACAAGAAGGCCCACGTGTACTCTTTGGTGATGATAACTTTGGTTTTACCAGAGGATTCGGAACCTTAGAGAATGATGATGTACAAGTTCTTTGGAGTCTCGTATGTCGAAAGGTTTAAAGCATAACTTTGTTATCGATATCACAATTCTCGACAAACGGATTCAAGGTGTTGAGTTCTCGAGTGATCGATTGTACTATAAGGGTAGAGCTACTCAACAAATCTTCTAATGGTTCAAGGAAAGCCGCGATCTATCTGAATGATTGGAGCAGTTGTCCAAGAAATGCATGCCTAATTGTTAAGAGTTCCAAAAAGTAGCGGTTGGCTCTGCTCGCAAAAGAATGAGTCATCGAACTTTAAAACCCTTAACAAGATAGCTAGGATGTCTTTGGTTGAGGGACTTCGAATGAGGTATTCTCAAAGGATCGGACACATGTCGATGTCGGAAGGAAAAATAGGTTAAAAGCCTCATTCAAGGGAATACGGACCAAAGATCGATGAAAGTAGTATTGCAAATTGCTCCATATGGATTTATTTGGACCCGATTACACCGGTCAATCTCGTGATGACGCTAAATATACTCGGTAATCGTGGATGATTATTCCAAGTTTACGGGTTGTATTCTTATATAAGAAGAATGAGACAACAACAAAGATACGAGTGCGCTCAAGAAACTACAAAAGCGAAAAGGGTGTAAATTATAGTGAAAATCGGATCGGATAAGTCAAAATTTCGAACTCTTTTATTCTTGATTTTTTCACTAAGTTTGGTATCTGACATGAGGCGTCATTTGCAAGAACATACAACAAAATGGAGTAGCGAGCGGAGAAAGCAGAACCCTCAAGGAAGCCTTTCACTACTATGTTAATTTGAACATGCGACACCAAGCCGTTTTCGGCGCGAAGCCATCAATACTACATGCCCACACTCGAAACAGATGCTCTCGACTAAGGCTCACTACAAAACACCCTATGAAGGCTGTGGAAGGGCGAAAAACCTCGTGTTTCTTACTTCCATGTTTTTTGGAGTGCAAGTGTTTCATACACAACAATGGGAAAAGTCGGTTGAAGACCTTTGAGGCCAAGTCAGATGAGGGTATATTCTTAGGATATTCCTCATCCATCAAGACTTTCAGGGTTTACAACAGGCAAACCCTAGTTGTGGAAGAAACACCTCATGTGGTCTTTGATGAGACATCTTCTGAACAAGAGAAAGCGCCTCGAGAACAAAGCGATACCCAGATCAGCCGGTTTGATGCACGAAAATGGATCGATTAAGTATCAAGGAGAAAAAGAATTTGAGCAGCGTAACGGTGTATATCCCGAACCCCGATCTTTGGCGATGCACCGGGTCAATCGGACCCTAAAGTGCGCTGGCTGTCGATGAAGAAGTTCGCATACGGTGAGGCGATTTCAAGCCGAAACCATACGGTTAGGGGAACTCTGAAGTTCCTCTGAGACAGACATCGGACACATGATGAGTCCAACATCAGCTGAGACATGTCCATATAAAGTGGATCATAATCCTGCACCACTCCCAATAACTAGTAATTAACTACTATCAGAAGAGGATGATGTTCTCCAAACAGATGCAAATCAGAAAAGAAGGACCTGGATAACCAGTCATCCAACTGATCTGATTATCGGAGACCCATCTGATAGAGTCAAAACTAGACATCAGATTGGTGAAAGTGTCATGTATTGTTGTTATCTGTCTTTGAAGGAACCAACTAAAGTAGAGGAAGTTCTACAAGCGTAAAAATTTGGATTCTAGCCATGCAAGAAGAATGGAAAGTTTTTGAGAGGAATCAAGTTTGGAAGGCGGTGGGACAGACCAACTCATCAAGACATGATTGGCACGAAGTGGGTATTCAAGAACAAAGAGATGAGAATAATGTCATAAACCGGAAATAAGGCAAGACTTGTTGCTAAGGGGTATTCACAATCGAAGAATTTATTATGATGAGACCTTTCCACCGATCGCCGCTTTAAAAGCCATTCTATTATTTTCGCATATCTTGCCTACGAGAGGGTTCAATGTGTATCGAGATGGATGTAAAAGTGCATTCTTAAGCAGGGCTACTAAGTGAGTAAGTTTATGTTGAACAACCTCGAAGCTTTGAAAAAGCGACCAAGTGTACCGTTTAAGAAAACCTCTTTATGGCACGAAACAAGCTCCTCGAGCTTGGTATGATACACTCTACCGGTTCTTGACAACCATGATTCACTAAAGGAATAGTGGGATGTAACCTTATTGAGAATAGAAGATGGGAAGATATTCGATGGTTCATTTATGTGGACGATATCATCTTGGATCTCCCAACAAGAAGTTATGTGAGAAGTTCAACAAGTTGATGCAAGGAAGTTCGAGATGTCCATGATGGGTCGGATGAATTACTTTTACGGGTTTTGGTCAAGCAAAATCTGAGAAGGATATTCATCGCCGCCAGCGAAATACACTAGGAATTTATTGGCTAAGTTTGGAGTTCAAAAGCCGTAAGGAAGCGAATTCCTATGATGAGTGGATTCAAGATGGATCCAGATGAGGGACGGTCGAAAACTAATCGGAAAGAATATAGGGCTCTCATTGGATCTCTCTACTATACTGGCCGCCAAGAGACCCGGATATCACTTTTGCAATAGGTGTATGTGCGAGATGGCAAATCCAATGCAAAAGCCACCTGAAGCAGACTAAGCGGATTCTTAAGTATCTGAAGGGGACGATAAACCTTGGTTTATTTTACCCATCGGATGATAATCTAGAGCTTAGTGGGTATTGCGATTACGATTCACGGAGGTTGCGAATCGAGGAAGTCAACCTCGGTACATATCGGTTTTAGGTAGTAAACTGATCTCTTGGTTTTCAAAAAGCATACATGGATTGCGACATCTACTCTTGAAGCCGAGAATATATGGTGCGGGAAATTCATTGTTCCCAAGCTGCTCTGGCTAAATCGTGGTGAGGGATTACAACATCGTAGCTAGAACGTGCACATATGATACGTGGCGTTAATAGTCTTATTGCAATCTTTCGAATCTGTTTTTACATACAAGATGCAAGCATGTGGATGTCGGACATCATTTTATCGAGAGATCATGTTGAAAAGAAGAATATCAGAATGGAAAAGATCCATACTGATAAGCAGAAAGCTGATATTTTAACTAAGCCACTAGCTGAGATCATATTCAGAGAATTATGCAATGAGCTAGGGCTTCTGGATCTCGGAGAAAGTGCACCAGAAATGTTTGGTGGGTGGTCTCGAGAACGAGTTGGTTAAAAAGACTAAACGAGTTAAGAGGAATCAGTTGAGTTAGGAATCTCAACTGATCAGAAGATCAGATAAGTGGATCAGATAAGTAACGAAGTGGATCAAACAGGAATCTGATCAGATGAGTGGAATATTGTTGGGAAATGCTAAGGTATAGGTTACCATCAGTAAGGTCAATAAGTAATCAAGCCAACCAGATCAGATCACAGTGGTAACTGATTGATTACAATATCAATCAGTCAGATACGTTTCTTATTTATCCCTTTCTAAACATCTTATATGCATTATTTAAATTAATTGGTTTTACTTTGTATTCTCTTAACTTTGTGACGAATGCACTGCAAAACATTAAATGCGGACATGGGAATGTGTATTTAATGCGTTTTATTGCGAATTTTCGAGTCCAAAATACGAGAAGAATACTTTTCTCAACCGTGCGATTAAAACACTTTTTCGGCTGACTAATCTCAGCCATTGATTTCAAAACACGGACACTTGAGTACCTTTGGGAAGTTGTGCAAAAAGGTTTCCCTCGCATAATATAAATCCAAATCTTTCTCAGAAAACTTCTTTCCACTACTTCGTCTTCTCAGGTTTTCTTAAAAGATCAAATCTTCAAAAATTATCTTCCAAAACCGATTGATTCTATTTTCACGATTTCTCAATCCTACGAATCAATTTCTGGTAATTTTCTTTTAAGAACTGCATAAATTCACTCTGGTTATTAGGTTTACGAATCGTGCTGTTATGTTTCTGTAATTTATATCTGCACCGATCTATATGCTTATTTGCTTAATTGATGCTTAGATTGCTGGTTTGACTGAGTTTTTTTGAAATAATTTACCCAAACTAACATCAATTTGCATATCATACAAAAATGGCATATCTTGTTGAACGACAGGGCTAAGGGAAAAAGTTCTGCAATTTCGCATCAATGAAGAAAGATATCATTGATGAGAAATATGTAGTATTTTCGATCACCTCGGATCTGAGTCATTTAGAAATTGCGAGTGCTTTTGGCGTGTGGTCTTGAACAATATTGCTCTAGACATCGAACATAGTCCACACTCATGAAGCCCTAGAATTTATGTACGATCTCTGAAGGGCGAGGACATTGATCTTGACTGATTTCTTGGTTGGAGGATTGGAGCACGAGTGTCGAATGATGATCTTGGCGGATCTTGGTCTCGCTTTCGAGGAAGCATCAACCCAGAAACCTACACAACTGATGTAGGAGAGAAGAACTTTCTTGAAGCCGAGCTGTTGAGACCAGCAAACAAGGAGAATACAACGAATGTCAAAGCCTCCTACCTGAAGAGGAAATATCGCCTTCTCCTTGAGATCGTTCAGAAGGTGATTATGTGCTCAACCTACGATCTTGATCTTTGTCACTTCTTATAAGATCAGTGTCATGACTGCAATCATCAAGAAGGCTTCCGATATGGATTGTTGGGTATGGTCAAGGCAAGACTGCGGAAAGACTCGGGGAAGTTCGATCTGACCCAGAGGAATGAAGTGTGCTTATCTTCCAAGTGCTCCTTCATGCACAAAATCTCAATCATTCTGTCAGACAAGCTGCCAAATAATTATGAATGGAATGAGAATTTTGCGAAGGTGTATCAAGCAAAGCACAAGGCAATCTTGGGCAAAGATGAGCCTCTGCCTGGTCAATCTGATGAGGATCCTACTCCTTATGTGCCCAAACCAAAGGGAGAAAAGAAGGGAAAAGAAAAAACCATTTGCATCTTGAGCGAGGAACGGCCATTTCGGAGAAGAGGTTGAAAGGAAGGATCGGCCAAGAAACCGGATGCTCAACGAAAAACGCGTCGAAGAGTTACTTCTCCTCTCAAGATCGCTCCTAGTTACATTCAACAAGTTCCGCGTAGGCGAGGATCGATCGAGTTGAATTAGAAGTGAGGATAGTAGTCAGCTCTGAGCACACTGTCAGTGGAGTTAGGGACGAGTAGATGATCGAAGAAGAAGGGGAGAAAGCTGTCAGAGGAACTGAAGTGGAGCACTCTGAGGAAGAATCACCATCTGATTCTCTGCCTCTCATTAAGATCTTCCAGAAAGAAAGATCGTCTACGCCCACTTCCAAATCACCATCACCCTCTCCTCAAAAATCATCACCACCACCCTCTCCTCACATAACATTCTCACCCTCACCCTCACCAGTCAGATCACCCAGATCTCCCACTCCCCCAACCATTGAACCTGTTCAGGAAACTGAACCCCCTCAACAAGTGGAAAACGAACCTGAACCACAAATGTCCCCACCTCACTCCCAATCTCCAGAAAAGATACCTGAGAGATCTGACAAACGTGTGTCCATCTCTCATAATCCCTTCAACACCAGAACCGTGCTTGCTTCACCTGATTCTGAAAGCCCGATCATAAGAATTATAAAGCAACACATCAAGGAGTATCTGCTGGACCTGTGCCCTGAATTGGATCAATACCCTGGCATCCAGCATCGGATAGAAGAGATTGTGTTCTGGAGGGATATCAGATTGAAAAGCATCGAGGAATTTCTGATCCTCATGAAATCTCTAGGCTCTGACTTCTTTGTAGACTTGGAGATGAAGTGCTTGGAGAATGCTGGGATTGATAGCGCTGTTGAATTGGCCTCTGAGGATGATATCAGATGGTTGATTCATGACAGGTTCGGGGATTGTTGATAATAGAGAGGAGACTGTACAATCTCCTACAGATCTTGAGGGAGCTGCCGATGAACCAAGAATGGGTGCTGCAGATGAGACCCAACTTGGCAAGGCATCAACATCTGACCAGACTGCTATGCTGAGCTCCAAATCCCTAGATCTTAGTACTGAGAAGATTCGGGATGGGGTAAAGGCTGCTATATAGAAGAAATTCCACGACTCTCACGGCCGAGATCGATGAAGCGGTTTGAAGAAGAGCAAACAAAAGCTGGTTGACAGAGAGAAAAGGAGTCTCACGGTTGAGAAACTCTCACTGAGCGCACAATGCCATCCTTTCTGATGTGATGCAATTAGTTAATCCTCTTGCCGAGAAGCTCACTCTCCAGACTGATAAACTCAAAATTCAGACAGACTTGCTCAATGAAACACAGGTACTACTGGAAAGTGTTTGGGCATCCCTGGAGAAGACTGACAACCACATGGATATGGGTTGGAAGCATTTTGTTTCTCTGAGGCGTGCAAGAAAGGATATCGAATTTGCTCTCGGACTCTTTTTAACTCTGCACCTTACGCGAACCGCTCGAGATCCTCCTCTTGTTGTTGAGGAACTTCGAGAGAGGAGATGACACGGCGATTTATTGCTCTGAATTACAGGTTGTCCAACCTCTTTGATGAAACCAAAAAGGGGGAAGGACAAGAGAAAGTAGAAAAACAGACACAGATGGTAACTATTGCATCTCTACCGAAACCAGATGTCGACTTGCACGAAGCCACTCCATCGGTCGATCTTGTTCTTTGAACTAAAAAGAAACCTTGGAGCAACATAGCAAAAGAGATCAGAAAGCGGAAGATTGTTGTTTTTCGGATGTTATTGCGAGTCGATAAGATTGAAGACTTCTCTTCGTCTGTCATGTAAAAAGAATGGAAATTGACGATCGGGGCTAAGAGCCTTGAACTTCGCTAAGAAAACTAGCGAGAAGAAGACGAACGAGATGAACTGAGCAGGACTACGAAGACAAAGAAAGGCAAAGGCAAGATGTTGAAATTCTTCTTTGAAGTTCGGAGACAAAAGGGCAATTATTCTCTACAAAAAGTCGGATGTCTCCCGAACAAATTCAAGAGCAAACCAGACAGAGAATAAAAGAAAATTTGCCATTAAGAAAGCGAAGTTAGCAGGAGAGGCTAAGGGACTAAACATCGCATACATCAGAAGGAAGAGAAAGAATGAAAGTGCTGACAAAGGAGATTGCTTGGGAAGAGAAAGCCTTTCCGACACCAGTCAAAGACATCCTCTATGCCCGGCTAGATCTGCTTCCAGAATGGGATCAGATTAGAGCAGAATAGTTGTGTGACGTGTACATCCTAGAGATAATTCCGATTCATCAAGACCAGACAGAAAACGATGATGAATTTCGGAACTGGTTAGAAACGAAGTACCCAGACTTCTACCAGACGGTGATGAAGGAAGGGAAGATCATGTCTCTGATACCTGAAGCTCCTCCCTTTGAACAACTCCTTCCACCTTTGCATCCAGATAACAAGCTAGATGCTGTCAAATTCAAGGATGTCAACTATGGATTTGCTGACAAAGGAGGGATCCATAGAAGAGAATATCTGGACAAGCTAATGCAAAGGATGTACAAGATGTTTGGTATCCCCAAAGAACTTCAAAGGTTCAAGTACTGCTGAGGAAGACAATCTGGAATCAGATGATAGGTACGTTTTATGTATTCTGTAATGCACACACCTATCTGAATGAAATATTATATTTCTCTGATTCTAAGACAACATCTCATTGTCTTCTGAAGTGTGTACTGTTTTTACATTATCTGCATTTCTATTCATGTTATCTGTTTTTCTGATTAAGTGTTTTGGTTCCATCAAAAAGGGGGAAATTGTTGGGAAATTTGTATTTAGTTTTGATGGAAGTTCCAAAACAGGTTGTAATAGGACGGTCGGATCATTTGGATCGATGACTTAGAATCGATTAAGATGACCCGGTGAAATGTATAGATGGTGATGTAAAGATAGGTCACATATTGAGGGGCAACTCAATATGTATAGGTCAGGTCAATTTATCAGATGACCAGATAAGGTCAGATGATCAGAAGACTAAGACAAGTCAGAAGACAAGAAGAAGTCAGATGATCAGGTGAAGACTGAAGACACTGAGACTCAGAGAAACCTGAAGACTCAGATAAACCTAAAGACTCAGATAAGACTGAAGACTCAGAGAAACCTCAAGACTCGGATAAACTCAAGACTCGGGGATAAGTTCTCAAGACTCAAAGTAACTCAAGATCGAAGACTACCAAAAGATCAAGAAGACCAAGACCTACATCACGAGTCTCATAAATTGTGCTAAGACAATCCGCATCGAAGACTCTATCAGTAGGCCCGATCGGTTATCCGACAAGTCACCACACCGTGTCAACCAAAATGGTACACCAGACCATGCAAATATTCTACAAGAAGAATATTAAACGTCAATTGGACAAATACTGAAGTGTCGTACTCGTGAAGCCAATAAGAGAGCGACACGTGCACAAAAAGAGCTGACAATACGGGATTCGACAACAAGGACACAAACGACGCTTAATCATGCCTTCCTGCGCCCGATATTCAAGACGCCACATCAAATCCTACAAACCTACCAAATATAGCCGGAAATTCAAATTGCTCTCCAACGGCTCTTTGATTTCACGGTCTATAAAATGGGATTGCTCTTCAAAAATTAAAGAGCACCAAAAAGAGCGGAACAACGGAAATAACGCAAATTATCAAGAAGCAAAAACTATAGCAGAATTTCCGCTCGAAGAACACAAAATTTGAAGATTATTCTTAAGTGTTCATCCCATTGTTCTTAGCATAGAAATCTCATCCTCTAGCTTTTTGGCTACATAAACACTAGGATAGATTTCCAGTTGGAACTACAACAAATCTTTACCCAAACTCAAAAGTTAGGTTAAGTTTGTTTTGCAAGATTTCAGACTAGGGATTCTAGTTCTGATTTCTAGGATCGGTTGAGTGTGAACTCGATAAACATCTGTTGGGTGTTGGACTAACACATTAAACTAAGTCCAGTAGGTTAAGTTGGTTTAGTTGGTGCCCCTTGTGATAGGGAAGAGTGGACGTAGGACCAATTGTCTGAATCACTATAAAAATCTTGTGTGCATTTACTTGCTCTTTATTGCTTTACACTATTACACACAACCGAGCTTAAAACTGCATACATATTACGAGTTAATATCGATGCACTGCTTGGTGATCGTCAAAGGATGACTTAATCGATTGAAAATGACTTGAGAATCTGTTTTTGATAAAACCGGTTTTTCACGGTACAAACTAGCTTCCGTGACTATCGATTAAACCGCGGATATCTAAGCGATCGCCCAGGCATTCAATAAGATTGAATATCAGTCCAAACTGATTCACTTGCACTCTGATAAATTTGCAATCACGCGCGATCTCTGACGAAAAAATTTTTGAAGTCTATTCACCCCTCCCCTCTAGACTTCTGCCCTCACGAAACCCGTTCGGGACCTACAATATGAATGCTTTATAAGATGATATCAGCATGAAATTTAAAATAATAGAATAATAAAAACACACAAGGTCTGTAGTGGTTTAGAGACTCGGCTCATATGTTCACTCTTCTCTATCAGCAGGGGTAATTTCCTAAACTTAGGAATCTTGAGTTAGAGTGTCAAGGCACACTGTTCAATCACTTCTCCCTTCGTGGAATTCGACTATCTAAAATTTTGAATGAGTTCCAGTCCTCTTACAATCAATTTTTTAGTTAAGTTATAACCTAACTTAGTTAATCACTCAAACTTTCCAACTTTCAAAATAAGGGTTTGAAAATATGTTCCACCTAAGTGAGATCTTTCTTACAAATGTTTAGCTAAGAGCTAAGGAAGAGAAGATCTCTCTAAACTTTTGGATGTGAATATGAGAGCTGGAATACAGATTTGAACACTTAGAATTTCTTGCTTGAATGCTTGGTGTTCTTCGAAAATTGCTTGAATACTTAAATAGGCCTTGCTTGCTAAGTGTGAAAGAGAATTTTTGTAACCTTACTCTGAAGGTTGGATCTGAATTTATAGAGAGATTTAAAAACTAGTCGTTGGAGAGAAAGCTTGAAATCTTTCTACTTTTGGTGTACAATATGTATTGAGAATATGTGTACAAAAACATTTTACCATTTAAGGTAACATCTCAGTTGTTCCTAGTACTTTAAAGTCCTTGATGCAATACACTTTATTTCAAATTATGTACTTGTGTTGTCGGTTTATCATAGGTCTGTGTAAGTATGTGTGTAACAGATCTCTCAAGTCAACTGACACATTTGTTATGTTTTTTGAGAGCATAAAGTCCTTGCTTGGCTTCTGGTACTTGACTGCTTCAAAGTACGCTGACACTTTAAGTGTTGTTCCTATTATTTTTATTGATTGCAAGTCTTATGTCCAAAGGACAATCTACCTTTTTAACCTGACTTAATCTCAACTCATATCAGATGATATTATCATCTTGTACGTAGAATACAAGATTTCTAATACTCTAGGTGGTCTTCTTAAATACGGTCTTCAGGTCCTCAGCTGATCTTTGGTAAGCCTTCTGATACTAAAAGTTGAATTCCAACCGACCTTGTTAACCTATTCAAAACTTAAGTTTAAACCTCAGCTAACTATACAAGTTTAGCTCCTATTACATGGTGTTTAGATATAATTATCAAAACTATAAATTTCCCAACATCTTTTTTTGATGGTTAAATCAAATGCTAGGCTTAAAGATGAATTTGCATTCTTGGTTGAACGATATGTAAAGATTTTTCTAGTAGTGTGTGCAATAGTTAACTTAAAAAAATAAATGCAAAAAAAGTTCGATTTTCACGTCAAGCATTAATAGGTGAACATAAATTATGTTGAGAATCAAATCATGAATGATCTCAGTAATGGTCTATTAAGTCGTGTCACTACATTAATTATATTTTAGACACTTAACCAATTACAAAAAATCTCCTAATAGAAAAAAAAAATTAGACTCTCCCCTTCTCCCGATGATTTGAACATAGATGACTCACTACATATAAAACAAATAAAAAAGAGTAAATTGTGATTTCTCATTGATGGAGAATTATATGTCCGCCTCGAAGATGAAGACAAGTATCTCTTTTAGTGAGGTGGTCATACTGGGGCAATAGGATAACAAGTGTCCTTGATAAGAGAGGGTCCGATGACAATTAAAATGACATCCAACAAGTTTTCACCATTAAAGGGTTGCGACCGAGGTCAAGCATGAAGGTGAATAAACGGAGGTCACTTCTGGAGGGATGACCATTCAAAGTAAATGACAATTGGAATCTTCCACTTTTAGTACAAGACCATGAGTCAAAGAGAATGAAAGCGGTTGAGTGCACACATCTTTAGGAAGCAATTAAGACCAAGAGTTAGAGAGAGTAAAAGTGATGAATGCACAAATATTTAGAAACCATTTACACCTAAAAATGGACGTATCTACCTTAGTGCAACCTCGGGCTCGAGCTCGATGTATTTCTTTTTCAATTTCTTTATAGTGCATGTGTGTGTATATATATATATTATTAATTATTTTTTACCGTTAAACACTCAGCTTAATCAATTTAAACTCAATTTAGTTAGAATTCACTAAAATTTATTTTTAAAATTAAATCATAATTCACACAAATCTCAATTTATTTATTTTAAAAAAAAATCATGTTCGACCCACATATTGAACTAACAACCAAAGGACATAAACTATCTTTTAGTGTAAATTCACTCAGAAATTAATTTGTATGTCCTGCTTTTTTTTTTTTTTTTTTGACAAACATATAGATTACCACGTTAATTTTATTACAAATACTATCAATTTCTACTATTCAATTTTCTCATAATCACTAATTTTGATTAATTCTTTTAAAATTACATTTTTTTGCAGTCACCTTAATTAGAAATGAGTTACTCATTCGAATTTCCTTTTTTTACATACATATAGACTACCACATTAATTTTATTACAAACATTATCAATTTCTACTATTCAATTTTCTCATAATCATTAATTTTGATTAATTCTTTTAAAATTACATTTTTTTGCAATCACCTTAATTGGAAATGAGTTACTCATTCGAATTTCTTTTTTTACATACATTTAAAAAGAAATCGGCTTAAGAGCATCCACAATCATCATATATAGAGGTGTTCAAACATCGGATGAATTAATGTTAATGTTAATGTTAAAATCATTGTAACAAATATATAGATAAGAGAGAGAAAATACTTTTAAATTGGAGAGAGAATGTCATTCATCCAAATATATGAATAAGAAGTGGGTCTCATGTGCATCTGAGTGCACCGTGCACTCATAGTGCATTTCAGAAGAGTGCAACTATACAAAACATAAACGTGCAACTATTCCAAATAGAAGCATGCAACTATGTTCATATATTAACAGTTGCACTTTTATGTGTAAATAAATTGCACTTTTCAGCATAACAAATTGCACGCTTCTAAAATGCACTATGAGTACACGGTGCACCCGGGTGCATACAAGATCTAGCCATGAGTAAAATAAAGAAGATACTTTTAACAAAAAAGTGAATAAAATAAAGATAAAGATGACTCATAAAAAATATAGGGTAATGGTACTGAGTAACACTCCTATGTAAAAATTATCATTGTTATTCAAAAAAAAAATCATTGTTTAAAAATATAAAGTATTTTTTAAATAGTGAAAGTTTTTGTGCATAGCAGTAATAGTTTATACACATAACAATGATACTAAAAAAACTGAGTTCACCATGAACTTGGGTAATTTCAGACGTGTTCAAACGTGTCAATGGCATTTGGGGTAATTTCACCTAGGGTGAACACTGTTTTGACGTGTCAAATTACTTTTGTACCCTTAATAAAAAAAAGTAATATAAAAATTATCACTTATTTCATTAAGACATAACTTCATACGAGACGATATCATGCATGAGACAGAGTACAACTTAATACAATCAACACTCATTTTTTTAAGTGTAAAAACGTCAATGTCCAAATTACACTTCAACCGTATTGTGAGACTATCTCACATAGATGTGTCTCACAACTTATTACTTTTTGAAGTGTTTTTTTACTATTTATTAGTAGTTGCAAACACACCCGAAGCTTCATCCGGTGTGAATAATTTGGGATTTCTGCACATTTATTGGAGAATGAAACGAATGACGTGGTGTACCAGCTCACTTATGTACAATAGATTGATGTTGTAATCTATCTCCTTCTATTTCCCAATCTTTTTAACTCCACGTGTAACAACAATCATCCGCTAATTCTCCTTAATTCACGGCTTTCAAAATAATTTCTCCTTAATTCACATTTTTATTAAAAAATTACAAATTCTAAACTAATCCACGTTCATTTTTATATTCGAATTTTTTAAAATTATATATCTCTTTTTTTTTCTCAATAAATTCACCTTATTTTTTTTTTTTTTTTTTACATTTATTCGATTTTTTTATATATCTCTCCTTTTATTTTTCCCTTTTTTTCTCAACAAATTCACCTTATCTTTATTTTTTCTACATATGTTCGATTTTTTTTATATATCTCCTTTTATTTTTCATCCTTTTATTTTTCCCTTTTTTTCTCAACAAATTCACCTTATCTTTATTTTTTCTACCTATGTTCGATTTTTTTTATATATCTCCTTTTATTTTTCAACGGTTTAAATTTTAATTTGAATAAATATAAACTTCAGTTAATAAACTTTATCTACAACCACCAGTTACTACTCACCATTTCTCCACTATACATTAATCCATGATTTAAATTTTAAAATTTGAAAACTTAATCAGTTATTTCTCAACTTTTTCTCCGTCCATAACTTCCTCCTCCCTCAGTCATGTACTTACCGCGCGTTCCACCGTTTCTTGCTACGATGATTCATCTTCGGCCATTTTCAAAGTTCAGGTTTTCAATTTTTTATTAATCTGTATTTGCTAATTACTTTTTCTATATTTAAATTTCTACCGTCCAAGTCCCAGTGTTAGTTTCTCAAGTTGCCTCAATTGCGGAAATCAGTTATGGATATATCATTCGAGAAGATCTTTCCTTTGTTGGCTGTATCTCAATAGGGATTTTTTATTGGATCTTTGATTTCAAAGGTAATATTTATTCTATTTTTTTAATTTTCGTGTTAAATCGGTCGTTTCCCCATAAATATCTTAGCAGGCAACGATGTAAACTTTTGATTGAAATTTAGGATTTCAATGATTTTCTTTTATAATTTATGATAGTTGTGAACTTACCATCTTAGACTATGATTTCGTTCTAAATATGCGAATTACAAATTAAGTAGAACCTTTACTGTTCCCATTTGTTGCAAACGAAGAACACTTTAGAGGATCATGTTTATTATTTGATTATGTAGCAATGCTGCAGATATGATTCAGTGACAACTATCATCAACTTCTAAGTAAAATTTCTGTTGATTAAGTAAATTTTTCTGTTGATTTGTATTTTGAATCTGTTATAATTTTTTAATGTGTTTCGATGAATTTGATATTTTTTTTTTGGACAGATTCGCTGAATTTGATTTTGATTGTTTCCAATTTTGCATTTCCTGTTTTAATTGAAGAGACATTCATTTAAATCTATGCTTAAGATATGGAGAACACATGTCACTCCTTAAGAGTATATTCAATCAATTAAAAGATTGGTTGAAATAATCTTCGACACATAAAAAAAAAATCGATGTTAATTAGTTAATCTTTATCTTCATTCTTTTTATTGGTTGAGTATGGAGGTCTGTAATGCTTCAAAAAAAAAAAAAAAAGATGGTTAAAGTATGGTTGAAAACATAGTAATTTCACGATTTTTTAAACGATGGAACAACATATTTCAACAGTGTGGGCGAACATAAATTATAATAATTTTTCATACTTAATTTTGAATTACGCAATTTGATTTGAGTTTTTAATCTTGGTAACTATACTAAGCTCAATTGTGGATGAAAATTTTTATCGAGGGCCCAATTTACAACATAGTGTAGTAAATTTCACTTTAGAATTTTTTTTATATATTTTTGAAAATTATTTGGACTAAAACATCTTTATATTTCGAATACATTTATATGTATATTGAAAATGTGAATTATACATATTCTTTTCTCTATTTTGTTACCCATTTTCTCACCTAAAAATCAACATTTTATTTATAAAGTGTTAGATTTTTTGAGATTAATAATAGTGGTGTCATTGAACATGATGCACATAATCTTTTGTTTAAAAGGAGAGCGAGACATTTAATTATGAGATGGTTTTATACATGATATATGGTATAATTCATCCTTCCAAAATATTCTTGATTTATAACTATACTAAGTTATTTGTATCTTAATTATAAGTGTATATATATATAAGAAATTTGTTTCCTTTATTTATTTTGGCTATTTGTCTTTTTAATGTTTCCTTATTTATTTTGGATTTTATGTTTCTGGGTACGTGTTAATGATTATATGTGTTTATCAGTGTGATTTAGATTGTTGTTGCTTACACGCTTGACATATTAGATGCTTGAAAAATGCCTTAGATGAGAGAATTTTGAACTTTGAGGATCTATAATTTCAAAAGCCTAACAAATAATAAAAGTGTATATTTATTTTTAAATTTTTAAAAGTAGGATGGTGAAAAAGATGATTAATGTTGTTATTATTATATTATGATGAATGTTTACGAGAATAAAAAAGTAAACAATATGAGTGAATTGAGTAAATAAAAAAGTTCACTTCATATTTTATATATGAATCTCAACAAGATATTTTGAAGGTGAAATAATTTTGCGAGAGAATAAACTAATTTAATTAAGTGCTTCTTATCTCACAAGTAGATATTGTTGCAACTATATTTCTTTTGAATGTAGGTTAAGCTTAAGATAATTATTAATATTTGTTCTACATTAACACTCAAAAAAAGCTTATGAAAAAATTACTTAATAATTTGCACTAACCTCCCTCACAATTTCACTATTTCTTTTGTACAATTCATGTTCTTTCATGATATATCTTTGAGAATAACTTAAAACGTGAATATTTTTAATTATATAACTCATAAATTCTTTTTACTTCCAAAATGTGAAGATGTTCAGTTCTAACTTATAAATTCTTTATCACATATAATAAAAATAAAATATCTATATTCCCACGTATACACATATATATAAATATGTTTGATTGATCGAGTCAGCATTGATCAATCCATATCCTCCACAAATGGATAAGAAGGTAAATTGGCACTTGTGCCCTTCACTCTCAAATTCCACTCTATATAAATAAATAACCCCCCTTGTCTCTTTACCCCGAAAACAACATCCAATCCAATCCAATTACATTTTCCAATTTATCAAAATTTTCTCTCACTCACTCTAATGGCTTCCACATCATTTTTAATCCCCAACCAAATACCCGCCGCCCGGGGCTTCTCCGCCTTCTCGCCGCCGCCCCACCGCACCTTCCTCCGCATCTCCGCCGCCTACACCACCGCGGAAATGGGGGCCGAAATCTCTTCCAAAACTGCGTCGTTTTACGACCTGCTTGGGGTTCAACCCGCCGCTAGTTGCCAGGAGATCAAATCGGCCTACAGAAAACTCGCCAGGGTTCTGCATCCCGACGTCGCCTCCGGCGGCGGCGGCTCCGCCGCGTCGGCGGCGGAGGAGTTTATGAGAGTGCACGCGGCGTACGCTACGCTTTCCGACCCGGAGAAGCGGGCGACGTACGACGGGTCTTTGTTCCGGCGACGGCGGCGGGCGGTGGTTTCCGGCGAGATGACGCGGCGGGGACGGTCGTGGGAGACTGATCAGTGCTGGTAGCTGATTGAATTTAAGATCTGCGTACAGAGAGTTTATTTCAGGCGAAGATTTGAAGACGTCCTCTATTTTTTTATGTTGGATGATGATGATGACGACGACTAGATGTTATTAGCTAGCGTTAAAATAGTAGATGACTATTTAAGGAATGATTTTATAAGATCCTTTTTATATAGTTATTTTAATTTTTATGACTTACATGATGCCCAATGGCGGAATGATGGAAATTAATGAAATTTTAAGTCGACATAATATTATATAGGGAGGATGTCAAACATAAGAGTTATCTTCCACATTGGAGGGATAAAACTTTTCTCCGTCGATAAAGTATTATAAAGTGTATAATTTTATTTAAAGATATGTTCTGTTTCATATCAGGCCTTTTTTATATATAGTTATTTTATGACTTACATGATGCCCATTTTAAATTATAAGTCGACATAATATTATATACTTTCTCTGTCCAACATAAAAATATGTTAATTATAATACTTTCTCCGTCAAAAATTATGATGTATTTTTATTTAAAAATATATGTGTAATTTATTGGAATCTAAATCGAAAATAAAATAATTACAAGATCGAAAAATAATTAGGTTTTAAGTCTTATAATTTTTACACTTTTCGTGTATTAATAATATATTTTAAAATTGTGCGATCTATTATATTAATATGTGTTACTTATTCACACTGAATCGTGCAATTATTAATATGGAAAAATAGTTGTACGGTTCAGTGGCTAACCATTAATTTATTTTAATTTGACATTTATTTCTATATAATTTATTTATTTTCCTCAAATGAATATCTAGACGGTAGCCATTGTCTTGAAAAATGAGAGGAAACAAAGAAATAGATTTAATAACTATAATAATTTCAACTCCCTCCGTCTCATGAATACTTAAATACAAAATGGTACACAAACTAAATAAAGTGAATTTTAGTGAGTTTGAGTGGAATAAAATAAAGGTGTTGCGAGTGTATTAATATTATGTTTGTTTCAATTTTGGGAATGTTCAAGTAATCAGGGCCGTTCTTGGGCCCGTACAGCCCGTACCGTCGCACAGGGCCCTACTCCAAAGTGGGGCACATTTTTTTTTTTTTCAATATTATATATATATATATATATATCATTAGTTAAACAATTATTTGACCATGTTTAGCTAGCAGAGTTGGCCGTGTTGATGATTTGAAATCTTTTGAAAGCTTATGAGTTCGTGGTTCAAAGTCTGCCAACAACAGTTTTTTAATTAATTTTGAAAACCCTCCAGTCTTGGTTTGTATACAATTCTTTTTTGTTTTTCTAAATTACTCTTTCATTTAATTATTTTTTTCTTCCTATTTTTTTTTCACTCCTTAATTATTCTTTCAATCATACTCCTCTAATTTCTAAAATTTCTTTTTCGTTATTTTAATTTATCCTTTTCTTTTAATTTTTTTTTTTTTTTTTATTTTTTTCTTCTTCTTAATTATTCTAACTATTTCCAATGCATAATTGTACTGGTGCTTTAGTTGATTTTGTAGGTAGTTTATTCTATTTTTTTAGTTTCTACTTTGTTCTTTTTTTTATTTGTCAATTTTCTTTATTATTACTATTTATGTTTTTAATTTTTAATATTTAATTGTATGGGTACTTTAAAAAAATTGATTGTATAAATAGTTAATTTCATTTTTTTTAAATATAGAAATATAATTTTATTGTTTGAGTTTAAAGATATATTATTATAAATACTATACTATAATTTATTTTGTTTTTATATGTTTCATTTGATTTAAATTAATAATTTTATTTTCATATTATTAATTATATTAATTTTTATTTATTTTATTAATAGGAGGGCTTATTTTTTTTCTGCACAGGGCCTTAAAATTCTAGGACCGGCCCTGTAAGTAATGTTGGGACGTTTAAATATGACTAGTGTTTAAATAATGTTGGGACGGAGGGAGTATTTTTTTTTAATAAATAAAAATGTGTAAAATTATCATTATGTGACGCATGGTGTATGGAGTATGATTTGCAATCGTATTCGTTTATGTTTACCGTCCTCTTGTACAAGGTAAAAAGATTGGAGGTGAGAAATGCTTAAAATGATCTAAACTGATTATTAGTATTTTGAATGTATTATTTAGTGCTTAAGGTCCCAAATCAATAGCTATCAAGTAAAAACAAAGTGTTGCTTTTTCTAGAAAAGAATGTTGTTGCACTGTTTATATATTGCAAAAGATTCCTCTGTTTAGTAGTTATTTATCTTTTGCAACAGTTGATTGGGCCATATGGGTACAAAAAACAATCGGATATTTCTGGCCGTCGACGAACAACGAATTTACGTTAAAAATAAGAGATTAATTATAGTTGAGAAATTTGTTAATGGTAAAATTTTATTATTTTTTAATCGGATATCCGGATTTTTTTTTTTTTTAATTTAATTTTATTAAAACATTTGAATTCAATTATTATCAATCCTTCATTCCTTCCCAAAATCTTGGTTTTTCACTAAATAATCTCCAGTTCTCCCTTTCGTTTTCCATCCTATTTTTAATTTCTCCTTCCTTTTTCGAAGGACGTCCATTCGGTTTGAATCGATTTGCCGATCGACTAACGAGTAACGGCATTTAGCAATGGAAAACCTATTGGGGAACGAAACCCGATATGACAGTGAGGCGGTTTTTGGGAAAGCGAAATAATAATATATAAACCAAGAGTCGGCGATAAATTGGAAATTGGAGAGAGTAAAAAGACCAAAGCGGTTGTGGTAAATCTCTTTTACTCTTTTTTTTTTGTCTCACTTCAATTGCAGAGCTTAAGTTGATTTTCGCTTGTACTTGGCGTGGGGAAATTTATTCCATAAATCGCTTTTAGAGAGATTATATATCTTGGTGGTTGTACATTTTGTGGAAATTAGATCATTTGAGCTTTATAGAATGGTGGAGTTACCTTTAAAATATATTTTATCCGAGAAAATCATTCTTGTTATTTTGATTTTTTTAGTTCATTTTATCTTTTAAGATGCTATCAAATAACACATATTTGGGGTTTCAAGGAAATAAAAAATGTAGCAAACAATCTTTGACACACATGAAACACGTTCTTCTTTTCTCATAACACAATATTTAGTGTTGATTACTTTATTCATGCTTGGGTATAATATTATATATGTCTTCTTAGACGTTATGTTGTGCTGGAGTGGTGATGGTTAGGAATGATATAGTTTTTAGTTTTCATATTATCCGATTAGGTGATTATAGTTATTGAATCCGGCCGGGATTAAATTAGATATCCATCCCGTGATCCCAGATATCGAATATTCGAATTCAGTATCCGAATAAAGCTTTTTCCAGTATCCGACTCGAATTCGAAAAAAAATATGGTTTAGGATACGGTATAAGTTTTATCCAGATTCGATCCGTTTTTCACCCTACATATGGGTACAATCAACAAATCTTTTTCCGATCAACCGGTGATGCGTTAAAAATAAGAGTAATTATCTTGAGAAATTTGTTAATGGTAAAATTTATTATTTTTTAATCGTTTTTTTTTGTTTTATTTATAATACTTATTTTCAATAAATAATATTCACTAAATAATACTCCCTCCATCCTATTTTTAATTATCCGATTACTGTAGACAATGAGATTAAAAAAAGTAAGAGATAATAGTATTAAATGGTGTAAAAGTGGGTAAAATGGATTTGGTGAAGAGAAATAATAGTATTAAATGATGTAAAGTGGGTTTGGTGGATATAAATAATAGTATTAAAATTGCTTTATTTTCTTTTTAAGAAATCACCAAACAAAATTGGGCTGCTATTTACGGAAAGTGGACAATCAAAATTAGGACAGAGGGAGTATTAATTATCTTTATAATGTGAAATTGATGCAAGTGATAAGGTTCCATCGATAGAAATAATATTATTTACCAATATTAAAATTAATGGCGAGTTTTGTATTAGTAATTGAAATGATAAAATGACTTTTAAGAAGGGGTATGATAGATAAGCACCTTATCTATCATAACCCTTCTTAAAAGTCACTTTATCATTTCAATTACTAATATAAAAACTTCAAAAAAACCCAAAAAGTAAATAATGTTGTATAATATTAAAATGACGTGGGAATATTATTTAGTGAAAACCACTTCTACCAAGTAATAATGTTTAGTGAAAATAGAGAATAATGTTTACTAAAATAAATAATATTATTTAGTGAAAACAAGTAATGTTGTTTAATGAAATAGAGGATACGATTAGTCTTGGCAACGGGGCCGGGGGACAACTTCCCATCCTCGTCCCCGCAAAATGAGGGAATTCCCTCCCGTCCCCGTGAAGCATTTGAAGAATAATCATCCTCTATGCCCTGTCCTGCCGGTGATTTCCATTCCCACGGGGAATCGAGAATTCCCCATTCCCCGCTTTTAAAAAAATCTACACAATATAAATACGAAAAAATAAAAATTCAAAATACAAATTTAACCATGTCTAACATTTGAAATTTGAAAAAAAAATAATAAAAAAAAAAAAAAAAATATATATATATATATATATATATATATATATATATATATATATCAACTTTCATTGTTAATTTGTTCTCTCTTTTCATACTTTAGCAACTTAAAAGCTCTGTTTCACATGCATCCATATAAAGTCCCTCCTTGAAACACACAAATAATTTCAGTATAGTAAATATAGCAAAGAGGCAGATTTACGTGAGATAGTATCACGTTGAGACGAAACATAATTTGGGTACTTACGCTTTAACACTTTGAACGTGGTGGGCGTTGATTTGTGCTAGGTTGGACCCGGTCTCATGCATGAGACTGTCTCATACAATTAGTTTTTAGCACAATAAATAATAAATACTTATAATTTAGGGTTGACAAAGTATTGTATGCGTCATTTTCACCGTACACCTCTATTACTATTGTTGGGTTTAATTTTAATAAAAGTTTTTATATACTTTCTCTTTAGGGTTTAGTTTTAGTAAAAATTATTTATATATTCTATTTTATTGATTAATATATATAATTATATATATACATATTAATTAAATAATTAAAAAATTCGGGATCCCATGGGTCGGGGCCCCGCCTACAAGGAGGAATATTTCCCCATTTTCACCCCGTGGAGAATTTTAGCGGGAATTTCTCATCCCTATCGGGGCACTTGTTCATGGAGGGAGTTATATGATAAGTTGAGGATGATTGAGAAAGTGAGGGACTTATTCATTCCTCAGAGAAGGAACAAAAGAGGACAGAGCTAGGTTTGCATTTGTTCGCTTTGGGCCTGATGTTAACGTGAAGACGACAGAGGATAAAATGAACAACATTTGGTTTGGGATCTACAAGCTCAGGGCAAATGCGTCAAAATTCTCGAGAACCACGGAGAAGGAAAATACACATTGTTTCAAAAAGTGCTCTTAGGAAAGCGGACATCTCATAGATGGAGGCCATTGGAGGTAATACGCCGAAGAAACCAAGGGAGGAAGAATTGGAGGTCTTTCAGAACAAACCATTTGAACGGTCCCACAAACGCTCAGGAATGCAGTTGTCGACGTCGGAGGAGGACAAAACATGCCTGGTAAACTTAAAGATGTCTGTCCATGGCCAGAGGAAGGCAATAATGTTCAGGGGGGTGTAGGGGAAGGATGGAATGTGAAATATCTCGGAGGAGATATGATGTTATTGCAACCAACGGAAGAAGAAGAAAGTGAACCTGATTACGACATTCTTTCTAAATGGTTCGAGTTTGTTGAGCCGTGGAACGAATCAGAATGAGATCTTGGATATTCGTGCAGGGGCAATAATTGCACCGTCTCATGGCGCTCCAGTTGTTAATCACGCGGGTTCGCCTAGATATTTGGGGGTGGTTAACGAGAAGCGTGAAAAGGTTTCACAGAACCCAAGAAATGTGCGTGACAGTTTCAATTCTAATGATGGTGTAATTCAAATGGGACGAAAAAATTCGACAGATGGGGGGCCCAACAAAAAGCCCATTTTGGAGGTGGAGGCCCAAGTTGAGGAAATGGGCCCAGTAATGATTGAAAGAGATGTAGGCCAAAAAATGCAAAATAACAATTTTGGGTTGGAGCAAGAATTAAGAGATAATGAGTCAGTGGGCCATAAAGGGAAAATGATCAGAGAGAAATTGGCTTAGAGACCAAGTCTCTAAAATTCCTAAGACTCAATTATCGTCTAATATGGACGAGGGTCTTTCCACCACGAATGATCTATGCCCTAATTGTTCGGGGCTACAAAATGAATCGACGGCTCTCTTGAAACAAGGGGTGGTGACTCAATCTCCAGTATCACAACCCCGTGAGAGTGAGACGGTGAAAGCAATGAAAAAGAAGAGCAAGTGTAAGGAGGAGACTAGCTTCGAGGATGGGCAACAATGTTGTATTATTAATGTATATGCGTCATGCTCCTCGTCTGAGAAGCTTGAGCTGTGGGATTCTATCAGTCCAGTTGTTGAGTTATACAAAGATTGTCGTGTCTGTGTCCTGGGTGATTTTAATGCGATCAGACGCAAAGAAGAAAGAGTGGGAGTTGGTGTGAATATTGACAATCGAGACATTGCTGCTTTTGATGATTTTATCAACAATAACCAGTTAGTTGATCTTCCGCTAACTGGTAGGAAATTCACATGGTACAGCCCGGATGGTTCGTGCAAGAGTCGATTAGATAGATTTTTAATCAATGTGGAGTGGTTGAATAGGTGGCCTGGAGGCATATTAAGGAGTTTGGGAAGAATAACATCAGACCATTGCCTGATTATTATAGACTTTCTCTCTAAGGATTGGGACCCTCGACCATTTAAATTTTTCAATGGTTGGCTTTTGCATCCTGATTTCAAAAGTTTTGTCAGTTCCAAATGGGCAGAATATCGGGTTGAGGGCTGGGGAGGTTTTGTCCTGAAGGAAAAGCTGAAATTGCTCAAAACGGATATCAAAACATGGAATAGAGAAGCCTTCGGCCTGTTGGACTCTAACATCTCGGAGAAGAAGCGGGAAATAGATATTCTTGATAAGATAGATGATACTTTGGGACTTGATTTGGGGGAAATGGTGAGACAGAAACAATGTTTTGCTGAACTGATGAGGACACTCAAATGGAAAGAAAAACTTTACTATCAAAAGGCCAAGGTTAGATGGATTAATAAAGGTGATGTGAATTCATCTTTCTACCATGGGTGGATCAATCGCAAGCTAAAACGGAACAACATTGAAGGCCTATATTTTGATGGAGTCTGGACCGAGACTGTTGCTGGGGTCAAAGAAGGAGTTCATGCATTCTTTTGTAAACACTTCAGTACACATACCACTATTCGACCAGAAATTCCAGCTGAGTTTTTCAGGTAACGACTGGACGAGTGTGAGAATATATTTCTCACGGCAAGGTTCACAGAGGATGAAATAAAGGAAGTAATCTGGTCATGCAGTTCGGACAGAAGCCCGGCCCAGACGACTTCTCTTCTTTTTGGAAGGAGCATTGGAGATGTTGAAAGAGGACATTATCCGTATGATGAACCAATTTCACCAACATGGAAGGATTGTTAAGGGGTTGAACCCTTCTTTCATCGTCCTTATTCCGAAACAAGATTCGGGATCCTCCCTTGATGAATTTCGTCCCATATCTTTAATCGGAAGCCTTTACAAAATTATCTCCAAACTCCTCGCAACAAACTATGCAAAGTGCTGGATCCCTTAATTTTCGAAAGCCAATCAGCATTTATAGGTGGAAGACAAATCTCGGACGGCATTGTTGTGTTGAATGAAATTCTGGAGGAAGCAAAGAGAAAAAAGAAAAAATGGGCAATTTTCAAAGTTGATTTTGTTAAGGAGTACGACTTGGTGTGCTGGGATTTTTTGAATGAAATGATGATTGGGATGAATTTCTGTTCCAAATGGAGGGCTTGGATCTTAGAATGTGTGTCTACGGCGTCAGCAGCGGTGTTGATAAAGGACAGCCCGACTAAGGAATTCAAGCTTGAAAGAGGACTCCGATAGGGTGATCCTCTTTCACCCTTTCTTTATCTTATTGTGGCGGAAGGATTGAGCTTATTGGTGAACCGGGCTATTCATTCACAGTTGCTTGAAGCGGTTGAAGTTGTTGGGACTATACAGGAAAGTATGCTTTTGTTGGGGTTATACTGAAAAGTATGTTTTTACTTTGTATAACCAAACTGAAGTTTCTTATTTATTTACTGAAATAAATTATTTAATCACCGTTGCATTAAATATGAATGAATGTTATATATGTTTATTGCAAACCCGCTCGATAAGACAGTACGTATTACGTTGTAGTTAATTTGGTGATACCCGATCACTGAAGATCAAATTAACAGCCCTCGTAATTAAGTACAAATTCACAACTCAGATGGAAATGAACGAACCATCATGAACGGTTGAAGTGTGAGACCCAGATTGGCCTGTCTTGACCAAGGGATCACACTAGCGCATTTAGGTGCGCTGAATGAGGACCTAGAGGAGGACAAATTCTTCGGTACTGAATATACAAGAATTAGACCCCAGTGGTGCGTTGTTTCTTAATCTCCGTCCCTTAAATACGATCGTGTGAAATTAATAACTATTGCTTCGACTTATGATGGGAAGAGAGTCAATGCGATTCGATACCTTATATCTTGGGCAATATTATTAATTACATGACGATTGCTGACATTTAATACAGAGAATCGCGTGCAAGTACGTCTTGCTTGATTTGTCCCCTTGGTGGGCTCATATCCTTTATCATGCCAAATCTTGCAAGTGGAAATTTATTTCCGGCATGGATAATAATGTTGAGCTGTCTTTACTCCAAGGACAAATATATTAATTAATATAAAGCTTGTTCAGTGGCTTAATTAGTTAATGGACTAAGATAATCTTAAACGCGGAAAATAATGACCGGGAGCCATGTTATATGTGAAATCGTAATATGAGTTAAGATGGATAGTTCAATATTAATTTTATAGTGGAGTAAATTAATATTAATGGACTTGAATAATATTTAGCCCAAAATATTAAAGCTTCATAGTCCATTGGAGGTCCAATCTTAATTCTCCTAAAGGCCCCCAAATAGCCCAAAATAAAGTCCAATTAATGAAAGAGAGAAGAAAATATTCTTGCTAAATTTCCAAGCTATAATTTTCGAAAATTTGTATAAATATAGGAAGAAAAGATTGTCTTGATTTTCTTGTATGTATTTTATGGAAAGAGATAATTATTGTAGGAATACATAATTATCCCATAAATTCAAGAAGTCAAATCTTAACTCCTTATTTATTGTAATTTTCGAAATATATAGGTAGAAGAGGGGAAAGATATTTTTATGAAAAAAATTAATTAAGGAGAAAAGAATATAGGAGATATATTCAAGATTTCTTGGAGATCAAGAAAAGATTTTCTCCCTTATTTTCCAACCCTAAAATTTCGAACCCCTCCTCCCTATTTATAGGGGATGAGCTTTTCATTCCCCAAGTGCAATTCCATGTGTTGGAAATATTAGAAATCCACAAAGGTGGTAGCAAAATATTTAATTTCTCTCTCATTAAAATCGATTAGATTTGAAATCTTCCCACCGGATAAGCGTTTCAGTGGACTTTGGGGATATATTTGGGAAGGCTCTTGGGTTGATTCATCCGTTTGATTCTTCAAGAGGTTAGTAATTCTGTAAATCCTAGTTCCGCATGTTTAGGATTTACGTGAATTATGTTTACGCATGTTGTTTATTATTATGTTGAATTAATTTAGGATTAATTCATGCTAGTAATTAACTGTTTAATTTAAATATGTATTTAAATAATCATCTCGAATAGATCAGGGCACCCCGATTTTCCCAACAACTGGTATCAGAGCTCTGGGTTCGAGCTCTGATTTTTTTAAATTGTTATTTAAACTGTTGGACATTAAATTGAAATTGGATAGTAGAATTTCTAGATCTGTTTTGCAGGTATCCAATTGTCATGGTATTTAATATGTTTATTTTCATGCGTATGAATGAATGAATGTTTTTTAATTCGACTCGTCCGGATTTGTTTTTCTCGTGAGAAAATCCACGAGTAGACTAGGCTTTTTGATTTGTTCAATGTAATAGACTAGTATAGATTTAAGGTATTTATTTTTCATTAAATAAATTTTAACCTGGTCGAGAGACGGAGACGAATTAAAGACGGATCCGGATCCGAATCGGCGTGACGGCATGACAAAAAACGCCAGCTTGGTGGCGAGGACGGGACGCGGACGACGCCGGACGACGCCTTGGTGCTTAGGTGGGATCGACCCCTAAGTGACGCGCAGGAGGCGAAGCGGCGAAGTGACGCGGGCGGCGAGGCTGGTGAGGCTAGCGGCGGGCGAGGCGGGGCAAC
Organism: Stenogyne calaminthoides; assembly: GCA_037126765.1. NCBI lineage: Eukaryota > Viridiplantae > Streptophyta > Magnoliopsida > Lamiales > Lamiaceae > Stenogyne > Stenogyne calaminthoides. The sequence continues at coordinate 11,928,887 of JBBCBC010000029.1, forward strand.
GAGGCCCGCCGATGTCGCCAAAGCCACGACACTCTGGCGGCGTCGTTGCGCCCAAAGGAGCATGGGCATCGGGCGCCCGAACCAAGCGGCCGCCGGATGCGGCGTGCATCCCGTGCCGCGAGCCGCTGGCATGGCATTTCAAAGACGGAGTTATTTTCGAGACGAACGAGTGGGAGAAATTCAAGACGGCGTTTCTTCAAGATCAAGCCAAAGAAAATCAAACCATGACAGTTGGATAATTTGTGCCCAATGTGTTTATTTTCTTCTTTGCTTGATTTATTGTTGCCGTATTTTCTTGTGCTTTATTTTATTTGTTGAAATGTGTTTGCATGAGAATTGTCCAACGAAAAATCTCAAATTCAAAAATTACTAAGTATGTTTTAATAATTAATTTGGTTTTGACACAAATTAATTTTGACCTCCATGATTTATTTATTTGTGAAATCTTTTGGAGAAATTCCCCTACGGGACGGTCAAAAGATAGCTTTCACATGAATAAATTCCCAAAAGGATGATTGTGAATTATTATTAGTGGCGACGATGACCCTCCCACGAGGCTCGATCAAAACGAAGTAATAATTCTGTATTTAATCATGGTTATTACTTAGGTATAAAATTGATATTTATATATACTTCTCCGAAGTTTCAGTCAATTTTATATTGGTCAAGTGGGAGCCGACTATTAATTTTTAAATTAAAGGTTTGTAACTGTTCTTGTTTGTAACCTGCTTGAATGTGATTTAAATGATGACCCTCCCACGAGGCTCATTTAAATCTGTTTTGAGATGTTGGCTGATGCATGTTCATATTTTTTTTGAGATTTTAATATGAATCATGTGATCAAATTGTGTGGTTTAATTTTGTGTTGATATGGATATTGATACAAAATATATGTTTATTTCAGTTCATCATGTCGCAACCTTTTAATCCTTTCATTCAATATTTGAAAGATAACCTCATCACTGGAGAAAACTTTGTTGATTGGTATCGAAAACTCACTATTGTCCTCCACCGCACAAAGCCATAATCGGGTTTTACTACACCCAAACCAGAAAAGCCATCTGACGAGTCAACCAAAGCGGTTAAGAAAGAATATGATAACTGGGAGCGTTCTAACGAAATGGCAAAGTGTACCATCTTGGCTTCAATGTCAGATGTGTTGCAACACCAACACCAAAACGTTGAGACATTGCGGAAATCATGGTCAATCTTAAAGCGATATTTCAAACATCGTAACCGTGTGGCTCGGCAGATCACCATGAGGGATATGCTCTCTATGAAAATGGTGGAGGGGAACACGTGGAACATGTTTCTCAGATGATGGCTCACCTCAACAAACTCGAGGTGCTTGGAGTGAATATGACATCGAGACCAGATCGATTTCATACTCCATTCCTGCCCCAAGAGCTTTGAGCGATTCATTTGAATTATCAAATGAATAATCAAAAGTTCACTTTGCACGATGCATTGCAAGCTCTTTGTCTCATTGAAGGAATTTTAGGAGAGAGCAGTCAAGCCTTAGCGGTAGTTGGGCCGTCCTCTTCTTCTAGGCCAAAGGGAGGCAAGAGGAAGAGGAAGCCCAAAAGCGAAAGCCAAGCTAACTCTAGTGTTGCCAAAGACAAAGGAAAGGTGAAGAGGGATGGTGGAGCAAAGAATCCGGCTAAGGGGAAGTGCTTCAACTGCGGTGAAAAGGGACATTGGAGGTCGGCCTGTTCCAAACCCAAAAGGAATGGAAAGAAAGGTAATTCACACTCGTTAGTTGTTGAAACTTGTTTGGCGGAGTATGCTACCCATTCGTGGGTATTGGATACGGGATCCACTGATCATGTATGTTTCACATTGCAGGGTTTCAAGCAGACCCGACGACTAAGTGAGAATGAGATCCTCATCACGCTAGGCGATGCTACGAGAGTTGCAGCTGAAGCAGTGGGAGAAGTGCACCTGTCTTTTGAAAACATGACTTTAATTTTAAGAGATGTTCTTTATGTTCCTGTTTTTCGGAAAAACCTTATTTCTATTCTAAACTGTTTATCGATGGATATTCTGTTCATTTTTAATAAAGATGTTACTATTTTTCATAACGATGTGATTATCTTTGTGGAACTTTGAGGAACAATCTCTATATTATTAACTATGCACATCACTCACAAAATGCATCCTATAACACATCTACTATTTCTTGTAAACGAAAGTGCTCGGCTGACGTGAACGAGACACTTCTTTGGCACCTAAGATTAGGTCATATTAACCCGAAATGGATTCAAAGGTTGGTGAAAGATGGTTCTTTGGGGTCTCTCCAAATTGAGCCATTTCTGACTTGCGAATCGTGCTTGGAAGGTAAAATGACCAAGAGGGCATTTGGAGCCAAGGGGCTTAGAGCAAAAGAAGTGTTAGAAATCGTTCACACCGATGTGTGTGGTACAATGCAAATCAAAGATAGAAGTGGATACGAGTATTTCGTTACTTTTATCGATGATTACTCACGCTACGGATACATTTTCCTAATGAAACATAAATCTGAGACCTTTGATAAATTCAAAGAATTTAAGGCTCAAGCAGAGAATCATAAGGGAAAAAGTATCAAGTTTCTACGATCTGATCGTGGAGGCGAATACCTCAGCGATGAATTTCTGAACTACCTATCGGAAGTGGGGATTGCATCCCAGTTGACTGCACCCGGTACCCCTCAACAAAACGGGGTTGCAGAATGAAGGAATAGAACGCTTTTAGAAATGGTAAGGTCAATGATGAGTTATTTGGATTTACCACTGAGGTCTAATTCTTGTATATTCAATACCGAAGAATTTGTCCTCCTGTGGGTCCTCATTTAGCGCACCTAAATGCACTAGTGTGATCCCTTGGTCAAGACAGACCAATCTGGGTCTCACACTTCAACCGTTCATGATGGTTCGTTCATTTCTATCTGGGTTGTGAATTTGTACTTAATTACGAGGACTGTTAATTTGATCTTTAGTGATCAGGTATCATCAAATTAATTACAACGTAATACGTACTGTCTTATCGAACGGGTTTGCAATAAACATATATAACATCCATTCATATTTAATGCAACAGTGATTAAATAATTTATTTCAGTAAATAAATAAGAAACTTCAGTTTGGTTATACAAAGTAAAAGCATACTTTTCAGTATAACCCTAACAATCTCCCACTTATACTCAAAGTCTGCTTTTAAGTATACTACAACATGTCTCGTGTTCTATGTGACATCTAATATCACCCTATACGAACCTAATAATATTTCTCCCACTTATACTCAAAGCAGATTGACAACGTCCTTGACACTCATTCCTTCCACATGTCTCTCGAATGTACTCTGAGGCAGACCCTTTGTGAATGGATCGCTATTTTGTCTTCCGATGCAATCTTAGCCACCTCAATGTCTCCTCTCTTAACGATTTCTCGTATGAGATGGTATTTTCTTTCAATGTGTTTGTCGACTTTGTGGGCTCTCGGTTCCCTTGAATTTTGCAATTGCTCGGTGTTATCATGAAGACCGTGATTTTCTTTGGGCAAATTCGGGACCACGTCCAAGTCCACCAGGAAGTTTTTGAGCCAAACCGCTTCCTTCACTGCTTCACAAGCAGCGACGTACTCGGCTTCCATGGTAGAATCAGCGATGCATTTACGCTTTACGCTTCTCCATGTCATGGCTCCTCCCCATGCGTAACACACTACCCGAGGTAGACTTCTTCGAGTCAATGTCGATTAGAAATCCGAGTCAGGTGTAACCGATGGAGATCGATCGTCTAACTTGTAAACCAACATTCATCTCTCGTGTCCTTTTTTCAGTACTTGAATGTTCTTTCTTGCGATCAATGCTCTTTCCTGGGGTGTTGGGATATTTTAGTTTTGATGAATTATGCGAAAACATTATCAACTTGTGTTATTGAAGCTAATTTTACGATAACAAGTTGAGGGGGACGAAAGAACAAGTTGAGGGGAACTCACGAAATCGGGCGTAGATGATCAAGATCGGAGCGAGGTTGCCGAGACGAGACCGATCGAGATCGAATGAGTTAGATGAGTTAGGAGTTAAGCGATGAGTCTGTGCAAAATCGGAAGAGAAGAAAAAGCTAAGCCGGTGATCGGAAGATCGGTCGGTGATCGTAAATAAACGTGACGGAAGATCGGAAAGAAGGGTTGCGAAAAAAAAAAGCGGATGAGGGCCGAGCGAGATCGGATATAAAGATGAAAGCGGATGATCAAGATCGACGTGATTGAGATCGATATGTGCTAAACCGATATGCTAAACCTAATGAACCGACTGATGCTATCCGAGTTGTTGATCCGAAGATATGTTGATCCGATCGGTCGAATTTGATCGATCAGCAAAGAAGAAATCGATAAACTTTGAAGTTAAAGTAACTCGAAGGTCGATGTACGATTCAGAGAATCGAACTCGGTCGGCTGAAAGTGTCAAGATGCCTGACGACAAGGTCCGGCCAAGAGAAGTCGGTGAAGGCTCGATGACAGACCAAGGCTCAGACACGGACAAGGCTCGAGATAGATCCGAAGGTTCGGATGAAGAATCAAGACTCCGAGATGTCTCTCAAGACACCGAGACTCGTGAGAATCTGAATGATTCCAAGGCGAGGAATCGAGGAATATAACCGATTAGAATCACCGACGTGGACCAATGAGAGGAAGACAACTAGCCCGAAAAGTCGCAAGAAGTTTGAATAGTATGGATTTGAATGTGACTCCATCCAACGGTAACATTCAAATCCACACTATAAATACAAGTTCTTCCTTCATTATTCGGTGTGGATGGTGGAGATTATAGCACGAGATGCTACAGAGCCAAAAAAGAGTTATACCCAAAGCATTCCCACCCCTAGAACACAAGTCGTAGATATACAAATATGTTCAAGAGTGTTCTAGAACCCAATCTAAGCAACCCACGATGTATCCTAAGCTTAGAGAGATTTTCCCAACCTTAGCATTGAGGCTAATCAAATGTAAGGGAAAATCTCACCATAGTTGGAAACCAAAAACCTTACCCAAATCAGTCGGTTAAGTTTGTAGGTGAGTGTGAACTCGATAAACATCTAGCAATCCCGAAAGGGAGGGTAGGCAATCCCGAGTGAGGGTGATAAGTCCCGTTGGAGTGTGAACTCGGTAAACATCTGTAGGCAATCCCGTGGAGGGTGATAAGTCCCGTTGGAGTGAGAGCTCGTTAAATATCTAGAGGCGAACCCGAGAGGGTGATAAGTCCAGTTGGAAGGAATTTCCCTAGAGAGGGAGAGTGGATGTAGGACTGGTTGTCCGAACCACTATATATTGCTGTGTTAATTTACTGCTTTATGTTTATACTTGTCATATGCATTCAATTATAAGCAAAACACAACATATGAGCCTAAAAATGCAAAAAAAGTAATCACTCTTGCTTTCTTTTTTTTTTTTATATGCACTGAACTGAAATGTTTGCTTCCGTACGCGCAAAATGGGTTTTCCCACCCGGGACCATCACATGGTTACTTTGATATCTTGCCACCATGCCTACGGCAAAGCAGATATCCGGTCTCGTACACAGCATTGCATACATGAGGCTTCCCACAGCCGAAGCATAATGGATGCCCTTCATGTCTTCTATCTCTTTTTACGTGTCTTGGGACACATCTCTTTGGATAGATGGATTCCGTGTGCATGAGGGCACAAAGCCTTTCTTGGAATCCTGCATGCTGAAGAGCTTCAAAATAGTGTCTATGTATGAGGCTTGCGAAAGCCCGATCATCCTTTTCCTGCGATCTCGAGTGATCTTGATCCTTAGGATGTGACCGGCTTCCCCTAAGTCCTTCATATCGAACTGTTTTGATAGCCATGCCCTTATGTCTGATAACACCTTTACATCGTTTCCGATGAAAGCGAGAATGTAAATCTACGTATAGTACCAAAAAATACCAATGCGGTTAAATCACTTTTTTTTTTATAGACACAACTTTCAAATTTGTTTTGATCGAATCAAGTAAGATTTTATAACTTGATCAAAACACCGATTCCAACTTCGGAATGCTTGCTTGATCCATAAATGGACTTCCGAGCTTGCAAACTAGATGCTCTTGGCCTTTTTTCAATGAAGCCTTCGGGTTGTTGCATATAGATTACCGTCAAGATTTCCATTAAGGAAAATTTGTCTTGGCGTCCATTTGCGAGATCTCAAAATCTAGATCTTGAAACAATCGACAAGAGAATGTGGATGGACTTGAGCATGGCTACGGGTGAAAAGGTTTCCTCATAATCGATCCCTTCTTTCTGAGTGTACCCTTTCGCCACAAGTCTTGCTTTGAAGGTTTCAACCCTTCCGTCCGGTCCCCTTTTTCTCTTGTATACCCACTTGCATCCGATGGGTTTTACCCCATCAAGTGGTTCGACTAGCTCCCACACCTTGTTGTGATCCATTGAACCCATCTCGGCTTCCATTGATGTTTGCCAAGATTGAGCATCTTTGTCTTGGATCGCCTCGTTGTATGACCATGGATCTGATTCTTCTGCGGAGATTAAGTCCGAAGACTTTTTGATCCCCAAGAATCTCTCGGGCTGTCTGATAACCCTCCCACTACGACGAGGCTCCGGTTGTGTAGGCATGACGTTTGGTATATCATTTTGTACAGTTGGCAACGGAGTTGGCCCCTTAAGTTTTTCTAAGGTAATTTCACTTCTAGGCTTTCGACTGTTCATATAGTAGTCTTCTTCCAAAAATCTAAAGTGAGTACTGATTACCACTTTTTGATCTTCGGGACCATAGAACATGCATCCTTTAGTTCCTTCGGGGTACCCTATGAACATCCTTAATTCCGAACGTGCATCAATTTCTGGCTTCCTTTGTTCAAAGACGTATCTTGGGACACCCCCAGATCTCGATGTGTTAAACCGGCTTTGCGCCCATCCACAATTCTCTCGGGGTTTTAGGTACCGATTTGGATGACACTAGGTTCAGAATATAAGCCGATGTTTCTAATATGTAACCCCAACGTTGTTTCTTAATCTACGTCCCTTAAATAGGATCGTGTGAAATTAATAACTATTGCTTTGACTTATGATGGGAAGAGAGTCAATGTGATTCGATACCTTATATCTTGGGCAATATTATTAATTACATGACGATTGCTAACATTTAATCGGAGAATCGTGCAAAATCGTCTTGCTTGATTTGTCCCCTTGGTGGGCTCATATCCTTTATCATGCCAAATCTTGCAAGTGGAAATTTATTTCCGGCATGGATAATAATGTTGAGCTGTCTTTACTCCAAGGACAAATATATTAATTAATATAAAGCTTGTTCAGTGGCTTAAATAATTAATGGACTAAGATAATCTTAATTGCGGGAAAAAATGACCGGGAGCCATGTTATATGTGAAATCGTAATATGGGTTAAGATGGATAGTTCAATATTAATTTTATAGTGGAGTAAATTAATATTAATGGACTTGAATAATATTTGGCCCAAAATATTAAAGCTTCATAGTCCATTGGAGGTCCAATCTTAATTCTCCTAAATGCCCCCCAAATAGCCCAAAATAAAGTCCAATTAATGAGAGAGAGAATAAAATATTCTTGCTAAATTTCCAAGCTATAATTTTCGAAAATTTGTATAAATATAGGAAGGAAATATTGTCTTGATTTTCTTGTATGTATTTTATGGAAAGAGATAATTATTGTAGGAATACATAATTATCCCATAAATTCAAGAAGTCAAATCTCTCCTTATTTATTGTAATTTTCGAAATATATAGGTAGAAGAGGGGAAAGAGATTTTTATGGAAAAATTTAATTAAGGAGAAAAGAATATAGGAGATATATTCAAGATTTCTTGGAGATCAAGAAAAGATTTTCTCCCTTATTTTCCAACCCTAAAATTTCGAACCCCTCCTCCCTATTTATAGGGGATGAACTCTTCATTTCCAAGTGCAATTCCATGTGTTGGAAATATTAGAAATCCACAAAAGTGGTAGCAAAATATTTAATTTCTCTCCCATTAAAATCGTTCGTTGAAATCTTCCCACCGGATAGCGTTCGTGGACTTTGGGGATATATTTGGGAAAACTCTTGGGTTGATTCATCCGTTTGATTCTTCAAGAGGATAGTAATTCCGTAACTCCTAGTTCCGCATGTTTAGGATTTACGTGAATTATGTCTACGCATGTTGTTTATTATTATGTTGAATTAATTTAGGATTAATGCATGCTAGTAATTAACTGTTTAATTTAAATATGTATTTAAATAATCATCTCGAATAGATCCGGGCACTGAGTATAATCACACTGAGTTTCTGTCTTATTTACTGAAATAAATTATTTATCACTGATGCTTTAAATATCATGGAATGTTACATATATTTACTGCATAACTGTTCAATAAGAAGTACGTGTTACATTGTAGTTAATTAAGTGATACCATATCACAGAAGATTAAATTAACAGTCCCTTGTAACTAAAAGTACACTTTCACGACCTAAATGGAAATGAACAAACCATCACGAAAGGTTGAGGTGTAAGGCTCAGATTGGCTTGTCTTGACCAAGAGATTGCACCAGTGCATCATGATGCACTGAATAGGACCTACAGAAGGATAAATTCTTCAGCACTGAAAATAGAAGAATTAGACCTCAGTGGTTCATTATTTCTTAATCTCCGTTCCTTAAATAGGATCGTGTGCAATCAATAGTCGTTGCTTTGACTTATGTGTTAGGGAATTATTTACCCGGATCTATTCGGGATGAATATTTAAATACAAATTTAATTCTAACAATTATTACTAGCATGAATTAACCCATATTAATTCAAATAATAATTTCAACAACAAATCATGCATATAAACAATTCACGTAAAACCTACGCATGCGGAAATACTACGAGTTTACGTAAACTTACCTCTTGGAATGACAATGGTTTTGTATATGAAAACAAACCAAAAGTCCTTCCCAAGTATTCCCTAGTCCTTGCTCGACAATCCGGTGGAAGGATACTCGCGAACAATTAACAAAAAGAAAAATAAACTTTGTTGCACCACTTTTGTGGATTTACTAATTTTTCCAGCACATGGAATTGCACTTGGGAATGAAAGAATCATCCCCTATTTATAGATAGGGTGGTGGTCGAATTTTTAGGGAAAAAACAATGTGGGAAAACCTTTTCTTGATCTCCAAGAAATCTTGAATATATCTCCTATATTCTTTTTCCCATAATTAAAATATTCCACAAAAATCCCACCTTATCTTGCTATGGTGAATTTTCGAAAATAAGAGGGACCAAGAATCCAAGATTTGGATCTTCTTGAATTTATGAGATATTCTTGTATTTCAAGAAATACATATCTTCCATAATATCTTTTCAAGAAAATCAAGAAAATCTTTCTTGCCATTTATCTTTCAAAAATTTCGAAATACCTATATGAATAACCAAGTGGGAGATTTTTTGAATTTAATGAGATAATCTTGTATTCCAAGAATACATATCTTCATTCCATAACAAAATTAAAAGAAAATCTTTCTCCCCTTTTATCCATAAATTTCGAAAAATACAAGGAAAATTAGGCAACAAATTTATTTTTATTTTTTAAACACATTTTTTTAGGTTATTGGACTTTATCTTGGGCTACTTGGGGGCCTTTAGGAGAATTAAGATTGGACCTTCAATGGACCTTGAATTATCAATATTGAGCCACAATATTATTCAAGCCCATAAATATTAATTAATCACTACATAATTAATATTGCACTATCCATCTTAACTCATATTACGATTAATATGGCTCCGGTTATTATTTCCGTGTTTAAGATTATCTAGCCCATTAATTAATTCAAGCTTATTTGAAATACCTTTCCATTAATTAATATCTTTTATCCTTGGTAAAGAAGCGGTTCAACATTATTATCCATCACAGGAAACTAGTTCCCTTGCAAGATTTGGTATGATAAAACTTATGAACCTTAAGAAATCGAACAAAGCGTACTTAACACGATTCTCGTATCAAATCTTAGCAATCGCATGTGACCAATAATATTGCCCAAGATATAGGGTATTGAATCTCACTGATTCTCTTCCCATAATAAGTCAAAGCAATAGATACTAACCACACACAATCCTATTTAAGGGACGAAGATTAAGAAATAACTAACCACTGAGGTCTAATTCTTCCTTGTTCAGTTCTGAAGAATTTATCCTCCTGTAGGTCCTCTTCAATGAATCAGTCATGCACTAGTGTAATCTCTTGGTCAAAACAAACCAATCTGAGCCTTACACTACAACCTTTCACGATGGATTGTTCATTTCCATCTAGGTCGTGAATGGTGTACTTTTAGTTACAAGAAACTGTTAATTTAATCTTCTGTGATCTTGGTATCACTATATTAACTACAATGTAACACGTACTATTTAATGAACAGTTATGCAGTAAATATATGTAACATTCAATCATATTTAAAGCATCAGTGATAAACAATTTATTTCAGTAAATAAGTCCGAAATTCAGTTAGTCTGATTATACAAAGTAAAAACATACTTTCCAGTATAATCCCAACATTATGATGGGAAGAGGATCATTGAGATTCAATACCTTGTATCTTGGGCAATGATATTGATTACACGACGATTGCTAAGATTTAATACGGTGAAAGCGCGTGTGCAGAAATACGTCTTGTTTGATTTGTCCCTTGGGAGGCTCATAAGATTTATCATACCAAATCTTGCAAGTGGAATTTATTTCCGGTATGGATAATAATGTTGAGCCGTTCCTTAACCAAGGAAAAAGATGTTAATTAATATAAAGCTATTTCAGTGGCATTAATTAATTAATGGACTAGATAATCTTAAACAGGGAAAATAATAACCGGGAGCCATATTAACAGTAATATGAGTTAAGATGGATAGTGCAATATTAATTATGTAGTGGGATTAATTAATATTTATGGGCTTGAATAATATTGTGGCTCAATATTGAAAATTCAAAGTCCATTGGAAGGTCCAATCTTAATTCTCCTAAAGGCCCCCTAAGTAGCCCAAACATAAAGTCCAATAACTGAAAAAGGTGTTTAAAATAAAATAAATTATTGTTGCCTAATTTTTCTGAAAAATTCGAAAATTATAAATAAAAGAGGGAGAAAGATTTTCTTTGAATTTTGTTATGGAATGAAGATAAGTATTCTTGGAATACAAGATTATCTCATTAAATTCAAGAAATCTCCCACTTGGTTATTTATTAGGATATTTTCGAAAATTCCATAACATAAGGAGGGAAGATTTTATTTGGGAGATATATTGGGAAATAGAATATATTGGATATATCCAAAATTGTTTCTTGGAGAAGAAGCAAGGAAATTTCCCAATCTCCCCTAAAGCCCTAAATTTTCGTCCCCCCTTGTATTATAAATAGGGGATGAATTTTTCATCCCAATGCAATTCCATGTGTTGGAAAAATTAGAAATCCACAAAGGTGGTGCAACATAATTTTTATTTTTCCTTTTTGTTAATTGTTCGCGAGTGTCCTTCCACCGGATTGACGAGCAAGGACTTGAGAATACTTGGGAAGACTTTTTGGTGTTTTTGTGCGAACGGGATCCACCTTTGAGACGATTGCCACTCCAAGAGGTTAGTTCACGTAAACTCCTAGCTTTTCCGCATGCGTAGGATTTATGTGACGAACTTGTATGCATGATTTGTTGTTGAATTATTATTTGAATTAATATAGGATTAATTCATGCTAGTAATAATTATCAGAATTAAATTTATATTTAAATTCACCCGGAATAGATCCGGGCACCCACTATTCCCCAACAGAAGTCGGACAAGATAAAGAGTGTGTTTCCCACCTACAATACGCGGATGATACGATCTTCATGCGCCCTTTCAAAAGCTGGAAAATATCAGAGCTATTAAGTATATCCTCCGGTACTTTGAATCTCTATCTGGTCTTGGAGTGAATTTTAACAAAAGCAGCCTCTGGGGATACAATACGAGCCAACAGTTGTTAGATGAAGCTGCTGGAATTCTGGGATGTGATAAGGGGACCGGAAAACTATCGTACTTGGGGATCAATGTAGGTATCAATCACCAGAAGGAGGAGTCGTGGCTGGATTTGGTGAACAAAATTCGGAAAAGGCAAACAAGATGGGAGGATAAGCAACTCTCTTTTGGGAGCAGAATTACGCTCGTTCAAGCTGTTCTTTCCTCAATACCGATCTATTGTCTTTCTTTCTACCGTGTTCCTAAAAAACCCTTAATCAATTAGTTTGTCTTCAACGTGGGGGGAGTGAGAATGCCCAAAAAATCCTTTGGGTAAGTTGGGCAGATGTGTGTAAAGGAAAATCGAATCGGGGTCTCGGTATCAAAAATCTCGATTTGTTTAATAGAGCACTTTTGGGGAAATGGATTTGGAGATATCTAAACGAGCATGAGAGATTGTGGGGAAGGGTGGTCAATTCCAAATATGGGGGTTTGGGAGAGTTGTATGAGGGAGAAAGGCAAGTGAGCAAAGGGGGGAGAAGAGGGCGAGGGAGGAGAGTGATTTCGGGATGGTGGGAAGAGTTTCAGTCGTTATTTAGAGGGATGAGAGTGGGGGGGGGGGCAGTGACATGAGAAAAGTGATGGGGGATGGGAGTGGGACACAATTTTGGAGGGAGTTATGGGCGGACAACGAGTTATTAAGTGTAAAGTTTAATAGATTATTTAGGTTGAGTGATCAAAAGGAGTGTTCAGTGAGAGAGATGGGAAGTTGGGGGGAAAACGGTTGGGAATGGGAGTTTAGATGGACTAGGACTTTGTTACCTCGAGAATTCTCATTACTTAATTAACTATTAGTTTGCATCAATAGGTACAAGCTTGATCGAGAAAGAAAAGACGGCTGGGAATGGATCGATTCCAAGAATGGCATCTATTCTACGAAGGAGGCATGTGAGAAACTACTTCAAGAAGCACAACCGAATGAAAAAAGGGACTGGAAAAAACGAGGATACAAGAACCTGTGGCGTAGCTTCGCTCTGAGACGACATCAGGCTATCGTGTGGAACCTATTTTGTGGTCGTGTGGCGACAAAGGACAACCTAATCAAACGCGGAATGTCATACCTCATTGATGACCCGAAATGTAGCTTGTGTTTGAAAGAAGAGGAGGACCTGTATCATACTTTCTTCAATTGCAAATTTGCTCGAGAAATTTGGACTCGCTATTGTGACTGGTTGCAAATCTCTACAGCTTTTCATCGAAAGCCGTTACAAAACTTTCTCTCAAATGGCTCGATCTTCGAAGGACAGAAAAACTCGCGTGTGTCGGATACGATATGGATTGCAGTTGTGTCGATGATACGGAGAGCAAGGAATGATCAAGTCTTCAACGGAATTAGACCGACAACAATCAAAATTTGGGAAGAGGTGAAAGCTAAATCTTGGTCTTGGCTATCTGCTAATGGGAACAAGGTACATATTGGTTCCTTCCTGGGTTGGTCGAAGTCCCCGAGACTAATGGGTTTGGGTGCAACTGATTAGTAAATACTGCTCTTTCTTGTAAGTTAACAACGTTGGAGTTTTTTTAGTTTTCATACACTTGTAGGATTGGTGTATTGTGGTTTGGAATATTACTTATATTCCAACTGCATGTTTTGGTTTGGAGATTAATTTAATGGACTTTTTTTCTGTTAAAAAAAAAAATTATATGGACTTTTAACTTTTGTTGATTAAAAATAAAGATCCCCATGGAAATGGGGATTCTCCACCCCACTACCAAGCCTAAATACGATTTAAAAGAAAAATAAGTTTAACCATAAACAAGTTTCACAGATACTTTACTTCACAAAGGATAAAATCTTTTCTATCTACTTCAATTTAAAAAAAAAGAAAATCAACTCATTTTTATAAAAGACAAAAACTCATATGAAACGGTCTCTTGCATTAGACGGGATGCAACTTGGCATAAATTACATCAATCTCTTTTCAAAATGTTAAAGCGTTAATGCCCAATTTATGCCCCATGTCATTGTGTGTAACCTTCTAATGCAAGTGTGTGCTCTTATAAGAAATATTTTAAATGCACTTGTTAATATAATCTTTTCTAGTCCACCCTTACTCGAAAGTTAAATTTCATCTATATACCATCCCCAATGCATAAGGAAAGGAAATCTACTTTTTTTTTTTTGCAACTGAATAAGTAGAGTTACGGTACTATAACCATTTTAATAAATATGAATTCATCAATAACCCTCAGAAAATACGCCTAGATCCGTCGACACACTAGCCAAAATTACACCCTGCATAATTAGGGATTTTAATTAGCAGTTCTTCCTCGGTGCTCATATTCAACTCACGCAAAATTGGAAGAAACAACTGCAAATTTCAATAGTTTGGAAATGGAGTTGAGCCGAAACTGCTGAAATTTCGAAAGGAAGATATCAAATTTCATTTGAACATCTCGACGCAAAATCAAAAAGTGCTTCTGAGGAAGTTTTCTAAAATTTCACTATTGACTAACGAAACAAAACACATACACCGAGTGGTGAACGCAGAATTAAATTCAGGGAGAGCACACATACAAAATACGAGAAAAAGAAAATTTTAATATGAAATTTAACTTAAAGCTGATGATCTCATAGTAAACACCAAATTATTATAATGTAGTCCTCAGTAAGACGAAATAGTGAATAATGCTTTAATACTTTGAAGGATGATGTTAATATTTGTGATAGTTTGAGAACCGTCTCACCGAGACACCTTCTCCACCAAGAATTTGTCTATATATAATGTATGTTATATTTTTATTTAATATATTTAACTAAAATATATGGTTAAAAATAATTATGTATGATTTTTTTTATAAAATTTAGAACATTGTTAAAAAAATTCTACTTATATTGCTAAACAATGAATAGCTTGAATTAATTTATAAGCATATGTTAAAAAAAATTATAAGTGTACATAAGTAATAGTGAATAATGCTTTAGGGTAGGTTTGTTTCGGGATTAAGATGTGCGGGGAAAGTCATGACTTCAAAATCCTAAGGATTTGAAAGTCTTAATGAATAGTAAAAAATATAGTAAAAAATATGTGTTTGTTTTGAGATTTTGATAGGTGAGATTTACTTTATGTCAAATTAGTATTTAATAATGATTGATATATTATTATTATTATTATTATATTGTGTGAGAGTGAGAAAAGTAGTGATGTGATTGTATTTAATTTTGTGAAAAATAAGGGTGTAGGTGTACTTTATAGGAGAATATTTTGAAGTCTAATTTTAAATCTCAAACTATAATGGGACGTAGTTTTCAAAGTCCTAAATCTATTGAGTGAATTCCAAAACAAACATACCCTTAATGATTTGAAGAAATAAAATAATAAATAACTAGAATTGTAACACATGTAAAAACAAAATAAACACCAAACAAGAAATTTAAATAGCTAGAATTGTAAACATGTAAAAACAAAATAAACACCAAATAAGAAATTTAAATAGCTAGAATTGTAAGCACATGTATTGGGAATTGAACCTGCAACATTGTAGAGAGAAAGCACCTAACTTACCACTGGACTGTGCAAACTTAACCTACCATTGATTGTCAAAATTGGGAATTGAACTTGAAACATTGTAAAGAGATAGCACCTAATCTACCACTCGACTCACTAAAAAAAGACGGGGTTTAACGACGGTTTTAGCGACAAAAAAAAATCCGTCGTTGAATCGAGGGTCGCTAACCGTAGCGACGGTTTTTTGTGACTGTAGCTGATTAGCCACCAAGCCTCCCAATTAAATGAGACAAATTTTCGCTCCCAAAGGGGCCTGAGTGGGAACTTGCTTTCTTGCGTTTACTTAATGAAATTAATTTTATATGTCCTAAAAATCAATTTTTTTTTCATTTTTTTTAAATCCTTTATTTCAATTATCTAATTTAATGATTTAACCACATTTTAATATAATAATTATAATTTTTATTTATTTATTTATAAATTTAAATTAAATTGTATTCTTTTAAAATTATATTTATTTATTTATTTTTAATTAGTTTTTTACACTTTTTTTAAATTTTTTTATTTCATTTATTTAATTTAACTATCTAATAATCTTTAAAATACTAATTATATATATTTTTTACTTTATAAATTATAAATAAATTATTATATTCTTTTTAAATTTTATATGTCCTACAAATTCCATTTTTTAAAGCAAATACTACTTTCCATTTAAACAAGTACTACTTTCTATTTAAACAAGTAATACTTTCTATTTAAATAAGTACTATTTTTTATTTAAACAAGCAATACTTTCTATTTAAATAAATAATGCTTTTAATTTAAACAAATAATGTTTTTTTATTTAACCAAGTACCACTTTTCTATTTAAACAAGTACTACTTTTTCAATTTAAACAAGTAATACTTTTCTATTTAAACAAGTACTACTTTTCATTTAAACAAGTACTACTTTTCTATTTAAACAACTACTACTTTTCTATTTAAACAAGTAATACTTTTCATTTAACAAGTAATACCTTTCATTTAAATAAATAATATCTTTCATTTAAACAAGTACGACTTTTCTATTTAAACAAGTACTACTTTTCATTTAAGCAAGTGATACTTTCTATTTAAGCAAGTACTACTTTTTATTTAAACAAATATTACTTTTCATTTTAACAAGTACTACTTCTCATTTAAACAAGTAATACCTTTCATTCAAATAAATAATATCTTTCATTTAAACAAGTACTACTTTTCATTTAAACAAGTACTACTTTTCTATTTAAAAAAGTAATACTTTTAATTTGACAAGTAATACTTTTCATTTAAACAAGTACTACTTTTCTGTTTAAACAAGTACTACTTTCTATTTAAACAAGTAATACTTTCTATTTAAACAAGTACTACTTTTCATTTAAACAAGTAATACTTTCTATTTAAACAAGTACTACTTTTCTATTTAAACAAGTAATACTTTTTATTTAACAAGTAATACTTTTCATTTAAATAAGTAATACCTTTCATTTAAACAAGTAATACTTTCTATTATTTAAACAAGTAATACTTGTAATTTAAACAAGTAATACTTTTCATTTAACCAAGTACTACTTTTCAATTTAAACAAGTACTACTTTTCTATTTAAACAAGTAATACTTTTCTATTTAAACAAGTAATAGTTTTCTATTTAAGCAAGTACTACTTTTCATTTAAACAAGTACTACTTTTCATTTAAACAAGTACTACTTTTCTATTTAAACAAGTATTATTTTTTTATTTAAACTTAAGTAATATTTTTCATTTAACAAGTAATTAACACTTTCATTTAAACAAGTACTACTTTTAGTCAATATATATATTTAAATATACTATGAATTAAATTTTATATCGTAAACTCCTCGAAATAGATCTTACTACGGTCAAGTGGAACTCTTCTCCAAGTGACTATAAATTAAATATACGATAAGGTGCATTAACTAACAACGATTAAAAAACCTAGTATAATCCTGAAACATAAAAAAAATACATAATTAATATTAAAAAAAAAAAAAATTAGAAAAAAAAACCGTCACTAATCCGTCGCAAAAAACTGTCGCTAATATCATCGCTAAAGGGGTTAGTCCAAAACGTCGCTAAAACCGTAGCTAAAACTGTCGCTATTTGCGACGGTTCTCTAAACCGTCGTTAAAACTGTTGACTTTGACCATTTGACCGTAACCGTCGTAAAAACCGTCGCTATTTGCGACGGTTCTTGTAACCGTCGCTAATTCCGTCGGTAAAACTCTTGTTTTTTGTAGTGACTATGCAAACTTTATTATAGTAGTTTGACATATATGATATATATTGGATGCACAAATCCAAGGCACTTGCCCCACTTTACCTGAACGTGCATTCGCCCTTGAAAACACATGAATTTCCTGCTAATTATCGGATTCTATAGATGACTCCGACTATCCTCTAGTATTTCTCTTAATATTTAACCATTTTGGTGTTTCGTTTTCCATAGCAAAACCTGTCAGGAGTTAATAAATTCTCGTGGTTTCGAGCATTTTGATTTTGCAAGCTTTTCCTTCCTAAAACATCTTCTCCTTTGATTGATTTCGCTCCTTTTGCTTATTCAAATCTCTTTGTGATTTCTTGCAAGACTTAAAGGTACTACATTCCCTAATATTTTCCTCTCTTTATTTCCAAATGTCCACTAGCAACGTTGGCTTTAAAGACGAAAAAAATATGTGTACACATTTCGTCTTGGATAAAAGTTGTCTTTTCTTCCAGAACGAATCATGTCATGAAAGCTTTCAACTCGGACACTATATAAATTTTTAAATAAATGTGAAATTGAAATAATGAATAATACTATAAATACTTTTATATTTGAAAATAATATGACAAACAAGTTCAAATTAAATAGTTAAATGCATCTTGCCTTACAATTTTGAAGGCAAATATATGTATTAGATCTTTATAATCAGGTTGCTGAGTAAGTTGTTATTCACATGGTAATGCAATTAGTTAATCCAATGTTTTTATGACCAATTACAATGAATAATAATATAAATCCTTAAATACTTCTCTCTTTTTTAGATATATTATTTTATTAGTACATATTTGTTTTTATGAAACGCCAACTATTTCAATATGGATTTTTTTATTTAAAATTTACTAAAATGTGTGATCACTAATATAAATATATATGAAATAAATTATCTCGACCTTCCGTCACTTAATTTTGTTTTCCTCCAAATTTCTTATTTAAACTTATAATAATCTCATTCTTAAACTTTTGTATTTCATACTATAAATTGGAGAGTAATTTTATTTTATTTTTCTTTTGGATTACAACTCTTAAAATTACAAGAACAAAACAAACCATCGAGCCTAAGGGGGTGTATTGGTTGTGGAGTCTGGAGGATTTTTTTAGACTTTTAATATCTGGGGGTATTCAATCCGGATTTTCAAAAGTCTTTAAAAATCCTGAGGTATTCAATACGGATTTTAAAAAGTCTTAAAAAATCTTTAGGTATTCAACAATCTATGGATTTTAATACTCAATGGATTTTCTTTGATTCTCTTTCAAAAATATAAACAGATTTCACTCTCCAAAATCTCTTCTAACAACTAGAGATTTCTACGTATTCTCTCAGAGAACTTTGAAGACGAAAGATCAGAAGAAAAAAACCTTCGTAATACTTTTCATTTAAATAAGTAATATTGTTCTATTTAAAAATTTATACTTTTCATCTAAACAAGTTATACTTTACTTTTAAATAAGTAATACTTTTATATTTAAACAAGTAATATTTTTCTATTTAAACAAGTAATATTTTTCATTTAAACAAGTAATACTTTTCTATTTAAACAAGTTATACTTTTCATCTAAACAAGTTATATTTTTCTTTTAAACAAGTAACACTTTTCTTTTAAACAAGTAATACTTTTCTACTTAAACAAGTAATATTTTTCTATTTAAACAAGTAATACTTTTCTATTTAAACAAGTTATATTTTTCATTTAAACAAGTTATACTTATCTTTTAAACAAGTAATATTTTTCTATTTAAACAAGTCATACTTTTCTATTTAATCAAGTAATATTTTTCTATTTAAATATGTAATACTTTTCATTTAGACAAGTAATACTTTTCTATTTAAACAAGTTATACTTTTCATCTAAACAAGTTATACTTTTCTTTTAAACAAGTAATACTTTTCTTTTAAACAAATAATATTTTTCTATTTAAACAAGTAATACTTTTTTATTTAAAAAAGTAATATTTTTCTATTTAAACAAGTAATACCTTTCATTTACACAAGTAATACTTTTCTATTTAAACAAGTTATACTTTTCATCTAAACAAGTTGTACTTTTCTTTTAAACAAGTATATTTTCTTTAAATAAGTAATACTTTTCTATTTATACAAGTAATACTTTTCTATTTAAACAAGTAATATTTTTCTATTTAAACAAGTATTGAAGCTAACTACAACAAAGAACGAAATTGCTTTCTCAAAGTCAACTACAACAAAGAACGAAAGCTAATGCATGGAGAACGAGTATTGCTAATGCTACGTGGGAAATGAGGCCGAGGTATAACGGTGATGAAAATGAAGATGATGAGAATGAAGATGAGAATAATAATGATGAATAATAATGTATTTTTTTAAACTAATATATTTTGGTATTTTTTCTAAATAATTTGGATAATTTTTTTTTTATATACAACTGTGTTCCATATACATTTGCATCAATAGTTTCAACACCGGAGTCTATGGAAATCCATGTAAATCAATAAAAAAATGTATATTCCACAATCCTATCAAGTCTATAAAAATCAATGTAAATCAATAAATAAAGTCAACCAAACTCTGAATGGAGTCTATGAATTTTCTAAATCCACAGACCTTTTAAACTCCAAAAAATCCAATAAAGTCTCAACTGAATACACCCCCAAAGTTACATTGTAAAAGAGTCCCAACCCCAATAGGGGGAGCTGAATCATTTTAAAAGAGTCCCAGCAATTAGCCATCATTTTTTCCAATAATGACAGAAGACAAACACCCAATGTTAAGGTGTCCCAAAGATAATCATAAAAAAATGCAATTGAAAAAATCACATCCACAATACAGAAGTAAACCAACACCAAGATAAGCAAGTCATGATCAGGCGAACAAAAATGTCCCAATAACAAATACAAGAAGCAAAACAATAAAACCAACAAAATTAATCTCCATTTATTACCAAGAATATATATATAGGGAACAAATTTGCGAGAAATCAAAGATTTTCCCACAAACTTAGAGTCACAAATCACGAACTAACGATGCTCGGAAAACTGAAAATCGCGAATCAAGAATATAGAGAGAAAGCAAAAATCTAAAAAAGTAGAACAATGAAAATAGAACAGTGCCGTTTCAGATACACGAACAGAAACTTCAGCAAATTGCAACCCACCACAGCGGAGATGCATCGCCAACTGAGAAACGAGATACGAATCACCACACACTGTCGAAAACCAGATTCACGAAAGGGAACAAGGCAACATCGAGATGGAAGTCGTTCCGAAATTGCATCCAAGTACACACATGACCACAAATCAGGTTAAAAAAAATAATTATATCTAAAATTACTAAATTACCCTATATAAATATGAGATATTATTTTGTCTTACTTTTAAATTTTATTTATTTTGATTATAGTCCTCTAAGTTTTTTTCATTTTGAAATTGATTCTTTACTTTTTGTAAAGTCTAGGTTTTTAAAATTATTATACGTGGAAAAATAATTATAAAAAAAAATTAAAAAATAAAAATAATAAAACAGTAACTATATCTTTAAAATGAACTAAATAAAAAAATTAAATAAGCAAAAATTAAAAAAAAATCTGAAATTTTTTTAATTAAATTTTATAAAATATTATTAAATCTTCAAAATAAGTAAATTAAGAAAAAATAAAAAAACCAATTTAAACTAAATAAAATATCAAAAAATAAAATAAATCTTCAAAATTAATTTAATTAAAATGGTTTTTTCAGATTTTATTTAGTTTTACTGATTTTTTTAATCTTAATTATTTTTTAGATTGTTTTTTTTAAATATTTTACAGATTTCATTTAATTTTTTCAGTTTTTTTATTTAAATATTTTTTAAAAATTTAGTTCACTCTTTTTAATGTTTTTATTTTGTATTTAGCTTTTTTATGATTTTGAAGATTTTTTTCTAATTAAGTTTTTGAATTTATTTATGTTTGAAATAATTTAGTTGACTTTTTTAAATATATTTCTGATTTTATATAAAATTTTAAGAATGTTTTCATAAAAAATTAATGTGTTGGGAGATGAATTTAATAAAGAGATTTTGATTAGATCCCAAAACCTCTGAGTATGACATGTTCATGTTGGGGAATAAGTTGCACATATCTATTCGAGATAAATATTTAAATACAAATTCAATTCTTATAATTATTACTAGCATGAATTAATCCTATATTAATTCAAATAATAATCCAACAACAAATCATGTATATAATTAATTCACGTAAATCCTACGCATGCGGAATTTCTACGAGTTTACGTGAACATACCTCTCGGGACGGCAATGGTCTTGTTGATTAGACTCACCAAAAGAACTTCTCAAGTATTCCCTTAATCCTTGCTCGACTATCCGGTGGTAGGACACTTGCGAACAATGAACTAAAAGGAAAAATAAAATTTGTTGCACCATTTTTGTGGATTTACTAATTTTTCCAGCACATGGAATTGTACTTGGGAATGAAAGAATCATCCCCTATTTATAGAGTAGAGGTGGTCAAAAATTTTGGGGCAAAAACAATGTGGGAAAATCTTTTCTTGATCTCCAAGAAATCTTGAATATATCTCCTATATTCTTTTTCCCATAATTATAATATTCCACAAAATCCCACCTACTCTTTGTTATAGATATTTTTGAAAAATATAGGTCAAGATTCCAAGATTTGGATCTTCTTTAATTTATGAGATATTCTTGTATTTCAAGAAATACATATCTTCCATAATATCTTTTCAAGAAAATCAAGAAAATCTTTTTTGCCCTTTATATTTCAAAATTTCGAAAATTGCTTCATGAATAACCAAGTGGGAGATTTCTTGAATTTAATGAGATAATCTTGTATTCCAAGAATACATATCTTCATTCCATAACAAAATTCAAAGAAAATCTTTCTCCCCTTTAATCCATAAATTTTGAAAATTATGAGGAAAAATAAGCAACAATATTTATTTTATTTTAAACACCTTTTTCAGTTATTGGACTATATGTTGGGCTACTTAGGGGGCCTTTAGGAGAGTTAAGATTGGACCTTCCAATGGATCTTGAATTATCAATATTGAGCCACAATATTATTCAAGCCCATAAATATTAATTAATCCCACTACATAATTAATATTGCACTATCCATCTTAACCCATATTACGGTCAATATGGCTCCGGTTATTATTTCCGTGTTTAAGATTATCTAGCCCATTAATTAATTCAAGCCCTTTGAAATAGCTTTTAATTAATTAATATATTTTGTCCTTGGTCGAGCGGTTCAACATTATTATTCATATCTAAACTAGTTTCACTTACAAGATTTGGTATGATAAAACTTATGAACCTCCCGAGGGGCAAATCGAAAAAGCTTACTTGCACTACGATTCTCCGTGATTAAATCTTAAGAATCACATGTGACCAATAATATTGCCCAAGATAAAAGTATTGAATCTCGTTGATTCTCTACCCATGATAAGTCAAAGCAATAGTTACCAATCACACGTGATCTTATTTAAGGAACAAAGATTAAGAAATAACGAACCACTGGGGTCTAATTCTTCCTTGTTCAGTTCTGAAGAATTTGTCCTCCCCAGAGGTCCTATTCGATCATCGGTCATGCAATAGTGTAATCTCTTGGTCAAGACAAGTCAATCTGAGCCTTACACTTCAACCTTTCACGATAGATTGTTCATTTCCATCTAGGTCGTGAATGGCGTAATTTTAGTTACAAGGGACTGTTAATTTAATCTTCTGTGATCTGGTATCACTAAATTAACTACAATGTAACACATACGATTTATTGAACAGTTATGCAGTAAATATAAATAACATTCGATGATATTTAAAGCATCAGTGATAAACAATTTATTTCATAAATAAGTCAGAAATTGATTTTTGATTATACAAAGTAAAAATCATACTTTCCAAATATAATCCCAACAATCTCCCATTTATACTCAAAGTGCGCTTTTAAGTATACTACAACATGTCTCGTGTAGTTCTAATTCGTGACATCTAATGTCACCTACACTAACCTAATAATTTCTCCCACTTATACTCAAAGCAGATTGACAACGGTCTTGACACCCATTCCTTCCACATGTCTCTCGAATGTATTGAGGAGGCGGACCCTTTGTGAATGGATCTCGCTGGGTTGTCTTCTCGATTTATCTTTGCCACATCTATATCTCCTCTCTTAACGATATCTCGTATAAGATGGTATTTCCTTTCAATGTGTTTCTTTGGCTTTGTGGGCTCGTGGTTCCTTGAATTTGCAAATTGCTCGGCATTGTCACAATAAATGATGATTCTCTTTGGGCAAATTCGGAACTACATTCAAGTACACTAGAAAGTTCTTGAGCCAAACCGCTTCTTTCGATTGCCTATAGCTTGACTACATATTCGGCTTCCATGGTAGAATCTGCGACACATTTTACGCTTGATGCTTCTCCATATCACGGCTCCTCCCCCATGCAAAAACACTACTGGGAGGTAGATTTTTCGAGTCTATGTCGATTGGAAATCCGAGTCCGTGTGGCCGATGGGGATTGGACTATCGATCGATAAATTAACATTCTATCGAGTTCTTTTCGGATACTCGAGAATGTTTTTAACTGCCAATCAATGTTCTTTCCCGGGTTACTTTGATATCTTGCCACCATGCCAAGCAAATCGGATATCCGGTCTCGTACCTGACATTGCATACATAAGGCTTCCGACGGTAGAAGCATAAGAAATGCCTCTCATGTCATCTATCTCCTTTTTTTGCGTCTTAGGGCACATTTTCTTGGATAGATGGATTCCATGTATCCGAAAAGTCTGCAAGCCTTTCTTGGAATCTGCATCTTTGAATCATTTCAAGGCAAAGTGTCATGTATGAAGCTTGCGACAAGCCTATCATCATTTTATTGCGATCTCGAGTGATCTTGATCCCAAGGATGTGTGCGGCTTCCCCTAAGTCCTTCATATCAAACTGTTTTGAAAGCCATGACCTTACGTCTGATAACACCTTTACATCGTTCCCGATGATCAGAATGTCGTCTACGTATAGTACTAAGAATACCAATGCAGTTCCGACACACTTTTTGTACACACAACTTTCGAACTCGTTTTGATCAAACCCATAAGACTTTATAACAAGATCAAAACATTGGTTCCAAGATCTGGATGCTTGTTTGAGTCCGTAAATGGACTTCATGAGCTTACAAACTAGGTGTTCTTGGCCTTTTTCAATGAAGCCTTGGGGTTGTTGCATATAGATCTCTTCATCAAGACTTCCGTTAAGGAAAGCTGTCTTGACATCCATTTTCCAGATTTCAAAGTCGAGATGCGTAGCAATCGATAAGAGAATTCGGATGAACTTAAGCAGGCTACGGGCGAAAAAGTTTCCTCATAATCGATCCATTCTTTCTAAGTATAACCTTTCGCCACGAGTCTTGCTTTGAGGTTTCCACCTTTCCGTCCGGTCCTCTTTTTCTCTTATACACCCACTTGCAACCAATGGGTTTGACCCCATTAAGTGGTTCGACTAGCTCCCACACTCTGTTATGAAACATAGAACCCATTTCGGCTTTCATTGCTATTTGCCAAGAATCTGCATCCTTGTCTTGGATTGCCTCGTCATATGTCCATGGGTCTGATTCGTCTTGTCCAGGAATCAAGTCCGAGGATTCTCCTATTCCCATGAATCTCTCGGGCTATTTCACAACCCTCCCACAACGACGAGGTTCCAGTTGTGTAAGTGTGTCGTTTGGTATGTCATCTTGTAAAGTTGGCATTGAGGCTAGCCCCCTTAGCTCATTTAAGGTAATCTCACTTCTGGGTCTTGTTTCGTTCATATAGTCTTCTTCCAAAAATCTAAAGTGGGTGCTTTTGACCACCTTGTGATCTTCGGGACCATAGAACATACACCCTTTTGTTCCCTCGGGGTATCCCACAAACAACCTTAATTCTGATCGAGGATCCAATTTACCCGCTTCCTTGTCCAACACGTAATCCGGACACCCCCAAATCCTCATGTGTCTCAAACTAGGCTTGCGCCCGGTCCATAATTCTTTGGGAGTTTTGGGAACCGATTTGGATGGCACCAAGTTCAGAATGTAGGCTGCTGTTTCCAAGGCATGACCCCAAAACGACTTGGGAAGATCCGCATAACTTATCATAGATCTAACCATTTCCAAAAGAGTTATGTTTCTTCGCTCTGCAACCCCGTTTTGTTGAGGGGTTCCTGGTGCAGTTAGCTGGGATGCAATCCCTTCATTAGATAGTAGTTCAAAAACTCATTGCTGAGGTATTCGCCTCCACGATCGGATCGTAGAGACTTGATACATTTTTCCCCATGATTCTCTGCTTGAGCCTTAAATTCTTTGAATTTCTCTAAGGTCTCAGATTTATGCTTCATAAGGAAAATATAACCTTACCTTGAGTAATCGTCAATAAAAGTAATAAAATACTCATAACCTCCTCTTTATTTTGTTGACATTGGACCACATACATCTGTGTGAACGATCTCTAACACTTCTTTGGCTCTATTCCCCTTGGCTCTAAATGCCCTCTTGGTCATTTTACCCTCTAAACATGATTCGCAGGTTGGAATTGGTTCAACTTGGAGAAAACCCAGTGAACCGTCCTTCACCAACCTTTGGATCCTCTTTGGATTTATATGACCCAATCTTAGATGCCATAAAAGTGTCTCGTTCACGTCTGATGAACGTTTTCTTTTCTTGGAAACAATTGATGTGTTATAGGATGCATTTCGTGAGTGGTGTGCACAGTTAATTGTATAGAGATTATTCGATAACGTTCCATGACAGATAAATTTATCAAAAAGAGAAATGGTAGCAACTTTATTAAAAGTAATCGAATATCCATCAAGAAAAAGTTTAGAACTGAAATCAAATTCTTTCTAAAATTTGGAACGTAAAGAACATCTTTTAAAATTAAAACTCTGTCTTCAAAAGGCAGGTGCACTTCTCCCGCTACTTCAGTTGCCACTCTCGTAGCATCGCACAGTGTGATGAGGATCTCACTCCCACTAAGTTGCCGGGTCCGCTTGAACCCCTGTAAAGTGAAACAAATATGATCAGTGGATCCCGTATCCACCACCCATAAATGGGAGGCATACGCCGCTAAACAAGTTTCAACAACTAGTGCATGAGAATTACCTTTCTTTCCATTCCTTTTGGGTTTGGAACAGGCTAACCTCCAATGTCCCTTCTCACCGCAATTAAAACGTTTTCCTTTTGGTCCTTTCTTGACACCCAAACAACTAACTGTCTTTTTCTCACTTTTCTTGGTGATGAGTTTGCTTTGGTCCTGACCACTTTCCTTTTCTTGAGACTTGCCTTCCACTGGCCTAGATCTCGAGAAAAGACTTTTGGTCACCAATGCTTCGTCTTTCTTTCCTAAATGCTTCTCTATTTTCTCCAAGGCTTCTTGTAGGATGTCCATAGTAAACATGTGATCACTCATCACAAAACTACAGTAAAACCCATCGAAGCTTCTTGGAAGAGTTAGCAAAAGAAATTCGATTTGGGCCTCATCACAATACTTAGTTCCGAGATAAGCCAGTTTTTCAAAATGATGTTTAATTCCGAGAACATGCTCCCTTACTGGTGTTCCCTCAGCCATCTTTAGCCTGGCCACGTCGTCATTTTTAAACTGATTGATTGCGGTCTTTTGTTAAAAACATTTCTTCAAGACTTTGCATAATTTCTGCAGCAGACTCAACACCTTCATGAATGTGTCTCAAATCATCAGACAGTGAAGTCAAGATTACACGTTTCATGGGTTCATTGGCCTGCTCCCAAATATTATACGAATGTCTTTCCGCATTAGATGATTCATCAGTAGGCTTACGTGGCTTGGGTACATCAAGAACCCAATGATGTTCTTGTGCAGGTAGGACAAAACTCATATTCCGTTTCCGAAGATTATAGTTGTCACCAGTTAATTGGTGTTCTTTGAGTGTATATAACAGTGGATTAAAAGGTTGCAACATGATGAACTGAAATAAACAATAATATGCATAAGCACAAATATATCACAAGATTCGATTACATGCATCATATTAAAATCTCAAAAAAATATGAACATGCATCAGCCAACATCTCAAAACAGTTTAAATAAGCCACGTGGGGTGGGTCATTATTTAAACACATTCAAGCAGGTTACAAACAAGAACAATTACAAACCTTTAATGTCCAGATTAATAGTTGGCTCCCACTTGACCAATATAAAATTGACAGGGACTTCGGGGAAGTATATGCATATCAATTTTATACCTAAGTAATAACCATGATTAAATACATGATTATTATTTCGCTTTGACTGAGCCTCATGGGGAGGGTCATCGTCGCCACTAGTAATAATCCACAATCATCCATTTGGAATTCATTAATGTGAAAGCTAACTTTTGACGAATCCGTGGGGGAATTTCTCCAAAAGAATTCACAAATAAATAAATCATGGAGGTCAAAATTAATTCAATTTTATTATCCAGAATAAAATTGTCAATTAATTATTTAAACATACTTAGTAATTTTTTGACGGTGAGATTTTTCATTGGGCAACTCTCATGCAAACACATTTAAACAAATTAAATAAAGCATAAGATAACACAATAATAAATCAAGCAAAGCAGAAAAATAAACATATTGGACACAAATTATCCAATTGTCATGGTTTGATTTTTCTTGGCTTGATCTTGAAGAAAATGCCGTCTTGAATTTCTCCCCTCGATCGTCTCGAAAAGAACTCCGTCTCGAAACGCCACACCAAGTAGCTTCGCGGTGGGATGCATGCACTCAGATCCGGCCCCTACTGGCGAAGCGAGCCGCGCGGTGCGCCTTGGCGCAGTCTTTGTCGCCCAGTGCCACTCGGCGGGCTTCACTCGCGTCGGTCTCGGTAGGGTGCGCGCAGCGTACTGTAGCAAGATCAAGTATTTCGCCCGGCCTCGCCTACGCTGCGGAACAAAAGCTGACCACCGCGTGTCCGCGTCGCGCTCGTCTCGAATCCGCCGATCGCTTGCTGGCCAGCCAGCGCAGATCGCCTTTGCCCGTCTTCGGCACGATCCTCGAGCGTGCTAGGCCCTTCGCCCTTGCCCCACGCGTGCGTACTGCCTGGCGTCGCGTTGCAGCGTGTGCCTCCTTGCACGTTTAAGCGTGGTTTACCCCCTACGTCGAGGTTTCGATTTTATCCTTTAATTCTTCGTCTCCGTCTTTTTTTCCGATCCGGTTATAATTTAATTACAAAAAATAAATAAATCTAGATCTAGACTAATCTATTACACTGATCAAATCAAACAAATCCTAATCTACTCGTGGATTTTCTCACGAGGCAAAATGAATCCGAACGAATCGAATTAAAAACCACAATTTATATGCATGCATAAATAAACACATTAAATTCCATGACAATTGGATACCTGCAAAAAAGATATAGCAATTCTACTATCCAATTTAAAATTTAATGACAGCGAATTAAATTACAATTTAAAATTCAGAGCCCAAAACCGTGGCTCTGATACCAGTTGTTGGGGAATAAGTTGCACAGATCTATTCGGGATAAATATTTAAATACAAATTTAATTCTTATAATTATTACTAGCATGAATTAATCCTATATTAATTCAAATAATAATCCAACAACAAATCATGCATATAATTAATTCACGTAAATCCTACGCATGCGAAATTTCTACGAGTTTACGTGAACATACCTCTCGGGACGGCAATGGTCTTGTTGATTAGACTCACCAAAAAAACTTCCCAAGTATTCCCTTAATCCTTGCTCGACTATTTGTTGGTAGGACACTTGCGAACAATTAACTAAAAGGAAAAATAAAATTTATTGCACCACTTTTGTGGATTTACTAATTTTTCCAGCACATGGAATTGTACTTGAGAATAAAAGAATCATCCCCTATTTATAGAGTTGAGGTGGTCGAAAATTTTGGGGCAAAACAATGTGGGAAAATCTTTTTTTGATCTCCAAGAAATCTTGAATATATCTCCAATATTCTTTTTCCCATAATTATAATATTCCACAAAATCCCACCTACTCTTTGTTATGGATATTTTCGAAAAATATAGGTCAAGATTCCAAGATTTGGATCTTCTTGAATTTATGAGATATTCTTGTATTTCAAGAAATACATATCTTCCATAATATCTTTTCAAGAAAATCAAGAAAATATTTCTTGCCCTTTATATTTCAAAAATTTCGAAAATTGCTTCATGAATAACCATGTGGGAGATTTCTTAAATTTAATGAGATAATCTTGTATTCCAAGAATACATATCTTCATTCCATAACAAAATAAAAAAAAATATTTCTCCCCTTTTATCCATAAATTTCGAAAATTATGAGGAAAAATAAGCAACAATATTTATTTTATTTTAAACACCTTTTTCAGTTATTGGACTATATGTTGGGCTACTTAGGGGGCCTTTAGGAGAATTAAGATTGGACCTTCCAATGGATCTTGAATTATCAATATTGAGCCACAATATTATTCAAGCCCATAAATATTAATTAATCCCGCTACATAATTAATATTGCATTATCCATCTTAACCCATATTACAGTCAATATGGCTCCCGGTTATTATTTCCCGTGTTTAAGATTATCTAGCCCATTAATTAATTCAAGCCACTGAAATAGCTTTCATTTAATTAATATATTTTGTCCTTGGTCAAGGAACGGTTCAACATTATTATTCATACCGGAAACTAGTTTCACTTACAAGATTTGGTATGATAAAACTTATGAACCTCCCAAGGGGGCAAATCGAAAAAGCTTACTTGCACACGATTCTCCGTATTAAATCTTAGCAATCACATGTGACCAATAATATTGCCCAAGATAAAAAGTATTGAATCTCGTTGATTCTCTACCCATGATAAGTCAAAGCAATAGTTACCAATCACACGTGATCTTATTTAAGGAACAAAGATTAAGAAATAACGAACCACTGGGGTCTAATTCTTCCTTGTTCAGTTCTGAAGAATTTGTCCTCCTGTAGGTCCTATTCAGTGCATCAGTCATGCAATAGTGTAATCTCTTGGTCAAGACAAGTCAATCTGAGCCTTACACTTCAACCTTTCACGATAGATTGTTCATTTCCATATAGGTCGTGAATGGCGTAATTTTAGTTACAAGGGACTGTTAATTTAATCTTCTGTGATCTGGTATCACTAAATTAACTACAATGTAACACGTACGATTTATTGAACAGTTATGCAGTAAATATATATAACATTCGATGATATTTAAAGCATCAGTGATAAACAATTTATTTCAGTAAATAAGTCCGAAATTCAGTTTTTGATTATTCAAAGTAAAAATCATACTTTCCATTATAATCCCAACAATCTCCCATTTATACTCAAAGTCTGCTTTTAAGTATACTACAACATGTCTCGTGTAGTTCCTAATTCGTGACATCTAATGTCACCTACACGAACCTAATAATTTCTCCCACTTATACTCAAAGCAGATTGACAACGGTCTTGACACCCATTCCTTCCACATGTCTCTCGAATGTATTGAGGCGGACCCTTTGTGAATGGATCGCTAGGTTGTCTTCACGATTTATCTTTGCCACATCTATATCTCCTCTCTTAACGATATCTCGTATAAGATGGTATTTCCTTTCAATGTGTTTGCTGGCTTTGTGGGCTCGTGGTTCCCTTGAATTTGCAACTGCTCCGGCATTGTCACAATAAACAGTGATTCTTCTGGGCAAATTCGGAACTACATTCAAGTACACTAGAAAGTTCTTGAGCCAAACCGCTTCTTTTCGATTGCCTACCATAGCGACTACATATTCGCTTCCATGGTAGAATCTGCGACGCATTTTCGCTTGATGCTTCTCCATGTCACGGTTCCTCCCCATGCAAAACACACTACTAGGAGGTAGATTTTCCGAGTCTATGTCCGATTGGAAATCCGAGTCCGTGTGGCCGATGGGGATTGGACTATCGATCGATAAATTAACATTCTATCGAGTTCTTTTCGCCAGATACTTGAGAATGTTTTTTAATCGCCATCCAATGTTCTTTTTCCGGGTTACTTTGATATCTTGCCACCATGCCAGCGGCAAATCGGATATCCGGTCTCGTACCGCGACATTGCATACATAAGGCTTCCGGCGATCGAAGCATAAGAAATGCCTCTCATGTCATCTATCTCCATTTTTGCGTCTTAGGGAACATTTTCTTGGATAGATGGATTCCATGTCCGAAAGGCACGAAGCCTTTCTTGGAATCTAGCATCTTTGAATCGTTTCAAGGCGGTGTCTATGTATGAAGCTTGCGACAAGCCTATCATCATTTTATTGCGATCTCGGTGATCTTGATCCCAAGGATGTGTCGGCTTCCCTAAGTCCTTCATATCAAAACTGTTTTTGAAAGCCATGACCTTCGTCGATAACACCTTTACATCGTTCGATGATGATCGAGAATGTAAATCACGTATAGTACTAAGAATACCAATGCGATTCCGGCACACTTTTTTGTACACACAACTTTCGAACTCGTTTTGATCAAACCCATAAGACTTTATAACAAGATCAAAACATTGGTTCCAAGATCTGGATGCTTGTTTGAGTCCGTAAATGGACTTCATGATCTTACAAACTAGGTGTTCTTGGCCTTTTTCAATGAAGCCTTGGGGTTGTTGCATATAGATCTCTTCATCAAGACTTCAGTTAAGGAAAGCTGTCTTGACATCCATTTTCCAGATTTCAAAGTCGAGATGCGTAGCATTCGATAAGAGAATTCGGATGAACTTAAGCAGGCTACGGGCGAAAAAGTTTCCTCATAATCGATCCATTCTTTCTGAGTATAACCTTTCGCCACGAGTCTTGCTTTGAGGTTTCCACCTTTCCGTCCGGTCCTCTTTTCTCTTATACACCCACTTGCAACCAATGGGTTTGACCCCATTAAGTGGTTCGACTAGCTCCCACACTCTGTTTATGAAACATAGAACCCATTTGGCTTTTTCATTTTTGTTTTGCAAAATCTGCATCCTTGTCTTGGATTGCCTCGTCATATGTCCATGGGTACGATTCGTCTTGTCTGAGAATCAAGTCAGAGGATTCTCCTATTCCCATGAATCTCTCGGGCTGTTTTCTTTCCCTCCCACTCTGACGAGGTTCGGTTGTGTAAAGTGTGTCGTTTGGTATGTCATCTTATACGATTGGCATTGAAATTAGCCCCTTAGCTCATTTAAGGTAATCTCCTGCCGGGTCTTCTTTTCGTTCATATAGTCTTCTTCCAAAAATCTAAAGTGGGTGCTTTTTACCACCTTTTGATCTTCGGGACCATAGAGCATACACCCTTTTTGTTCCCGGGGTATCCCACAAACAACCTTAATTACGATCGAGGATCAATTTCTGGCTTCCTTGTCCAACACGTGGGCGGACACCCCCAAATCCTCATGTGTCTCAAACTAGGGCATCTTGGGTCCATAATTCTTTGGGAGTTTTGGGAACCGATTTGGATGGCACCAAGTTAGGAATGTGAATTTCTTTGTTTCCAAGGCATGACCCCGGAAGCGACTTGGGAAGATCCGCATAACTTATCATAGATCTAACCATTTTCAAAAGAGTTATGTTTCTTCGCTCTCGCAACCCCGCTTTTTGTTGAGGGGTTCCGGTGCAGATTAAAATTTGGGATGCAATCCCTTCATCGATAGTAGTTCAAAAACTCATTCTTTGAGGTATTCGCCTCCACGATCGGATCTTAGAGACTTGATACGTTTTTCCCTATGATTCTCTGCTTGAGCCTTAAATTCTTTGAATTTCTCAAAGGTCTCAGATTTATGCTTCATAAGGAAAATATAACCGTACCTTGAGTAATCGTCAATAAAAGTAATAAAATACTCATAACCTCCTCTTTCTTTGGTTGACATTGGACCACATACATCTGTGTGAACGATCTCTAACACTTCTTTGGCTCTATTCCCCTTGGCTCCAAATGCCCTCTTGGTCATTTTACCCTCTAAACATGATTCGCAGGTTGGAATTGGTTCAACTTGGAGAAAATCCAGTGAACCGTCCTTCACCAACCTTTGGATCCTCTTTGGATTTATATGACCCAATCTTAGATGCCATAGAAGTGTCTCGTTCACGTCTGATGAACGTTTTCTTTTCTTGGAAACAGTTGATGTGTTATAGGATGCATTTCGTGAGTGGTGTGCACAGTTAATTGTATAGAGATTATTCGATAACGTTCCATGACAGATAAATTTCTCAAAAAGAGAAATGGTAACAACTTTATTAAAAGTAATCGAATATCCATCAAGAAAAGTTTAGAACTGAAATCAAATTCTTTCTAAAATTTGGAACGTAAAGAACATCTTTTAAAATTAAAACTCTGTCTTCAAAAGACAGGTGCACTTCTCCCGCTACTTCAGTTGCCACTCTCGTAGCATCGCTCAGTGTGATGAGGATCTCACTCCCACTAAGTTGCCGGGTCCGCTTGAACCCCTGTAAAGTGAAACAAATATGATCAGTGGATCCCGTATCCACCACCCATAAATGGGAGGCATACGCCGCTAAACAAGTTTCAACAACTAGTGCATGAGAATTACCTTTCTTTCCATTCCTTTTGGGTTTGGAACAGGCTAACCTCCAATGTCCTTTCTCACCGCAATTAAAACATTTTCCTTTTGGTCCTTTCTTGACACCCAAACAACTTATTGTCTTTTTCTCACTTTCCTTGGTGATGAGTTTGCTTTGGTCCTGACCACTTTCCTTTTCTTGAGACTTGCCTTCCACTGGCCTAGATCTCGAGAAAAGACTTTTGGTCACCAATGCTTCGTCTTTCTTTCCTAAATGCTTCTCTATTTTCTCCAAGGCTTCTTGTAGGATGTCCATAGTAAACATGTGATCACTCATCACAAAACTACAGTAAAACCCATCGAAGCTTCTTGGAAGAGTTAGCAAAAGAAATTCGATTTGGGCCTCATCACAATACTTATTTCCGAGATAAGCCAGTTTTTCAAAATGATGTTTAATTCCGAGAACATGCTCCCTTACTGGTGTTCCCTCAGCCATCTTTAGCCTGGCCACGTCGTCATTTTTAAACTGATTGATTGCGGTCTTTTGTTAAAAACATTTCTTCAAGACTTTGCATAATTTAGAAAGCAGACTCAACACCTTCATGAATGTGTCTCAAATCATCGACAATGTGAAGTCAAGATTACACGTTTCATGGGTTCATGGGCTTTTCGCTCCCAAATATTATCTGAATGTCTTTCCGCATTAGATGATTCATCGGTGAGCTTTACGTGGCTTTGGGTACATCAAGAACCCAATGATGTTCTTGTGCGGTAGGACAAAACTCATATTCCGTTTCCAAAGATTATAGTTGTCACCCGGTTAATTGGTGTTCTTTGAGTGTATATCTTGATGGATTAAAAGGTTGCAACATGATGAACTGAAATAAACAATAATATGCATAAGCACAAATATATCACAAGATTCGATTACATGCATCATATTAAAATCTCAAAAAAATATGAACATGCATCAGCCAACATCTCAAAACAGTTTAAATAAGCCACGTGGGGTGGGTCATTATTTAAACACATTCAAGCAGGTTACAAACAAGAACAATTACAAACCTTTAATGTCCAGATTAATAGTTGGCTCCCACTTGACCAATATAAAATTGACAGGGACTTCGGGGAAGTATATGCATATCAATTTTATACCTAAGTAATAACCATGATTAAATACATGATTATTATTTCGCTTTGATCGAGCCTCGTGGGGAGGGTCATCGTCGCCACTAGTAACAATCCACAATCATCCATTTGGAATTCATTCATGTGAAAGCTAACTTTTGGCCGAATCGTGAGGGAATTTCTCAAAAGAATTCACAAATAAATAAATCATGGAGGTCAAAATTAATTCAATTTTATTATCCAGAATAAAATTGTCAATTAATTATTTAAACATACTTAGTAATTTTTTGACGGTGAGATTTTTCATTGGGCAACTCTCATGCAAACACATTTAAACAAATTAAATAAAGCATAAGATAACACAATAATAAATCAAGCAAAGCAGAAAAATAAACATATTGGACACAAATTATCCAATTGTCATGGTTTGATTTTTCTTGGCTTGATCTTGAAGAAATGCCGTCTTGAATTTCTCCCACTCGATCGTCTCGAAAAGAACTCCGTCTCAAACGCCACGCCAGTAGTAGCTGGCGGGATGGATGCATGCGCATCCGGCGCCCTTGATCGAGCGATCGCGCTTGATCGCCTTAGCGATCAAGATCGCCCAGCGCCCTTCGGCAAAAGCTTCACTCGCGTCGGTCTCGGTAGGGTTCAGCTTGCGCATTACCAGTGCGATGCATCTGTATGCGCTTCGCTTGACCTTCGCGCTGCGGAACTTCGGTAGCACCGCGTGTCCATGTAGCGCGCTTCGTCTCCGTTCGCCCGATCCGACAGCGCCGCTTGGCCCGCGTCTTATCTTGCCGTCGCTCGGCTTCGATCCTTTCGGCCGTGCTCGGCCCTCGGCCTTTACGCCCGTGCGCATTTGCCTGCGTCCGCGTCGCGCGTGTGCCTCCCTTGGCGTTTCAAGCGTGGCCACGCCGCCACGTCGGGGTTCGGATTTTATCCTTTAATTCTTCGTCTCCGTCTTTGTTTCCGATCCGGTTACAATTTATTTACAAAAAATAAATAAATCTAGATCTAGACTAGTCTATTACACTGATCAAATCAAACAAATCCTAATCTACTCGTGGATTTTCTCACGAGGCAAAATGAATCCGAACGAATCGAATTAAAAACCACAATTTATATGCATGCATAAATAAACACATTAAATTCCATGACAATGGATACCGCAAAAAAGATCTAGCAATTCTACTATCAATTTAAAATTTAATGACAAAATGTAATTAAATTACAATTTAAAATTGAGCCCAAAACCGTGGCTCGATACGATTAGTGGGGAATAAGTTGCACAGATCTATTCAGGATAAATATTTAAATACAAATTTAATTCTTATAATTATTACTAGCATGAATTAATCCTATATTAATTCAAATAATAATCCAACAACAAATCATGCATATAATTAATTCACGTAAATCCTACGATGCGAATTTCTCGAGTTTCGTGAACATACCTCTCGGGACGGCAATGGTCTTGTTGATTAGACTCACCAAAAAAACTTCCCAAGTATTCCCTTAATCCTTGCTCGACTATCCGTTGGTAGGACACTTGCGAACAATTAACTAAAAGGAAAAATAAAATTTATTGCACCACTTTTGTGGATTTACTAATTTTTCCAGCACATGGAATTGTACTTGAGAATAAATGAATCATCCCCTATTTATAGAGTAGAGGTGGTCGAAAATTTTGGGGCAAAACAATGTGGGAAAATCTTTTCTTGATCTCCAAGAAATCTTGAATATATCTCCAATATTCTTTTTCCCATAATTATAATATTCCACAAAATCCCACCTACTCTTTGTTATGGATATTTTCGAAAAATATAGGTCAGGATTCCAAGATTTGGATCTTCTTGAATTTATGAGATATTCTTGTATTTCAAGAAATACATATCTTCCATAATATCTTTTCAAGAAAATCAAGAAAATCTTTCTTGCCCTTTATATTTCAAAATTTCGAAAATTGCTTCATGAATAACCATGTGGGAGATTTCTTGAATTTAATGAGATAATCTTGTATTCCAAGAATACATATCTTCATTCCATAACAAAATTCAAAAAAATATTTCTCCCCTTTTATCCATAAATTTCGAAAATTATGAGGAAAAATAAGCAACAATATTTATTTTATTTTAAACACCTTTTTCAGTTATTGGACTATATGTTGGGCTACTTAGGGGGCCTTTAGGAGAATTAAGATTGGACCTTCCAATGGATCTTGAATTATCAATATTGAGCCACAATATTATTCAAGCCCATAAATATTAATTAATCCCACTACATAATTAATATTGCACTATCCATCTTAACCCATATTACAGTCAATATGGCTCCCGGTTATTATTTCCCGTGTTTAAGATTATCTAGCCCATTAATTAATTCAAGCCATTTGAAATAGCTTTCCATTAATTAATATCTTTTGTCCTTAGTCAAGGAACGGTTCAACATTATTATCCATACCGGAAACTAGTTCCACTTGCAAGATTTGGTATGATAAAGCTTATGAACCTCCCTAGGGGGCAAATCGAACAAGCGTACTTGCACACGATTCTCCGTATTAAATCTTAGCAATCACATGTGACCAATAATATTGCCCAAGTAAAATGTATTGAATCTCGTTGATTCTCTACCCATGATAAGTCAAAGCAATAGTTACCAATCACACGTGATCCTATTTAAGGAATGAAGATTAAGAAATAACGAACCACTGAGGTCTAATTTTTCTTTGTTCAGTTCTGAAGAATTTGTCCTCCTGTAGGTCCTATTCAGTGCATCAGTCATGCACTAGTGTAATATCTTGGTCAAGACAAGCCAATATGAGCCTTACACTTCAACCTTTCACGATGGATTGTTCATTTCCATCTAGGTCGTGAATGGCGTACTTTTGGTTACAAGGGACTGTTAATTTAATCTTCTGTGATCTGGTATTACTAAATTAACTACAATGTAACACGTACGATTTATTGAACAGTATGCAGTAAATATATGTAACATTCGATGATATTTAAAGCATCAGTGATAAACAATTTATTTCAGTAAATAAGTCTGAAATTCAGTTTTTGATTATACAAAGTAAAAAGCATACTTTCAATTATAATCCCAGCGATTCGAGGATAATCTTGATAGTAAAGTGGGGTTTTGATATAGAGTGTTAGGGAAGATATACGCACCATTTATAATCGGCAGATATAGACGGGTTAGTTTCAAGACTCGAAGTTTCAAGGCGAAGACTCGATAAGCCAAGAAATCAAGACTCGATAAGTTTCAAGTAATCAAGACTCGATGAAGTTTCAAGAAGCGAAGACTCGATAAGTTTCAAGAAATCGAAGACTTCGATAGTTTCAAGAAACGAAGACTCGATAAGTTTTTCTAAAGAAATCAAGACTCAAGAAAAGTTTTCAAGTAATCAAGACTAAGAAGTTTCAAGAAATCAAGACTCAATAAGTTTATGAAGAAACCAAGACCAAAAAAGTTCTGAATAAATCAAGACTCAAGAAGTAATCAAGAAATTTCAAGAAGTTGTCAAGAAACTAAAGACTCAAGATGTCACTAAAGACTCAAAGATGACACCGAAAAATTCAAGATGATGTTGAAGACCAAGATGACATCAAGACTCAAGATGACATCAAGATCAAGAAGCTCAAG
This sequence comes from Stenogyne calaminthoides, assembly GCA_037126765.1. Lineage (NCBI taxonomy): Eukaryota > Viridiplantae > Streptophyta > Magnoliopsida > Lamiales > Lamiaceae > Stenogyne > Stenogyne calaminthoides. The sequence goes on from JBBCBC010000029.1 coordinate 11,967,973, forward strand.
TCATCAAGACTCAAGAAGTCATCAAGACATCAAGACTCTTTAAGACATCAAGATCAAGATATCAAGACTCGTAAGACATCAAGACAAGAGTTATCGAAGACTCAAAAGAAGATATCGAATACTCAAAGATAACCCTAATGTTCCGAAGGCAATCAATAATATCTATTCAAGACTAAAAACTAAGAAAAACACCTAATATTCGTAAAAAATAGATATTGCCCCGTAAATTCATATGCGAGACAAAAAGGAACTAAGTCTAAGTGTTGTTTAAGGTTATCTCACTCAGAGAGATTGACCAAAAAGAGCCGTTATGTTTGTCTACATTTACTGAAAACAAGAACCAATCAGAGGAAGACAAAGATGGTGACTTTCTTCGACATCGAAAGCGACAGTCCATTGAAGCATGTCAAGTAGTATCTTATGTTCGCATCGCAAAAAGTGGTGATTGGCTACATGAATGCATATGTCCTAAAACATGAAAGGGAGTATTCAAACCCTAAATATAGCCGTTCATCAAACACCAGAAGAGGAAACTCATGAAGCTATCTCCTCCAACAGATAGTTTTTCAAGAGTGACCTTGGTGAAGTTGCCTATAAATACTAGTGATCCTTTACATTGAGAGGTTACGAGAAATTTGAAAGCAACTCAAGAGCTCATTCGTATTATTGCAAATTGAAGCACTCGAAAAACCTAGAATTTCCCAAGTGTTTCACATTGAAGAGTGCTCATTCACTAAGCCTAGATTGATAAGATATATCCAAAGCTTATTAGAGATATCCTAACCTTTGCATTGTACTTATTGTAAAGGATATCTCATCCTAGTTGGAAACCAACAAAAAAACCCAAACCCTTTGTAAGGTAGTTTGAGTGTGTTTGTTGGTGAGTTGGAGTTGTAAAGAGTTAGTAAGCTACAATGAGTTAGCCAGAAAACTCTAGAGAAGAAGTTAGTAAGCTACTTGTGGTAGTCTGAACACTTGTGTGTGTTTGAGTTAGTAAGCTGCAGTGAGTCAGCCAGAAAACTCAAAGTAGAAAAGTGAGTAAGCTACAGTGAGTTAGCCAGAAAGCTTTAGGAAGTGGTTAAGGAATTTCTCTGAAGGTCAGAGAGAGTGGATGTAGGAGCTTGAGTCTCTGAACCGCTATAATTGCTGTGTTGTTTTGCTTTCTGTACTGCATTATTATCTGTTGCATGTTTTTCACTGAAAGCATAATTTGCTGATATTCAGTTGGACCCAATCCACTGAACTTGCATCAAACTGATCATAGCCTTAATCACTGTTTCATTAAAAGGAAGATCTTCAGCAAAGCTAAAAACGAGTATAAACATAGGGCCAACCATTCCGCACACTTGAGTAGATAGAACGGATAATTACCAAAATGAACTAACTTCTCGAGGGTTCATGAAGATAATTATCTCGATCCAACAACTCGGGATCTCTGATAAAACTCAAGCTCGGTTGGGCTAATCAAGCTTCAAAGAAATTTCAGGATCATTGTCTCGATGAGACTTTGACTCAGGGCGATCTGTGCTTCTCAGGGCCAAATCATCAGGACAACCTGACCCATCTGACCTCAGTGAAGAAAAGTTTTAAAAATCACTAAACACGTGTATTCCCCCCCGATACACGTGTGAGACTCGTTAGCACCTGGACCAACAAGTGGTATCGAGCGGTGGTTCAACTTGACCACTTGCTTTGGTAGCCCGTAGTCTAATTCTTTGAAAAGACTTTGGTGGTCTCTTGAATAGATCTGTTTGTCGATATCTTACAAGGCTCGGTCATCATGCCTTCTAAGAAACTTCCTATGTTTCTCTGTTGAGAGCTATGATCTATGGAGATTGAGAATGCGAGACTCATCGTATTCAAAACATGAAAGAATGTGGAGAGTGATTTACGAAGGACCATTCAAATTTCTTGTTGTGAATCCCCAGAATCAATCGTCTTTGAGAGGAATGATCCCAGAGAAGAATTTCCAAAGTCTGATGATCAACTTACTCCTGATGAGAGAAAGTTAGTCAATCTTGACTACATTGCTAAAGATACTTTGTATAACACTATTGATGATGGTGTTATGGGGATGATTTCTCACTGTGAAACTGCAAAAGAAATATGGGACACACTTGCTGTTATGTGTCAAGGCACAAATCATATTAAGGAAAACAAACTTTCTATTGCTATTGGAAAGTTTGATAGCTTTGAAATGGAAGATAGTGAATCCATTGACAAACTTGAGGTCAGATTCACTAGTATCATGAATGATTTGAGTGCTCTTGGGAAAAGATACCCACAGAGAGAAGTGACACTGAAAATTCTTAGAGGATTATCTAAGAAATGGGATATACATGTTGTGGTGATTGAAAACACCAAAAATATTGATTCCATGCCATATCAACAAGTTTTCTCTGAACTGAAAGCTTATGAGTTTGTGATTGACAAGAAGTCTAAGAAATCTGACAGCAAAGATGATTCTTCATCTAGCAAGAATGTGGCTTTCAAAGCCAAAGAGAAATCCTCTAAGTCTAGAGAGTCTGAGAACTCACTTGTCAAAAATCAGGATGAGCAGGAGGATAAGCTAGTACTGATGGCAAGGAGGTTTGAAAGACTCGAGATGTGATATGAGAAATATAAGAAATATTACAGAATTACAGTACAAGAGAGACTCAAAAAGTCGAGGACGGATCTAATCGAGAAAAGAAAGGACCAGAAAGTTGAAGGATCCTCATCCAAAAAGAAGGACTTCAAGACCAAGGAGGAAAGTGATCAGGATGATGATACCATCAAATGTTACAACTGTCAGAAGAAAGGTCACTTTCAATATGTATGCCTTTGAAAGCCGAAAGTGCTAAAGAAAGAAAGGAAAGACAAGCCAAGAGAGACAAGAAGTTCTCCAAAGCCAAGAAATTTATGATTTGCCGAGGAAGAAGAACATTTCGAAGAAGGTTCCAGTTCCTCGGATGAGATTTTCTCGAGATAGTGATGATATCATCTTATGGTCGTAGAGGAGGTAAATTCTTCTATCTCTGTTGTTGCTCCTACACAAGCACATGAGTTCTCAAGTTCAATATGAAACAAATAATTTTGACCTGATGGATTCATTTGAGAATCTTATGAAGGACTATTACGTGTTACAAGAATCGCTCCTTTGAAACTCAATAGCGGAACAAGGAATCGATCACGAGAATCAAGTGGAAAGACTCTAAAATGCCGAGATCACTTCTCAATTGATGGGAACTCTTGATGAACTAGATGTTTCAAAGTACAACTCTTTAAAAAAAGAAGGTGATAGAGATCTGAATGGAAAATTAGAGAAATCCACTAAAGAGATTCAACTTATCGTAACCCGAGTTCAATGACCTCTTTGAGAAGCATGAAACTCTAAAGAAATGTGAGGATAGTCTTGTGAGAGAAAGTTAGCTCTATTGAATTCTCGCATCTAAAGTGATAGATGAAATTCACAGTTATCAAAGACCAAGAACTATAAAAATTTGGATTGGGATACATTCGGGGGAACTTCACAAGGTCTTGAATCTTCGCTTCTAGTAGCACCAAAACCATCTTTGTTAAACAAGTGGCACCTAATCTTCTTCAAGAAGAGCGCGAGTTTTTAGACAAGGGTAAATGACATATGGTTTCAGAAAACTGAAGGTTCAGGGAAGAAAGCCCAGACCTCAGGAAAAGGCTAGAAAACCTGAACACTTAGTAGGAAATCTTGAGCCAAGATTTCAAAGCCTCGGGCTAAGAATACCAACCTAAAGAGATCAAGATCGACCCATCGGGGAGGAATTTTCGGAAGAGAAACACTCAAACAGAGATATTCTCAACCGAAAAAGACCAAGTCCTCGACTTGAAAGACCCCAATTTCAAAGACAGCAACCCAAAACCCCACTTTCTTAAGGGTAAAGGTTTCCTGAACCCAAGTCAGCAGAGACAGAGACCAGTTACACAAAAGCTAAGGCACTTGAACAAAAGGCCTGAACCCAAGAAGAACTCTAAGGTTCATGTTTATGCTAAGGCTGGCACTCATACACAGGATACTGTCAAGGCACCTAGGGTGGTGAACGTGTATGTAGATATTTATGGGAGATAAATCAGCCACTCTAAAGTAATTAGAGTTGTTAGGCAGATTTGGGTTCCAAAAGGTACAACTAACCTGGTAGGACCCTACACCAAATGGGTACCTAAGAACTGATCTGTTTTTCAGGTGAAAGAAAAGGGCACTGAGCTGAAAGTATACAACATAGCACTGATGAGTGGAAATGAATTGGCTCCTGTTGTATGGTATCTGGATAGTGGATGTTCAAGACATATGACAGGATATAAGCAACTAATCACTGACTATGTTGAGCAAAAAGGCCCTCAGATCACATTTGGAGACAATTCCAAAGGACAAACTGAAGGATATGGAACTCTTGATGTTGACTCTGTTCATATCCATGGTGTTTCATATGTGTCTGGTCTAAAGCATAACTTACTTTCTATCAGTCAATTCTATGACAAAGGATTCAATGTTGAGTTCTCAAAGAACTTATGTTATGTGAAAGACAATACTTCATAGAAAATTTTACTGACTGGTACTAGAAAAGGAAATGTGTATCTTGCATATTGGAGTTCAAATCCTAAAGATACATGTTTGGTTGCAAAAAGTTCCACTGATACCAGTTGGTTGTGGCACAAAAGAATGAATCACTTAAACTTCAAAACCCTGAACAAACTTGTAAGATTAGCACTTGTGAGGGGGTTACCCAATGAAGTGTTCAGTAAAGAACATGTATGTGATGCTTGTCAGAAAGGAAAATAAATCAGAGCATCTTTCAAAAGCAAAGTAGATGTTTCTACTGATAGAATACTACAACTGTTACATATGGATCTTTTTGGTCCAGTAACACCTGTGAGCACTAATGGCAGAAAATACACACTTGTGGTAGTTGATGACTACTCTAGATACACATGGGTCATATTCTTACTCAGTAAGAAAGAGACTCAGACAAAACTGTCTGAACTACTGAAAAGGCTCAGTACTGAAAAGAATCTGAGTATGGTTAAAATCAGATCAGATAAAGGAACTGAGTTTATCAATCATATTATATCTGATTATTGTGCAGCAAATGGAATAGCTCATGAAACATCAGGTGTAAGGACCCCACAACAGAATGGTGTTGCTGAAAGAAGAAATAGGACTCTGAAAGAAGCTGCAAGAACAATGATTGTTGAAGCTGATATTCCTAAGAGATTTTGGGCTGAAGCTATCAACACTGCATGCTACTCTCAGAACAGATCCATGCTGACCAAGAACCACGGAAAAACTCCATATGAGCTGTGGAATGAAAGGAAGCCTCTTGTTTCTTTCTTTCGTGTGTTTGGTTGCAAGTTTTTCATACACAATAATGGTAAAGATCAGTTGAAAACTTTTGATAGCAAAGCTGATGAAGGGATATTCTTAGGATATTCTGAAATCAGTAAAGCCTTCAGAGTTTACAACTGTAGGACTCTTATTGTGGAAGAAACACCTCATGTTGTTTTTGATGAATGTATTTGTGTTCAGAAGAAACAGAAACATGACTCATGAGAACTGATCAAGAGAATCACCAGACTTAGCCTGAAAAAGAATGATAAAACATCCTCTGAACCTGAAAAGAAGAAGTCAGTCACTTTCTATGAATGGAGTGAATCAGACTCAGACAAAGAAATTCAGGATGGAAAAACTCAGGATGGTGAGACTCAGGATGGAAATTCTCCACTGAAGGAAAGCCAACACACTGAAGCTGACCAATCTGAACAAACACCAGTTCAGACTCAGGTATGTTATGCCGATGAAGATGTGGTCACAGCTGAGGCAAACTCTGAATCTATCAACCAAAGGGGAACAAATGTCTCTGACAATGTTCTGAATGGAATTTCCCCTGAGGAAGATGATTTACTTTCTCCTTTTCTGTTGTTCCCTGAATTTAATGAACTACATGAACCTAACATTTCTGATGATGAGGATATTACTGAAGGGGGAACATCCAGGAGAAAATGGTTGGATAGTCATCCTATAAGTCAAATTGTGGGTGATCTATCAGATGGTGTCAAAACAAGAAGGTTCCATGGAGAGAGTGCTTTGTTCTGCTGCTTCCTATCTGAAAAAGAACCTACTGAGATTGAAGAAGCTCTACAAGATTCATTTTGGATTACTGCTATGCAAGAAGAGCTGAATCAGTTCTCAAGGAATGAAGTTTGGGAGCTAGTTGATATACCTAAGAGGCACAATGTGATTGAAACTAAGTGGGTGTTCAAGAATAAGAGAGATGAAAACAACAACATTGTAAGAAACAAGGCAAGGCTAGTTGCACAAGGTTATTCCCAAGAAGAAGGCTTGGATTATGATGAAACCTTTGCACCTGTTGCAAGACTAGAAGCCATCGAGTTGTTTCTTGCATATCTTGCACATGAAATTCACAGTCTATCAGATGGATGTGAAAAGTGCATTTCTGAATGGTGTGCTTAAGAAAGAGGTTTATGTAGAATAACCTCCTGGTTTCAGACAGAATGACCAAGTTTACAGGCTCAGGAAAGCCTTGTATGGTCTTAAGCAAGCACCGAGAGCATGGTATGATACCTTTTTCGGTTTCTTCTTGACCATGGTTTTATCAAAGGAACTGTTGATAGGACTTTGTTCGGGATAGAAGATGGGAAAGACATCTTACTTGTTGATTTATGTAGATGACATCATATTTGGATCTCCAAATCATGTTCGGTTGTGTGAAAAGTTTTTACCCCGATGAAAGGAAAGTTTGAGATGTCAATGATGGGGAGATGAATTTCTTTCTTGGACTTGAATTGAAACAAACTAAGGAAGGAATTTTCATCAATCAAGCAAAATACACCGAGATCCGATTGCAAAGTATGGTTTCTGAAATTTGCAATGCGGTTAGAATTCCTATGAATACTAACTACAAGATGGATCCCGATCTCGAAGGCAAATCAATAAATCACACCGATTATAGAGGATCATTGGATCATTCTTTATATCTCATGACAAGTAGGCACGATATAACATTTCTTTGTTGGGATATGTGCAAGATACCAAGCTAATCCTAAGGCTAGTCACATGGGAGGCCGCCAAAAGATTCTCAAATATCTTAAAGGCCTTTGTGAATAGAGGATTATGGTATCCGGTGATGATAACCTTGAATTGATTTGGTTATTTGGATGTCGATTATGGAGGATGTAGAATTGACAGAAGTCTACCACAGAACTTGTCAATTTCTTGGAAGAAAAAGCGATATCATGGTTTTCAAAGAAACAAACCTCAAGAGCAACCAATCTTCTTGAAGGTTGAATACATGGGCTGCGGCAGGAAGTTATTGCCTGATTCTTTAGCTCGCAGACAACAATTGAGGGATTATAAGATTATAGCCAATGAAGTACCTATATTTTGTGATAATAATAGTGCAATTGCTATTACACAAAATCGGTATTACACACCGGATGTAAGCATGTTGATATCGGACATCACTTCATCGGAGATCATGTTGAGAAGAAAGACATCGAGAATGGAGAAAATTCATACCGATAGCAGAGAGTCGATATCTTGACTAAACCTTTGGTTTGAATCAAGATTTCGTGGAACTATCGGTTGAATTAGGTATGTTGGATCCATGTGTATAAAGCAAATCTGAAAAATTGAAGGTTTTCAGATGCATGAAGTTTTCTCAGGTTTTTACTGAGAAACTCAGGATAAAATTTAAAGTACTGAACACTGAGTCTTGGGAAACTCAGTTATTCTGAAGTTCAAGACTTTCGATTATTATCTTGACCTATTGTCAAGATCGATTTTCAAAGATAATATCGACCTCGTTCAAGATTTCGACTATATCTCGACCTTTTTATCAAGCTTCGATTTTTCGAGATTATATTGACCTCGTCAATTACTCGATATTATCTTGACATTTTATCAAGGTCAAAACTCAGTAAGACTAATGGAGGAAATTAGTCTAAAGAAGTATTGACTCATGCAACACATTTATTGTCTAACTGAATCTTAGTAATCATTGACAATAAATAACATAACACCTGAAGGAATATTTGGGCGGGACCTTTGAAATACATGAAGAAAGTCAATGGTCTGCAGGAACAGTAATTAAATGCACTGTTCATTAATCACCAATAAGGTTAAATTGGCGGCTTAATATTTGTGAAATCGTCTTTTCATATACCCGATTTAGTCAGTGTTTAATCTCGACCGTCGATTTCTTCATCTATATGATTTTCCATAAATTAAAATCTTATATATCTATTGAAGAATTCCTTCAAAGCCCGATTCCAAAAGCCTTCGTCTTCAAAACACTCTGCTTCAAAAACTCTCGATTGCCCAGAAATCATCATCTTTCTCAAAACCCTTCACAAAAATTCTTTAAAAAATGACGTTCTCTGTATACGAAAAGCTCACTATCTCTAATAAACCTTGGTATGAATACGTCGTATCTCTCGAAAGCTCATCAAATGCAACTCACGAAGAAGAAGAGTTGCATATGATTCGGTTGGCAAAGCTCACTTGCCTGGTTTCGAATCAACCAGAGGCAAAATACTTAAAAGAGGTAATAGAGTTTATCTCGAATTTGAAGTTAGATGATGAGGATTGTATAGAATTGTAGATTACAGTTTCTCATTTAGAGCATAGTTCAAAGTATGTGGATTTTGTTAGGGAATTGTATATCATTCCTAAGAATCTTAATGCCATATACGAATTGAGCGATAGAGGTGAAGATCCTACAATGTATATGATGGGTAGGGAGCAAGAATATCTGGATAGGATTGCAAAGCATCCAGTTAAATTCGAAGCTACTCTGAATAAAAGGCATTTAAAGCCTAAATATCGAGTATTGCTGGAAATTGTGAGTAAATGCATAATGAGTAGGTCTGACAGCTTTTAACAGATTAGCACGCCTAAGTTGAGGCTGATGGCGGCAATTGAAGATTCACTCACCACTGCATTCAACTGGTTACATTACTTAATCAAAGTGGTGAGTGATTAAGCAAAGCAGGTTCAGAAGGTGAATGGATCTGTTGTTATCAAAGGGAAGATCCTACATGCAACCAAGATTGCATTCATCTTAGAAATGTGCAGAGAAGAAGAGGATATCTTCTCCAACTCCTCACCCTTTCCAAAGTAAAAAATTATGTTCAAGCCAACAACAACAAAGAAGACTTTGAAAGGAAGGAAAGAGAAAAGCTCTAAGTCTCAGGAGGAGACAGCTGAAGAAGGAGCTGATGAAGCCCAACAAGCCAGGGGGAAAGCCCTGATGGAGGTGAAAAGAGAAAAGGGAGAAACTCTGAAGAAGAAATCACTGGACCCTCAGAAACGCCGAAAACTTCAAATTATTCCTGAGGAGGAGGTCAGTGACACTGAGGAAGTCCAACCTGAAGGCCAGCAAGGACTGAAATCTCCACTGCAAGTACTGGCTCAGGTTGTGACAATTGCACAGGAACAAACTGAGGAACAAGTTTTCTCTGAGGTACTCGGAACTTCTCTGAGCTCAGACAAAATATCTCAGGAAATATTCAAGGGACCTCAGGTTCCTACTGAGGAGATACCTGTTCAGACCTCAGATCAATCTGAACCTCAGGAGCTACTGAATTTGGATGCGCTCCTGAGTGAACCATTTCTAGATCCCTCAGCACCTGAACTCATTCAATCTGATCCTACTGAACCTGAGAGCCCAAAGCTGAAGAAGGGAGAGGCAGAAGAGACTGAGTGGCGCAGCAAGGGGGAACAGTTCATTCTGGACAGATACCCTGAGCTGAGCGCATATCCTGACCTTCAGGATCTCTTCTTCAGACTCAGAACCACAGTCTATATCCTGAATCAGACTCTTCCAGAGATGCTGAACATAGCCTCCTTCAGAGGAGAGGACTGGTGGAATGCTGAGACTGCTGTTCTGACAGAGTTCTCTGGATTCAGGAAGACAAAGCTCAGGATGAAATATGCTGATTTTGATGAGCTAGTCAAGAAGAAGGTGGCTGAGAGAAGGGAAGCTGAAACTGATGCCTCCAGCTCTAGAAATCCATAAGGAGATGAGGATCAAGATAGAGATCAAAATGATGCTGAAAAGCAATCTCAGATGGAGAAAGAAACTGATGCTGGTCAGACTGATATCTCACATCCTCAGACTGAAGTTAACACTCTTCAGGTATCTTTTGGCACTATTAAACATTATGCCAAAGCTACTGAAGTTCCTATCTTTAAATCTGTTATGTCTGATATGCAGACTGAGGCTCAGGTGGAGCACCCAGCTCAGGTGGAAAGAGTTGTATACTCTCCAGAGATTGATCTCAGTCCTATCTTGGACAAATTGGAGAAGGTGGTGCCAATGGTAGATAAAATGACTCAATTAGAAGAAACCTTGGCAAACCAATCTCAGAAGCTGGAAACTCTGAGTTCATCATCAGACATCCTGCAACTTCAAACATCTCTTGCTGATAAAATGACTACCTTGGAAGGAAAGGTTGATGTAGTCAAAGCTGAGCTCGATGCAGAGATGAAGCAGATGTATCAGGAAAGAACTGCATATCTTGAAGCCAAGCTGGTTGAGAAGAATGATCTGATGATCAAGACAACTGTTGAGGAAATGGGCTCTATGCTCATGACCAAGATGACAGAGATGATGCAAAATGTCTTCTCACATCAGTTTGCACCTCTTTCTGAAGAGTTCTCAGTACCTAAAAATCATATGAGAAGGCTAGAGAATGAGCACGATCAGTTGGCAGGAGAAGTGCGCAGTATAAGCAAAGAACAATATCATATGGATACTGCACTTTCTCAACTTCTTCCAAGGTATGGTGCCAAAAAGGGGGAAAGGCCAGGTGGCAAACTTAGTGAATTGTTGGCACAAACCTTGAAGAGAAAGGCTGAGAAAGAAGCTGAAGAAAAGATAACAGCTGATGTCTTAAAATAAGTGGAAGCCACTGAGAAGCTCAAATTCAAAGAAACTTAAGAACCTATCTACACTCAAGTATCTGAGCAGACTATTCAGGAAGCAATTTCTGAGAAACTGAGTGGTAGAAGGATGGTGGAAACAAGTCAAGCCGGTGAAGAACAAGTCAAACCTGGAAAGAGAAAGGTTGTGGCATTTGTAGAGCAAGAGAAGAAGAAAAGAGCTAAAGCTTCTAAATCTACTCAGAGAAAATTGATTATAGATTTTGAAAAATCTGAGGAAGAAGCTGAAAAAGAAGTCTTCAACACTAAGAAAGCTCTGAAAACCCTTCAAGTTGAAAAGGAGAAGAAAATTGCTGCTTCTGTATCAGGTGTTCCTGTGATCAGGAAAAAGAAAGAAGAAGAGCAGAAAAGAAGAAGTGGTTTCAAGAAATTTTTTAGCAAAAGGAGGGGTACAGAGAAATCTCAGAAATGGCCGCACATTGACAAATGGATGCCTATGCAATTCAATGATGCGATGCCTATTCAATTCAATGATGCGTGGGAGGAGATAAAGAGAACCTTCTGGTTCTATTATGAAATTCTGAGAGAATGGAGGGGGAGCATTTCGGATATGAATGAAGCCTTCATTGAGTATTTATTGACATTCTATCCTAAGTACCTGCAAAATTGGATCTGTTGGGGAATTAATTGCACGGATCTATTCGGGATGAATATTTAAATACAAATTTAATTCTAACAATTATTACTACCATGAATTAATCCTATATTAATTCAAATAATAATTCAACAACAAATCATGCATATAACCAGTTCACATAAATCCTACGCATGCTAAATTGCTACGGGTTTACGTGAACTAACCTCTTGGAATGGCAATGGTCTCGTCGATAAAAACACACCAAAAAGCCTTCCCAAGTATTCCCTAGTCTTTGCTCGTCAATCCAGTGGAAGGAAGCTCGCGAACAATTAACAAAAGGAAAAATAAAAATTTGTTGCACCACCTTTGTGGATTTACTAATTTTTCCAGCACATGGAATTGTACTTGGGGATGAAGAAATCATCCCCTATTTATAGATAGGTGGTGGCCGATTTTTTGTCATGGAATAGGGAGGAAAAAATCTTTTCTTGATCTCCAAGAAATCTTTAATATATCTCCTATATTATTTTCTCCATAATTAAAATATTCCATAAAATCCCACATTCTCTTGTTATGGTTATTTTCGAAAAAATAAGGATAAAGATTCCAAGATTTGGATCTTCTTGAATTTATGAGATATACCTGTATTGCAAGAATACATATCTTCCATAATATCTTTTCAAGAAAATCAAGAAAATCTTTCTTTCCCTTATTCTTTCAAAATTTTCGAAAATAACATATAAATAACCAAGTGGGAGATTTCTTGAATTTAATGAGATAATCTTGTATTTCAAGAATACATATCTTCATTCCATAACAAAATTCAAAGAAAATCTTTCTCCCCTTTTATTTATATTTTTCAAAATTAATGAGGAAAAATAGCAACAAAATTTATTTTATTTTTAAACACCTTTTTCAGTTATTGGACTTTATGTTGGGCTACTTGAGGGGCCTTTAGGAGAATTAAGATTGGACCTTCCAATGGATCTTGAATTATCAATATTGAGCCACAATATTATTCAAGCCCATAAATATTAATTAATCCCACTACATAATTAATATTGCACTATCCATCTTAACCCATATTACAGTCAATATGGCTCCATGTTATTAATTCCCGTGTTTAAGATTATCTAGCCCATTAATTAATTCAAGCCACTGAAATAGCTTCCATTAATTAATATCTTTTATCCTTGGTAAAGAACGGTTCAACATTATTATCCATACCGGAAACTAGTTCCACTTGCAAGATTTGGTATGATAAAACTTATGAACCTCCCATGGGGGCAAATCGAACAAGCGTACTTGCACACGATTCTCCGTTATAAATCTTAGCAATCGCATGTGACCAATAATATTGCCCAAGATATAAAGTATTGAATCTCGTTGATTCTCTACCCGTAATAAGTCAAAGCAATAATTACTAACCACACGCGATCCTATTTAAGGAACGAAGATTAAGAAATAACAAACCACTGAGGTCTAATTCTTCCTAGTTCAGTTCTGAAGAATTTGTCCTCCCCAGAGGTCCTATTAGGTGCACTAAACATGCACTAGTGTAATCTCTTGGTCAAGACAAGCCAATCCCGAGCCTTACACTTCAACCTTTCACGATGGATTGTTCATTTCCATCTAGGTCGTGAATGGTGTACTTTTTGGTTACAAAGGACCATTAATTTAATCTTACGTGATCTAGTATCACTAAATTAACTACAATGTAACACGATTATTTATTGAAGCAGTTATGCAAAGTAAATATATGTAACATTCGATGATATTTAAAGCATCAGTGATAAACAATTTATTTCAGTGTATAAGACCGAAATTCAATTTGATTATACAAAGTAAAAGCATACTTTGCCACCTCTATATCTCCCCTCTTAACGATTTATCGTATAAGATGGTATTTTTTCAATGTGTTTCTTTGGCCTTGTGGGCTCTTGGTTCCTTTGAATTTGCAATTGCTCGACATTGTCACAATAAAGCGAGTGATTGTCTTTGGGCAAATTGAGAACTACATCCAAGTCCACTAGGAAGTTCTTGAGCCAAATCGCTTCTTTCTCTGCCTCGCAAGCAGCTACATATTCGGCTTCCATGGTAGAATCTGCGATGCATTTACGCTTAACGCTTCTCCATGTCATGGCTCCTCCCCATGTAAAATACACTCTGGGAGGTAGATTTTTACGGAATCTAAGTCGATTGGAAACCGAGTCCGCCAGTAGCCTATGGGGATTAGACTATCCGATCGATAAACCAACATTCTATCTCGAGTTCTTTTTAGATACTTGGAATGTTTTTTAATCGCCGTCCAATGTTCTTTCCATGGGTTACTTTGATATCTTGCCACCATACCAACGACAAAGCGATATCCGGGTCTCGGTGCACAACATTGCATACATAAGGCTTCCCGACAACCCGAAGCATAAGGAATGCCTTTCATGTCATCTATCTCCTTTTGTGTCTTAGGGCACATTTCCTTGATAGATGGACTCCATGCCCCGAAAAGGTCTGAAGCCTTTCTTGGAATCCTGCATCTTTGAATCGTTTCAAGGGGTGTCATGTATGAAGCTTGCGATAAGCCTATCATCCTTTTTTATTGCGATCTCGAAAGTGATCTTGATCCCAAGGATGTGCCCGACTTCCCCTAAGTCCTTCATATCAAACATTTTTGAAAGCCATGCCCTTACGTCGATAACACCTTTACATCGTTCCCGATGAGCGTAATGTAAATCTCACGATAGTACTAAGAATACCAATGCGATTCCGACACGCTTTTTTGTAAACACAACTTTTCGAACTCGTTTTGATCAAACCCATAAGACTTTATAACATGATCAAAACATTGGTTCCAAGCTCTGGATGCTTGTTTGAGTCCGTAAATGGACTTCATGAGCTTACAAACTAGGTGTTCTTGGCCCTTTTCAATGAAGCCTTGGGGTTGTTGCATATAGATTTCTTCATCAAGACTTAGTTAAGGAAAATTTGTCTTGACATCCATTTGCCGATTTCAAAATCAAGATCTAAGAACAATCGACAAGAAAAATTCGGATGGACTTGAGCATTTACTCTGGTGAAAAAAAAGTTTCCTCATAGTCGATCCCTTCTTTATGAGTATAACCTTTCGCCACAAGCCTTGCCTTGAAGGTTTCCACCTTCCCGTCCGGTCCTCTTTTTCTCTTGTATACGCACTTACAACCAATGGGTTTGACCCCATTAAGTGGTTCGACTAGCTCCCACACTCTGTTAAGATCCATAGAACCCATTCGGCTTTCATTGCTTTTTGCCAAGAAACCGCATCCTTGTCTTGGATTGCCTCATCATATGTCCATGGGTCCGATTCGTCTTGTCCAGAATCAAGTCGAGGACTCTCCTATCCCATGAATCTCTCGGGTTGTCTCACAACCCTCCCACTAAGACGAGGTTCGGTTGTGAAAGTGTGTCGTTTGGTATGTCATCTTATGCGATTGGCAATGAGGTTAGCCCCTTAGCTCGATTAAGGTAATCTCACTTCTAGGTCTTCTTTTGTTCATACAATCTTCGTCCAAAAATCTAAAGTGGGTGCTTATTACCACCTTTTGATCTTCGGGACCATAGAACATACACCCTTTTGTTCCTTTGGGGTATCCTATAAACAACCTTAATTCTGATCGAGGATCCAATTTTCCGGCTTCCTTGTCCAACACGTAGGACGGACACCCCCAAATTCTCATGTGTCTCAAACCGGGCTTGCGCTTGGGTCCACAATTCTTTGGGAGTTTTGGGAACCGATTTGGATGGCACCAATTTCGAGAATGTGTCAAATTTTTTTAAGGCATGACCCCAAGAATGACTTGGGAAGATCCGCATAACTCATCATTGATCTAACCATTTCCAAAAAAGTCTTTGTTTCTTCGCGCCCGCAACCCCGTTTTGTTGAGGGGTTAAAGTGCGATTAGCTAGAGATACAATCCTTTCATCGACAAGTAGTTCAAAAACTCATCATTGAGGTACTCACCTCCACGATCGGATCGTAGAGACTTGATCACGCTTTTTCCTATGATTCTCTGCTTGAGCCTTAAATTCTTTGAATTTCTCAAAGGTCTAAGATTTATGCTTCATAAGGAAAATAAAACCTACCTTGAGTAGTCATCAATAAAAGTGACGAAATACTCATAACCTCCTCTTGCTTTGGTTGACATTGGACCATGTTGTGTTCGATATAATTAATCAGCATTAATCAAACACGTAAGAGACACGTGTAATATTTATTAAAATAATCATGCCCGATGGACAAGTGTGCTCGCCGCTCGCCGACCAAACAAGTTTTGTTCGCCCATTTACCATTCACCAACTAAGGTTGTTCAACCATCGATCGAGCAAAATGATCCCGAAAAAGAACATGACAAAGTCGATCCAAACAGATCAGATCAGGGAAGAAGGAATCAAATAAAGTCGAAGTTAATTTCGAGGACTCGTGCAAGTCTCGAGGACTCGCATAATAACCTCGAATCTTTCAGATAACCCGTAGGTCAAGATGAAGGGTCGACACTCGCATAACCTGAAATGCTCAGATATCCTGAAGGGTTAGTATGCTCGATACTCAGACATCCTGAAGACTCAGACATCCTGAGGGGTCGGTATGCTCGGACATCCCTCGACATCTCCCGGGGGCTCGGACATCCCGAAGTCTCGGACATCCCGAAGACTCGACATCCCGGAGGGCTCAGACATCCTGAAGACTCAGACATCCTGAGGGATCAGTATGCTCGATGATCAGATATCCTGAGGGCTCAGATATCCTGAAGGCTTAGACGACATGAGGGGTCATTATGCTCGATGATCAGATATCCTGAGGGCACAGACATCCCCAAGGCTCAGATGACCTGAAAGCTTAGACAACCTGAAGAACTCAGATATGCTCGATGAGGGCAATTTTTCCACATAAGATTGACATGGTTAAAGGGGCGAACAAAGCGTGCAGTCGAGCAAAAGATTGATTTGGACGATCAAAAGAGTGCCTTACAGACAAGCAAGTGCAAAGATCAATCTTGAAGACGAAGTTGGGAACGTGGCAATATTACATGAATTCTTGCATGGCCCAAAATCTACAGCTCATGCTTGCCAAACCAGCTCATGCTTGTCAAGGTGCTATAAATAGAAGAAAAGACAACAAGAGAAAGGTTCAGAAAATTCCCAGAGAGGTGAGATATAGAAAAATTCGAGAGATCATACACAAAAAACCCTAGCACTCAGATGCTAACTCTCCAAATCATCTTCATCCATAATGATTCATCTTCATGAGATGTATCAAATATTGTACGTGTAAAAACTCGCAATACTACATCCCTGGCTTGGTATGCCCCCAGAGTAGTCATTTCTTGACGAACTGGGTCAACAAATTCTTATTATTTATAGTTTAATTTACACGTGCATGTTTTGTTTGTGAGTCGTAACCGAATTATCCACAAAATATTCCTCAAATAAAACGACTCGCGACAATTGGCGCTAGAAGGAGGGTGTCAAGAAACCAACCCATACACAAACCCGTAGTTAGCCGAGGCAGAAAAAAGAAATATAATGCCTCAATCTAGGAATACACAAACAGAGAGGTTGGGACAAAGTCGACCTCACGACCGGAAGGAGGCTCATCGCCGGCCTCACAAAATCATACAGTGGAGACCGTTAATCTTGAGGATATTGCCAATGATCCGGCGGCCACAACAAAGGCCATCACTTTCTTGCTACAAGCACATAAAGAGAGGGCCGAAAAAGAGTTGGCCAAGTTAAAACCTCAAGATGATGAAGAACGACACTCGCATACACCTGATAGCGAGCAAGTTAAAAAGAAAGCTGCGAAACGGGCCAATAAAAGCTGATGACACGTCTGATGACGAACAGCCTCAGGGGTCCAGACCATCAGTGTTTGAACGTTTGAGGCTCTCCGCCAAAGACCGAATCGGCAATAATAGGCGACAGGATCCAGGAAAGGAACAACCAATGAATATGCCCGCTCATTCGGATCCCCATGATCATTCGCATGCTGAACAAAAATCGGCGGGAACAAAATTGTCTATCCATCATCGATTGGGTGGTCAAGGACGAACTTGGAAAGGGGGACTGCCCCATCACGAGCATGACCCATTGGGTCCTCATGATGGGAAACAGCCTCGATCCAAGTCTGTTAGTTCCACAAAATTTGCGGAAATGTAGAAAGTCATCGAAGGCTTACAAGCCGATCTGGCCGCGACCAAAGAACACCCTCGGGCGAGCACAATACCTTGCTCGCCACTATCGCCGGCGATCATGGCGGCCGAAATACAAGAGAAAGTGGCGAAGACCCGACCACCAATCCCCATGTTCGATGCTGAGTCGGACCCTCATGTCCATCTCAGCAAATATTCAGACTTTATGATCGCCATGGGTGCCACAGACGCGATGCAATGTCAATCATTCCCCATGACTTTGGGTGATCAGGCACATAGATGGTTCTCTACTTTGCCCGCCGCGTCTATCACATCTTTCGCTCAATTGGGACAACAATTCCTGTCCCATTTCTCATCCATGTGTGCTCGCCCGGCGCCAAAACAAAGGTTGGCACATTTTTCCCAACTAAGAGGTGAGTCAGATCGAGCATACATCGAAAGATTTGATAAATGTTTGTATGATGGGGCCCCAGTTGAAGAGGATGCCAAGATCCTCACGGTGATCGGAGGCCTGACTTTGAATACTGACATGTGGAAAGCCATGCACCAAGACTGGCCGAACACATATTCAGAATTCCGGGAGCGAGCAGCCAAAATCATAGCCATGCAAGATTTGCTCGCCCAATCACGATTGGGTCAGGAAGTGCCAACTAAGAAAGTTTTTGGGAAGAAAGTGATGAATGAAGGGGGGTACAAACCCCCAGGCTCTTTCAAACCTTTCGAAGAAAGAGCAGAAGTAAACGCCCTACGAAGTCTTCTGGGCGTTTCAGCAGAAACAATTTTTAACCAAATCAAAGATCGGGACATGTTAGATAGACCTCAAAGAATCATAATGGACAAGCATCGGCTTAATGCTTCCAAATATTGTAACTATCACGAATACATCGGGCACAATACAGAAGATTTTCGCGATTTACTTCGCCAACTTTGGAAGTTATACGAAGATAATCGTCTTACCTAATTCCTAAAAAAGCCAGCGAACAAAAGCTCCCGAACAGAAAAAACTGAAGACCGAAAGGGTAAGCTTTAAGCCGAACAAACATCTGACAGTGATCCCGAAGAATCACGTAAGAGGTCTGAATTACCCAAAAGAGGGCCTCCTACTGTGGGTAGAGGTTGAGAAAGTCAAGAGATCCACATGATACGTCCTGAATATGGACCAGTGGGTGGATGTTACCAGGCACCAACATTATCAAACAGACGAAAGAAAATGGAGATGCGTGCCTTGCAAAGCATCCACCAGGTGAAAGTGGCGAGCACATCAGCTAGCACGCCACCCTCTCACCAAATTATGTTTTCAGAAGATGATCTCGACGGTATAATCACTCCCCACAATGACTCCTTAACCATCAGTGCTCGTCTCCTCGGGTTGAAGGTGCACCGCCTCCTGGTCGATACCGGAGCTTATGCGAACATTTTGTTCGTCAACACTTTGCACCAGATGGAAAAGCAAGTTGGGGACTTGAGTAGCTATATTGAACCATGTGATCATACCATTATGGGTTTTGGGGAATCTGTAACCCGACCCTATGGTATGATTAGGTTAGGAGTCGAGTTAGAATCAACTCTAAATCTGGAGATCCGACGAACTAGAATGCTAGATTTTTTAATCGTCGATGCTCTGTCTACTTATAACGGGTTCCTAGGTCGCCCGTTTCAGGAATTTAAAGCGGCCTGTTCTACTTATTACTACTGTGTCAATTTTCCAACACAAGATGGAACAGGTAGCGTAAAAGGAGATCAAAAGAAAGCTCGAGATTGTTTGCTATCATGTGCACCAGAAAAACAAAATATTGTTAACATGATGGAGCAAACATGGGAGATCGGTGAGTCAAGCCAACGAGCAAATATGTCGCCAAAATATCTTTTGACGAACACAAGTTTGTCGAGCACAACTCCCTGTGCGAACACAGAATGCGCGAACACACAATCTGGAATGGCAACTCATGTCCCAAATCTCCCAGATCTAATGAATATTGATCCGCCAAATGAGCAACCGGACCTAGAGCCTAGCATAGGTTTCGAACCTATGGAGATTGATGACGAACACCGGGGTCGATCCAAGATCCTCGGTGGAAACAAAAAAGAAAGCGAGCAACACCTGTCGAACAACTGGAGTCTATCAACATTGACCCGAACAGACCTGAGTTAGAAGTGTTCATTAGTTCAGAATTACCTGAACCAATTCGAACAGAAATGATTGCTTATCTTCAAGCAAACTTGGATGTGTTCGCATGGTCGCACGAGGACATGGTTGGCATTAATCCTAAACATGCATGAAATTCCCTCAACCTTGATCCGGCACAAACTCCAGTAATTCAGAAATGCAGAAAGTTCAGTCCGGAAAAGTATACGACAATGAATAGTGAAATCAAAAAGTTGCTCGACAACAAACTGATTCGAGAGGTAAAATACCCGAGATGGCTTGCGAACCCTGTGCTCGTTCGCAAGTCCAATGGATCTTGGAGACTATGTATTGATTTCAGTGATTTAAACAAGGCATGCCCAAAAGATAATTTCTCGATGCCGCATATCGACTATTTGGTCGATAATACAGCAGGCCATGAGCTCATGACTTTCATGGATGCATTTGCTGGTTATCACCAAATACCCATGCATCCGGACGATCAAAAGAATACGACATTCTACAGTGAAAAGAATATGTACTGTTGGCAACGCATGCCATTCGAATTAAAGAATGTCGGAGCAACATATCAGCGTTTGGTGAACAAAATGTTCGACGAACACATCGGCCGAACAATTGAGGTATATATTGACGATATTGTGGTAAAGAGCGAACACAAGGAAGACCACATCACCCACCTCGCACAAACGTTTGATATACTCAGGGAGTACAACATGAAGCTAAATCCGAAGAAATGCAGCTTTGGGGTTCACTCAGGAAAATTCCTCGGACATATGGTCAGTCAACGGGGGATCGAAGCGAACCCGTCAAAGATTCAAGCTATGCTCGATATGCAGGCCCCCAGGAGTGTGAAAGAGGTTCAAAAGTTAACCGGACGTCTAGCTTCCGTAAGCCGGTTTATATCACGAACTGGGGACAAATGCAAACCTTTCTTTGATGCATTAAAGAAAGGGAAATTCCAGTGGACCGAGCATTGCCAAAATGCATTTGAATCATTGAAGCAGTACCTTGCAGATACTCAGACACTGTCTAAGCCTGTCCCAGGCGAACAACTCTATTTGTATCTTGCTGCATCCGAACGTGCAATAAGCGTCATGCTTGTTCGAACAGAAGGGACGACGCACTTGCCCATTTTCTATGTAAGCCAAGTGCTCAAAGCAGCCGAGATCCGGTACCCTCCATTAGAAAAACTTTCATATGCTCTCGTAATGAGTGTTCAAAAATTGCGACCAAACTTTTTCGATCACTCAGTCGAGGTACTGACCACATTCCCATTGCGCCAAGTCCTCCACCGACCAGATACTGCCGGCAGATTACTCAAGTGGGCGGTGGAGTTAGGACAATTTGGCATTACGTTCGCCCCGCGAACAGCAATGAAGGGCCAAGCTATGGCCGATTTCATGGTCGAGTTGACATACCCACAAATGCCCGAAAAAACTATCGACCAACCATGGCATATGTATGTTGATGGCTCATCAACAAGTTCAAGAGCCAGAGCCGGCGTAGTTCTCATCAAATTCAAACGGACAAACATTCACAACAACCATCCGTTTTGATTTCCCGGTTACAAATAATGAAGCCGAATCTGAAGCTTTGATCATTTGGACTCTGGATGGCTATGACAATGGGAATTGAGAGGAACGATGATTTACAAATGATTCTCGGATAATTGTTTATCAAGTGAGAAAGTAGTCTGAGGCCCGAGGCGAAAAGATGGCACAAAGATCAACAACTAGCAAAAAGAGTTGCTCGAGCATTTTCGAACAAGTTTTCATAGAACAATTACCACGATTGGGTAATTCGTTTCACGATGCTTTGGCACGCTCGCAACAGCAGAAGGAGTGATTTAACAAAATCGACATTGTGGTCATCACAACTTGTTCACCATCGGTTTCGAGTTATGATCGCCCAAGTAGCAGATTTAGCGAGGAAACTTGGATGACTCAATCTGAGTTACTTACAAAAAAGGACTTTTCCACGAGAATAAGGCACAAGTTTACTTCGCCAGAGTTACAATCTGCTCGTTATACTATCATAGATGAGCATTTGTACAAAAAAGCTTCTCACTTCCACTATTGAAGTGTATTACTCTGAAGAGGGTCGTGTATACGGAGCAAATCCATGATGGAGTATCACGGAAACCATACGGGTGGGCTAAATCTGGCGCACAAAATAGTCGAACAAGGTTATTCTTGGCCAACCCTCAAGAAAGATTCGCTCGAAAGTATGCTCATGGCGTGCCACAAGTGCGGTACATGCTCCACTTATTCATTGCCCACCCGGAAGAGTTAGTGTCGGGTTTATAGCCCATGGCCATTTGCTAAATGGGGGATCGATTTGATCGGCCCATTTCCTCGCACACGCCGGGAGTAAAATTTCTTTGTGGTTGCCATTGATTACTATACTAAATGGGCGAAGCCAAAGCCATTATCAAAATCACCGAACAAAGAATGTGGATCTTTGTTTGGAAAAATATTATTTGTCGTTTTTGGGCTTCCCCAATCACCGAGAACGGATAACGGCAAAGTTCGATGGAAGTGAATTGCATAAAATTGTGCTCATTTGGGGCATAAAAAACATTACTCGACTCAGTATTATCCCCAATCAAATGGACAAGTTGAAGTCGTTAATAAAATCATCAAGCATACCCTCAAGGCTAGACTTGATAATTCCAAGGGGGGAGGATGGGTTTGAAGAGTTGCTGAAATATTATGGGCCTATCGAACAACTTTCAGAACATCAACTGCGGAGACCCCGTTTGCTCTAGTATTTGGTGCGGAAGCTGTTATACCCGAGGAAATCAAAATTCCGAGTCATCGAACAATGACTTTTGGAGAGCATATTAATGACCGGTACGAGTGCGGAACTGTTAGAAGAAAGAAGGGACGAGGTGATTTCAAAAATGCCATGTACAAAAAAGAGGTCGAGAAGTTCTACAACTCCAAAGTCCGAACACGCAGTTCAATGTGGGCGAAATTTGGTTTTAAGACGGGCAACTAGGGTATCAAGTGGTGTGTTCGACCGAGCATGGGAAGGTCCATTCAGAGTTACGGAACGTTTGCTAAACGGGGCGTATGATTTGGAAGATCTGAACGGAGTCCCATTATCCTACTCATAGAATGCGTCAAATTTGAAGAAATACTATCAATAATGACGAGCATAACCGGCCGAACAAAAATCCACACACAAATTAAGGAAACAGCACGACCGGCCGAACAAAGTAACACAATACCGGTGAAGCGAAAGATTAATTTAACATAATCGTCCACCACATACCGAAAGCTTACGAGTTGGCGAATATAATCGGCCAACACAGCTGAAACGAACACAAATGGCCGAACATAATCAGTCATTTAGCTAAGACGAGTAGGATAATCCTGAAAGAAGAACACATTATGTTCGACACATATCTTCAAGAAAGAAATCTTGTGCAAAGACTATCGAAAAGACAGAAGATACGTGTCAGAACGAGTTGACAACTGAAGATATGTGTCAGGACAAGTTGACAAGTGGTGGCAACCAGGGAAGGAACGAGTCAATCTTTGAACAAGAGCTGGCAAAAAGCCGAACAGATGTCAAAAGGAGGAGCAAAAGTAAGAGGGCCAGCACCAGCTAGCTATGCCAGCACTAGCTTGGGATAGTTCTATAAATAGAGGCATATTGATAGCTGAAAAAAAGGCAGAGAAAAAATAGATGAAGAAAAAAAAAGAAAAATACTACAGTTCTCAGAAAAAAGTTGGTTCAGTATGCCTCCAGACGAAGAATCCAGCACTCGATTCAGCTATTATTCTGCTGAATCGAGCATCTGGCCTGATACGAGATTAATACTCCATATGACACTCCGAGCACAGGTTGAAGCTCGTTGCGAACTCAAGATGCTCGGCAGAGTCATGGTTGCCACTCCACGTTACTCACTGCTTATGCAGTAGTAAATCACTAGTCCTCTATGCATCCCCAAAATCTCCTCCGAAGGGGAGGGATGTCGTGGTATTCGCTCGGAACAACATGCGGATGCTGATGCTCAGGCATCTACTGAAGGGGACAGAATGGTGCGAGCTGAAGATTTTGCTTGCACCTGATATAGGCGAGCAGGCGTGCTCGCCACATGCTCATGTCCGCCGCTGCTTGCATAATCACAATTTGTCCAGGAGGGACAAATGCTTATGCTGCTGCTGCTTGAGCATGTTATTTAAAGAAGGGCAGACAGAATGATGTGCCACATGCTTGTCAACATCAATTCCGCGGACAAGGTGAGGCCAGTTCGTGTCTACCCAAGACAAGGTTTAAATTCAAAACCCTAGTCTGATGTCTATAGTTGTGTAATTTATAGTCTTCTTCAAATGTAAAGGTTGTAATAGAATACAAAGTGTTGCAAAAAAGTATTTTTGTTCGCTAAGATTTTCTAGTTGAAGCCTATTTGAGGTCGCACCTAAGCCGGACGGCCCAAACAAAGACGAACGAGCCCAGGTCTATGTTCACCTGACGAACGAGTTCGTACACTGATTCCCACAGCAAAAAGTGAGTAATGGGTACGCAGTCGCAAAAGACGACTCATACTTACAGATACCCGTAGCGCAAGCGGGTGATGAGTGCGGGGTCGCAGCTAAATAAGACGGCCCTAGTACGAAGTGATCGCACCTAAATAAGACGATCGCGAACCAAGAAAGGGGGGGTTCATAAAGTAACCCATCTGGTCGCACCTAAATAAGACGATCAACCGATTGCAACGTCAATAAGACAATCAAAAATGAAAAAAGTCAGGAGCGGGCATAGGCAAACCCAATGTTCGAATTCATTCAGAAGAAAAGGGGCAAAAACTAGAAAGCAACAAAGCGAATAGAAAGCAACAAAGCGAACATCAAGCAACACAAGTATCAATCGTTCATCAGCAACAACATTCATCCTCACCAAACAGGTTAGAGGAAACAGTTCAATATGCAATTCAACCATTCAAATTCCAAGTTGTTCGAACAAAACAGAAGAAAGCAAAAAATTATACAAGTTCAGAGGATATTGTTCGAACAAAATATGAAGAAGACAAAAAGTACACAACATCTGTTCAGTAAAACAAAAATTATACTAAGGAGCAAATTCATAGTTGGGGGTGGACGGAAGAGAAATGTCAAACAAATCATGCTCAGCCCCCTCAGCAATGGCTCCTTCAGCATGGTCAGGTCCAGTATGCTCGCCAGGAGGTACATTTTGCTCGGCCACAGGAGGTTCCCTTTGCTCGGCCTGCACCTGATCGGACCCGGACTCAGTTCGGAGATTTTGACCAGCAACATCAGCAATATTCACGTCTGAGCCATCTTCCTCGTCCAGGATAGGATCATCAACTTCGATCCCTTCAGGAAGAATGGAAAAATCACACAGATCGTTCAAATCTGACATCGGAAGATTGCGATCTAGTGGATTTTCGATCATGTACTGCTGGAAACTGGAAATGAGTGGGGCAATTTGCTCGCCAATGAGCGTGTGGCGAGCAGACCGGATGGCATCGGCAAAGGCGCATATATAGGAGAAGTTTGACATGGAATCAACATATTCTTCACTGTGCAACCTTGAATTTTCGAGACCCAAATGAGTATTGGTCTCCTCAGCAATGATGAGCTGTTAGCCGAGCACGTTCCTCTCACTTTCCATGGCCTCGACTCCAGCTCGGAGTCTACGAAGCTCAACATTCATCTCCTCCTGAGCTCTTCGTATGCTGACCACCTCCTCCTGAGAGTGATTCAGTTCCTCCTTTGCCTGGCGAGCATCCTCCTGAGCCTGGCGAGCATCTGTTTGTGCCGAGGATACCTGTCCCTGAGCCTACCTCAGTTCATCCTGAGCTCTGTTCAGCTCGCCCACCTATTCTTCGAAATTTATGATCAGAGCCAAGTAGTTGGCATGAAGGTTGGCGGACTCAGCATAAACTTTCTCAAGGACGACCATAGATTGGCCCTGGAGTACCAAGCCGAGTCGCATGTTTTCCAGAGGAGTGGGACCCATAGTAGACTCTTCCAGATCGGTAGTCCATGCTTGAACAGGGGTCTGACATGCCTTTTGGACATGCTCGGGAATGCCCGGAACCTTGAGAACACTCGGCGAGCAAAAGTAGTTTTTCAAATTGGGCATCAAGGGCGCCAACCTGCTCAACCTACATATACACCCGAGCAAATAAATATGACAAAGCGAACAGAATTATCCAAAAAGGAAATAAAGCGAACAAAATGTACCTGTTCGCACGAGCCGGATCCCATCCCAAGAATGATTTATCCTCAGGGGACCGAAGCTCAGGGTTCAAAGGAGTCCATGATCGGGGTCTAGCAGGAGGAGGAGAAGATGTGCCAACCTCCATTTCAACAATTTGCGAGACCGGACCGACCACGGAGGCGGCCATTCTGATCGCCTCAGCAGAAGGGGTCCGGGTCACCCTAACGGCATCAGTGCTCGTCTGAACCTGTTCGCTTGGCGCGCTCGTCTGAGCTTGTTCGCTTGGCCCCTATTCGTCAGTTTCCATACTCGGTCTCTTCGGCGACGGAGCCTGTTCGCTCATCCCCTGCTCTGCCGAACGAGTAGTCCTTTTTGGTCGGCTCGATTCCCCGGACCCGGATGCAAATGATCGGCTCGCCCTGCCAGCCCTGCTCGCTTCTCCTTTGTTTGCTCGCTGAGCTTCCCGCTCAGCTTGAATTCGAGCGAGTTCTTGTGGTCTTTTTCTTCGAGCCATCTCAGTATGCTCGGATGTACTCACAACGACAGTAACAGCAGGGAAAGCTATAAGCAAAACAATTTATTATGTAAGAAAGGATAACAGCGAGCAAAATGGTACAAAACATATGTAAATGCAAAAAAGCAATCCTTACCAGCAGGATTAACAGCAACAAGATGGTGAGGGGGCACGAACAAGCCTCCTTTCTTCCTCTGTTCGGTGGTATTCAGGGTCCTCACAGATCGTTCTGAGCGAGACTCGAGGTCAATTTGCCAAACACAGCTAAAATAACCGTCGTTTGTCTCCTTGTCCGTCGCAGCTGGGATTCCTGAAATAAAGAGTAAGTTAAAATCAGTTCAAATTGGAGAACAAAAGACACAAAATTACTTACTTCGGTACACCCCGAAGTCAGTAGGGATGTCTAATCGAGCATATGGTTCGCTTCCAGAAGCCGGGCTTTTCCAGTCGCCCCCAACAAACCAGAACTTCTCTTTCCAATCACTGATTTTGTTCGGCACGTCCTCAATGATCTTGCATTTGGCAATTGCCTGCATGAACAGCCATCCATGTTCGCCCTTCGGACCGGTCAAATGCACCAATCGAGCAAGTTCAGCGGCAGAGGGATAATATCTAGGCTTCATTTTGCCGAACAAAGTTAGGAAACTCATGATCATATGCCACCCGTTTGGCTTCAGCTGCATGATGGTGATATTCCACTCCACGAGCAAACGAGTGATAGCCGGATGGAGGGGGAATCGAAGGCCGGCTTCCATCGTGTCCAAATTCACGGAGACACAACCCTCAGGGGGCTGGTCTGCTCGCTCATCAGGCCGCGGTGCCCAGAAAAAGACATCTTTGGGAGTTTCGTAGTTCCGGTACAGCTGAGCGAGCATATCTACATCAATAATGCTCGCTATTTTGCTCGCTGGGTACTCATTTTCAACCCTAGTCCTATGAGGTTGCTCGGGCCAATCAAAACTATAACGAGCATTATACTCGTTATATGTTGGACTATGAGGGACACCAACAGGTATATCAAGCTCAGTATTTTGCTCACCGCCTATCCCTATGTTCGATTCGGTTACATTCAAAACCATAAGAATTTCCCCCCTCACAATATTATCATCTCTATTTATATCAACATTATCTACAGCCCTAGACCTAATTTGGGGATGGGGCAAAGAATCATCATCTGAATCATTCGAAAAATCACTACGGACCAAGTCCCTATCTAATTCATTTAGGGCTTCGTCGGAATCGGAGGAAAGAACGGCAAATGGCTGCCGAACTTGCCAACGAAACCCAGAATCCGAGACATTCGCCTCCGGCACATTAACATCGCTACGGGGGATTCTACCAACAGAGGGGGAAGAGGAACTACGGTGGTCCGATTCAATTGAAGTAGAAGGAGTTGAGCAAGAAGCCATAATCGCAAAGAGAGAAAAAATGTAGTGGTTACCTGAGAAAGATCCTTCGCCGGAATAAAGAAGCCCTCGCCGGAAATTCTCAGACGCGAAAAAGATTGAAAAGACAGAGCAAAAAAAAAAAAGGAAAAGAGAAAGGGGTTTAAGGCGGTGAAGTGACGTATTTATAGATACCGGATTCAATTTTGAAAAACTGGCACAGAATACAAAACGACATCAACTATGGCCCAATTGGATTATAACAGCTGGGCCCCATGATGAATACAAAGCGACCCAGCTGGGGGGTATTGTTGTGTTCGATATAATTAATCAGCATTAATCGCACACGTAAGAGACACGTGTAATATTTATTAAAATAATCATGCCCGATGGACAAGTGTGCTTTCATATTTCCCGACCAAACAAGTTTTGTTCGCCCGCTTACCATTCACCAACTAAGGTTGTTCAACCACTGACCGAGCAAAATGATCCTGAAAAGAACATGACAAAGTCAGTCAAACAGATCAAATCAGGGAAGAAGGAATCAAATAAAGTCGAAGTCAATTCGAGGACTCGAGCAAGTCCGAGGACTCGCATAACCCGAATGCTCGATATATCGGCGGTCAAGATGGTCGACACTGACAACCCGAACAATGCCGAGATATCCCGAAGGATATCGATGGGTTAATTCTCGACACTCAGACATCCTGAAGACTCAGACATCCTGAGGGGTCGGTATGCTCGGTGCTCAGACATCCTGAGGGGCTCAGACATCCTGAGGGGCTCAGACATCCTGAAGACTCAGACATCCTGAGGGGCTCAGACATCCTGAAGACTCAGACATCTTGAGGGATCAGTATGCTCGATGATCAGATATCCTGAGGGCTCAGATATCCTGAAGGCTCAGACGACCTGAGGGGTCATTATGCTCGATGATCAGATATCCTGAGGGCACAGACTTCCCCAAGGCTCAGATGACCTGAAAGCTTAGACAACCTGAAGAACTCAGATATGCTCGATGAGGGCAATTTTTCCACATAAGATTGACATGGTTAAAGGGGCGAACAAAGCGTGCAGTCGAGCAAAAGATTGATTTGGACTATCAAAAGAGTGCCTTACAGACAAGCAAGTGCAAAGATCAATCTTGAAGACGAAGTTGGGAACGTGGCAATATTACATGAATTCTTGCATGGCCCAAAATCTACAGCTCATGCTTGCCAAACCAGCTCATGCTTGTCAAGGTACTATAAATAGAAGAAAAGACAACAAGAGGAGGTTCAGAAAATTCTCAGAGAGGTGAGATATAGAAAAATTCGAGAGATCATACAAAAAACCCTAGCACTCAGATGCAAACTCTCCAAATCATCTTCATCCATATTGATTCATCTTCATGAGATGTATCAAATATTGTACGTGTAAAAACTCGCAATACTACATCCCTGGCTTGGTATGCCCCCAGTGTAGTCATTTCTTGACGAACTGGGTCAACAAATTCTTCTTATTTATAGTTTAATTTACACGTGCATGTTTTGTTTGTGAGTCGTAACCGAATTAGCCACATAATATTCCTCAAATAAAACGACTCGCGACAGATCACCAAGTGAGTGTGACTCATTAGCAATCTCACTTATCCTTTCATTGTATGATGAAATGTTCTCATCATCTTTCATCTTCAAGTTTTCAAACTTGATTCCCAACATTCTAAGTCTAGTTCTTCGAACACTTTATGATCCTTCACAATGTTCCTGCAATATATCCCATGCATCCTTAGAAGAAACACAGTTAGATATAAGTTTAAACATAGAAACATCAGTAGCAGTAAAAATCGCATTAAGGGCTTTAGAATTGAAATTGACCGATGTGTATTCATCATTGGACCAATCAATCTCCCTTTTGACTTGTGAATCAACATCATTATCACCAACCGTCTTTGGTGGATTCCAACCAGACAACACACTACACCATGCTCTCTCATCTATAGACTTAATGTACATGCACATTTTCGGTTTCCAGTATGGGTAAT
The DNA here is from genome assembly GCA_037126765.1 of Stenogyne calaminthoides. Taxonomy (NCBI): domain Eukaryota; kingdom Viridiplantae; phylum Streptophyta; class Magnoliopsida; order Lamiales; family Lamiaceae; genus Stenogyne; species Stenogyne calaminthoides. The sequence continues at coordinate 11,997,970 of JBBCBC010000029.1, forward strand.
TTGATCCATCCAAAATTGGAGGTTTTAAAGAAGGAGTCAGTGGATAATTCATTACAAAAATACACTTTAAACACATGACCTTTAACTTAGTGTATCGAGTTTATGGCTCTGATGCCAACTGAAAGTGTGCGTGTATTTTCAGAGTGTTGTTGAAAATGTTGTACAACATATAAAACAACATATGACAACGGAAGTATAAAAACGCAGTGCAAAGGATTTCCAAAATTGTGTATAGTCTATAATCAGACTATACAAATCTCATGGTTAAAAACATCACTATAACATGTAGTGAGGTACACACGAATCTCTTACAAGATCCTAAAAGGTGTAGTGAAAAACCACACACCAAAAATCAATCTATTCAATCAAGTAACTAGTGATCTTATTCAACCTAAAACTTAATCTAATAAGATAAAATCAATACTGATGGGAAATATTGGGATACACTCGACCAGTAAAAATAGACATAGCATCGACCCTCCCAATCCACTCACGGTTGTGTCTCGGATGCTACTCTCTTAAGTTTGGAGTAGAGAAAATGGGATTTCACTTTAACTCGAACTTGAATGTCGACCAATGCAGTCTATTTATAGACATTCAGACCAACTGCATTGTCCTATCCACTTGGCTTGGATAGCCTTTAACTTCTCCTCCACTATCTCCATGATCTTGGTGTAATCACCCATGATATTTCTATTCATATTCCATCAGTGCAACCGCTTGACAATATCCAAAACTGTCTTCAACCTGCAATGTACGAAACATAGAAAAACACATCTAATAAAATGGAGTCGGTGTTAGGAGAAATGGCAAATTTAAGATGTTGTGCAGAATGTTGTCCAACATCTGGAACAACATCCGTGCAACATCAACACTTTTATTTTATTTTAAACACCTTTTTCAGTTATTGGACTTTATGTTTGAGCTACTTGAGGGGCCTTTAGGAGAATTAAGATTGGACCTTTCAATGGACCTTGAAATTCCAATATTGAGCCACAATATTATTCAAGCCCATAAATATTAATTAATCTCACTACATAATTAATGTTGCACTATCTATCTTAACCCATATTACTGTTAATATGGCTCCCGGTTATTATTTCCCGTGTTTAAGATTATCCAGTCCATTAATTAATTTAGGCCACTAAAATAGCTTCACTTTAATTAACATCTTTTTCCTTGGTCAAGGAACTGCTCAACATTATTATCCAAACCGGAAACTAATTCCACTTACAAGATTTAGTATGATAAAACTTCTGAGCCTCCCAAGGGGACAAATCAAACAAGAGTACTTGCACACGTTTCTCCGTATTAAATCTTAGCAATCGTCGTGTAACCAATAACATTGCCCAAGATATAAGGTATTGAATCTCATTGATTCTCTTCCCATCATAAGTCAAAGCAATGGTTATTAATTCCACACGATCCTATTTAAGGGACGAAGATTAAGAAATAATGAACCACTGAGGTCTAATTCTTCTATATTCAGTGCTGAAGAATTTATCCTCATGTAGGTCCTATTCAGTGCATCATAATGCACTAGTGCAATCTCTTGGTCAAGACAAGCCAATCTGAGCCTTACACTTCAACCTTTCACGATGGATTGTTCATTTCCATCTAGGTTGTGAATTCTGTACTTTTAGTTACAAGGGACTGTTAATTTAATCTTCTGTGATCTGGTATCACTAAATTAACTACAATGTAAGACGTACTATTTATTGAAAAGTTATGCAGTAAATATATGTAACATTCAATGATATTTAAAGCATCAGTGATAAATAATTTATTTCAGCAAATAAGACAGAAATTCAGTCTGGATGTACAAAGTAAAAGCATACTTTCCAGTATAACCCCAAAATGAATTCCATACAACTTTAGATAATCAGTATATTCATGGCTAAGGTATTCACCTCCTAGATCCAATCGAAAAGTCTTAATACTCTTACCAAGTTGCTTCTCCACTTCAGCTTTGTACTCCTTGAATTTCTCAAAAGATTCGGATTTGTGTTTCATAAGACACACATCTGTTTCTCGAGAAATCATCAGTAAAAGTGATAAAGTAGCCGAAGTGACCCCTAGCTAGAGTGGGCAATGGTCCATATACATCGTTGTGGATCAGCTCTAGAGCTTCTTTGGCACAAACCCCTTTCCCGGAAAAGGGTTTGTTGATCATTTTTCCCTTGAGACAAGATTCACAATTACAATAAGACTCTAAGTCGAATGGGTTTAAGTAGTCTAACTTTCTTAACCTTGCAATTCTCTTCTCGTTTGCATGACCAAGTCTACAATACCACAAGTAAGTCGGGTTTTCATGATTACTAAGTTTGAGTCTTTTATTTCGTATATTAAGAACATCATATCCACAATGCAACAATTATAAACCATTCAATAAAGGGGCATTCCAATAAACCACACCATTAAGCGTATATAACAATTATTATTTACAAAATAGAAGGAAAAATCCCTCAATGTCTAACATAGGAACGTAAATAATGTTGCGGGTAATAGAAGGAACAAAATAACAATTATTCTGTTCTAATCTTAAACCAGAGGGTATGTCTAAGTCCCCATGCGTTCAGTAGCAACTCTTGTTTAGCTTCCACGTGTAAGACGACTTCACCCGCTCTAACTTCCCTAAGATACATGAGCTCCTTCACATTTGTATAAATGTGTGAGCCACATTCGGTATCTAATGCCCAACAATTAGTTCTATTTGTGGACATGTCAATCTTAATAATAAACATACATGTTCTAGTCCCAGAAGCACCCAGTGCCTTCCTATCAGCAACCAGAACCTTACAATCCTTCTTCCAGTGCCCTCTTCTGCTTACAGCAGAGGCACACATCCTTGTCTACCCGCTCCTTCTTTTGAACACCATCTTAGTGACAGTGAACTCAAAGGTCTTGAGCACGTTGTGAAGTTCAGGCATGATCGCATCCATCTTATTCATATTGTTGTTCATAATGAAGCTGAAAATATGAATCCGGGAGCGACTGGAGGATAGCATAAATAAAAAAGTTGGTCCTTTAGCTCAATGCCTAAATTACCAAGTTTCTCAATTAGGCCGATCATCATTAGCACATGAGGTGAAATCTTCCCTTCTATAGCTAACCGACATCTGAACAGATCTCTCATCACTTCATAAATCTCAGAATGAGATTCAGAATCAAAGAGATCCTTCAGATGCTTGAGCATCTAGAAGGGACCCATTTTATCATGTTGTCAATGCAATTCGAGAGTCATGCCGACCAACATCACACATTGAGTCTGGGAAGCATCCTTTTGATATTTCTTCTGAGCTGCTACGTCAAACGTAGCTGCCTCACAGAACCAGCTGCATGGGTAACCGGGATTGGCGTGTCCAATATGTACTCAATCTTTTCTTGCCTTAACACCAAACACATGTTTCGGTGCCAGTCCAGAAAATTTAGTCTAGCCAATTTTGTTTGTTTCCAAAACACAACTCAATGACAGTTATATATTTCAACTAACCAAGAGAAATAAAAATAAAACGGGAATTAAACACATAATTCCTATGATCAATATTCAGCAATCAAAATAAACATGGCCTTTCTTTTATATTTATTTTGTCTCCATTATTTTCACATATTCAACGACATCATCGGAAGAATACGAATTTATATCTAATATAAATCATAATGGACTAGGATCTAGATTTCTACTATTACAATATCTGCTTGGGTTGATTACTGCAATAATAGAGCTGGTAGGTTCCAAACCAATTGCAAAACTGCAACTCCTAGTTGACTAAACCTAGTTCAATCGGATGCCCTTAACTTTCGTTTCCCTACTTGGGCTGGTGAAACAAAATCAAGTTGATTTACAACCATCAAGCGGCGACATTACGTGTCCCTATAAAAGTCCCGTTAGATGTAGATCCGAGCAAAAGACTTGGACCTTAAATACTCATTGGAACGAAATCTCCAGTTTACTTTTAATTTTTATAGAAGGCATCGTTCAATTTAATGAAAATCATATTTTAGTGAGGAGCATTTTAAAGGCGGGGTATTAATTGTTTAATTGAGATCCATTATGTTAATCAACATCACATTTGAGCATTTATTGGGTGCCGCCTACCCAAACATGACATTATACGGACTAACACTTGTATGGGCGCCGTCTACCCAAACAATTAATACAGTTCGACAATTATTGGGCGTCATCTACCCAAACAACTATAATGCGGACTATAAAAGCGTTAACGTAATTAAATATACAGGTTAATAAGTGGGATTTTAATAATCCTTTTAAAATTGAACTTTAAAATCCAATTTTAAATTCAATTCATGATTATTAAAATTAATAATTAATCTAATTAATTATAAAATAAAATTCAATTTTATTTTAGGTTTTAAAAATTAATCTTAATTAATTTTAAAAAAACAGATTTTAATTATTTGTTTGCAAGGGCTCAAGTGCAATTTCTAAAACTTTGCACGGAGGGGTCCGTTAGAAATCCAATTTGCAAGACGACCCCTCCCTCATCATTGCCCCGAAACCATCCATCAATCGAGACAACCGATATCAATAAATTCAACTTTAGTTCATCAAGAATAATTCAATTAATCGATTGAACAATCAATATTGTTAAGATTCATCATTCAATCTAATTGAAGAACGAAAACAGTACATGGACAGGACCCAAACGAATGGAACCAGTAGCGCGCAAACCTGGAAAATGATGAATCCCAGAAACGTTAAATTCCAGAAGCAATCAAACCGAAAACGCACGAAATCAGTATGAGCATCAAACACGAACAAGCAACAACCCAGAAACCGAAAACCAAAGAAAATGAATCGGAAACCAGAACCTGGAAAAGCGAACGTGTCGCATAAATCAAAGTTGAGGTCCAACGCGAGTCGCAATGCCGCCTCATGCGTGCAGATGACTCGCCTTCGTAACTAAGGGGTTGGCGCATTGTAATCGAGGGGTCGCGCACGGAGCCGCGAACCCGAGCGAGCTGGTTCCAAACCAAAATAGCAAAGAAGACGATCGAATCAGCAGTGCGCCGCCACTGATTCATGTTGATTCTGGTGGCACGCCGCCTCGACTCATGTCTAGGGGCGCACCACCGAGAAAAAGGCGAAGAACAGAGGCAGAGCGAAGAATTTGACGACGAAATCGCACGACCCAAATCGCGAGCTCCCGCACGTGTCGCGAAGGCCATGGTGCCTAGTGCTGGCCTTGAGCGACGTGGTGTAGCATCACGGCCGTGTGAACGAGGTGAAGCAGCGGTGGGTTTCTCCTAGAGAAAACTCTAAAAATTGATTTGGGGGTTTTGCGTGAAGAAGACGACCCGAGCTAAAAATAAATAAGGGTGCGGTCCAGTTTATCAAATAAATGACCGTGCCAAGCTTTGAATTAAAAAAATTAATTCAAAACCCAATTTAATTATGCAATTAAAAACAAAGAGCGTAAAGCTCTGATACCACTGTTGGAATTTAGAGGCACATAAACACGTAATACATGCGCAGCGGAAATAAACAGTTCACCAACAATGAACATATAATTGTATAAACGATTACAATAATCATAACAAGAAATCTTGCAGTAACTCGAGAGCAGATTTCTCAACTACGGTATCCACGTAATCCCCAATCACGGACTTGCACGGATTTGCTAGCGTTGAATCCCGAAATGAATTTGCTAGGAAAATTCTAACTCTAGATCCCGAAATGAATTAACGTTGTTTGTGAATTCCCAAGAGCTCATATATATAGGGAAGATCCAGCTTAAATCTTGAGCTAACCTGATTAGGAAATAAAATCCCTAATCTTATAAAATAAATCTCTTAGATTTATTTCCCATATATAAAATCTCTACGGATTTAATTTTTATGTATATCAAATCTCTACGGATTTTATTCCATATATATTAAATCCTATAATAATATTTCATATATTATTATTGGGAATCCTATTTAATTAAACATTAATAATAATTAATTCCAAATTAATCTATTTTTAATTAATTCTCCATAAATTAAATATTAAATTCAATTTAACATTTAATCAACCAACTATAATCAATAAAAGGGAACTACTTGTTGTGTGACCCATATGCCCTCATATATCGAGCGATTAGTCAAACTAATAGTCTTAATTGAACCCTAGACAATAAATCAGACATTCTCAATATATGAGGTACGTTGCGAGAAACGTGCAACTACCTGTAACTGAAACATGGGCGATTACGGTTTCTTCCTTTCATTCGCGAATACCCAATTAAGTCTTGAACATGATGAAGTGTCTATTCAAATAACTATAATATTAAATCAATCTGAATATCATCTTGTATTATGTCCTTACAATAGATTGTCTTTAGGACACTAACACTAACATGGAAAATATCAACAATAATAATATCTAAGTGGAAGTCACAAATAAGCTAAAATTCCTAAGAATTAGAAAAAATTAAGTTTAAGCATAAACTTATTAATCTTTTATTTAAGAGTATATAACAACTAAGTCCGTCTCCCATCACCACTCCTCGCCGTCCAACTCTTCAACCCGAAATGAGAGATTTATTGGGGTGAGCATGCAAGCACACTCAATCGGGCCAAGTTATTCAATAATGTTAAAATAAATAATCAAGTAATCAAAACATAGTAAATCACATTCACATTGCCACATAAACTTTGTCAACTTTGTTATAGAAACTTTGCCACTTTTCCATAGATACTTTGTCACTTTGGAGCACGCCTTGTTAATCCCGAAGACCCGTCGATCCCGGACCTCATAAGAGCCCCTGGCTATTAAACTTTTCCGAGCACGACAGGATACACCCGAAGACTCGTCGGCCCTGGACCTCATTAGGACCCCTAGCTATTAGTAACTTTGCCAATATAAACTTTGTCGTTTGAATAACATGGGAAATGAATTCACATAGTAGATAACTCGACAATTTATTTAATTATAAAATAAAGATTAACAAATGCAATAGAGCTCTACTAACCACTGTAGAGAATAAAGCAATTAAAACCCCACCTCGAATACGGATGCAAGAAACGATAAGTAGAAATCTCGAACGAACTTGATGTCGGCATTGTAGATCATTTTAAATTGCAATTTTTAGAGGTGTATAATTATAATTAATAAAATAAATAATTAAAAGATTCAAGTGGTCCATCATGATTCGTGAATCTTGATGTCGCTATGTAGGGGATGATTCATTTTAGCATTCTAAAAATTGGATTGGTCCGACCATTATCCAAAGTTCTGAATATCTAAGATATTTTTATCAGTATTTTCAATATTTATGATCTTCAATTGAGGAGATGATAAAATTACATAAAATAAATAATAAATAATTAAATATCAATTCATTATTCATATTGGTTAGAAGTGTCGTACATATTGGGCTAAATAAATATCATGAAACATTGAGGAGCTTGAATAAGATTATAATTTTGAATTTTAAAACTTTATTTCCTTAGGGGGCGTTTAGTTCACGAGACTTGATTGATTAGGTGTGAAGGATTGAGTGGGATTGAGTAAGATTGAATTGATTGGATTGGATTTATTTGAATCAAGATATGTTTTTGGATTATAGGATTGAATTGAGGAATTAGATGAGATACCTATTGAAATGTCATAAATACCCATAGATTGAATTGAAACAGCCACACCCCATTCATGTGAATCTATTCTCAGAGGTCGACGGGTTTGTGCGTAAGTCTAGAGGGGAGGGTGAATAGACTTAAAAACTTTTTTGCAGGTCGGTGTGATGGCAGATAGCTTTGATCGAGTGCGAGTGAATCAGTTTAGACTGATAACCAACTTACTAATCGCCTGAAGGCAGATCAGTTCGGTAACTATCAGTTTAACTGATGTGTGCGGAAGCTAAGTTTTACCCGTGTGAAAAACCAGTTTAGATAAATCAGATTCCAAAGTTAGTCTTTTAACCAGTTGACTGAAGTGTCAAGCTTGATCAGATCAGAAGCTTGGTGCTAGCTGATCTCAACTTAGAATATGTATGCTGCTTAAAAAGTTGTGTGCGATTGTGTAAACAGTTAATCAAAGCAGTAAAGGCACACAAGATTTATAGTGGTTCGGACAAACCAGTCCTACGTCCACTCTTCCCTATTACAAGGGGCACCAACTTAACCAATTTGGACTTAGATTTTTTTGTGTTAGTCCAACACACTACAACCGCCAGGATATTTAAGGAGTTCTCACTCAACCGATCCCAGAAATCGAACTAGAAACCCTAGTCTGAAATCTTGCTAAACAACTTAACCTAACTTTGGGTTTGGATAAGATTGTTTTGGTTCCAACTATGAAATCTTTTCTAGTGTTTAAGATAGCCTATCAGCTAGATGAAAAGATTTCTATGCTAAGAACTTATGGGATGAACACTATAAAAATTAACTTCAAGTTCGTGTTCTTCGTTGCGGAAATCGATAATTGCTTGAGCTTCTTGATCGTTTCAGGGGTTTCCGTGTCTTCCTCTGAAGTGTGATCCCATATTTATAGACCTTGAAATCAAAGAGCCGTTGGAGAGCAATTCGAATTTCAGGCTATATTCGGTAGACTTGCGAAGGATTGATGTGTCGCGTTCTTGAAAGCGGCATGGCCGAAAAGCGTGAATTTGTATTTTATAGCCGTTAGAGAAAGCAAAGACCAAATCCGTGAATCACGGCTCCGATCATACGTGTCTCGTCCTTATTGGTTAACAGACGCACTTTTCAGTGTTGTTCTTCCAACTAAGGTTGACATTCTTCTTGTTCAGATCATCGACGTATGACTAGGTGAAACATCAGTTTTCACCTGGTGAGCTGATCTGATCAATCAAGGCTGATCAGTCTACCTGATGGAGTCTTTTGATGCCGGTTGACTTAGCTTCAACTAGCAGACTCGGCTGATGTAGGTCTTCTGGTATGATCTTCTTGAAGTCATCTGATCTTCACGTATTCTGGGTTTGAGCTTTATGACTTCAGCTGAGATATCTGACTAGATCAGATCGATCTGATCTTCTGTTCTTCTCTTGCATTCTGGCCTGTCGGATATCAGTTGTTCTTCATATCTTCAGATCTGACCTATACATATTGAGGTTCCCCCTCAATATGTGACCTATCTATTACATCAGTTGTTCTATCAAGAATTATCAACTGGTATTCTATAAACGGTAATATAAACATCAGTCAGCTAACAGGTCTGACTGGTCCTATTACATGTGTTTTTGGAACTTTTATCAACACTATAAATTTCCCAACATATTCAAACAACAAAAGGACAATTTGTAATATTGCATTTGGGATATGAGATTGACCATGGAGGGATTTAATACATTTTCTACCCGAGTTTGAAATATATCATGAGCCCTGAATTAGTTGGGATTAAAATCCTAATCTTGACCTATCCCGATCAATCCCGCGAACCAAATGAGGCCTTACACGATAAAGAACTTGTTTATCTAACCATCATATTAAGAGAATCGTCAGGCATACCAGATCATGACACCATATTTTAGTTAGAGTGGGTCTCATGTGCATTCGGGTGCACCGTACACTCATAGTTCATTTTAGAAGCATGCAACTATACAAAATAAAAACGTGCAACTATTTTAAACAGAAACATGCAACTATGTTCCCATATTAAATTACTCTTTTCTGTGTAAATAAGTCACACTTTTCAATATAACAAGTTGCACGCTTCTAAAAATGCACTATGAATGCACGGTGCACCAGTATACAAGACCTAGCCTTTTAGTTAAGTAAACTCTCTCTGAATTACAAATAAATATAATATCATAAAAGGTAAAAGAAAAAAAGTAGTTTTAAAGCTACAACCAACTTTCAAGGGTTCACAGATAAAGTGTGAAAGGGAACGAATAAAACGAGAAATACCAAAGAGCAAAACCTTTGTTTTAAAAACGCGGTCCGACCGGCCGGTCGAATCGGTCGGACCGGTGAACCGCTGACAACCGGTCCAATAGAGGTATATAAAACCGCTATTGGACCGCTATCCTTAAAACCGGAAAAACCGGTTGAAAACCGGTCAAAACCGGGAACCGGTCAAAACCGGGAACCGGTCAACCATTAAACCGGCGGTTTTGACCGGTTTTCACTTAATTTATTTTTTTTTACTGAAAAAATAAAATTGATTTCTTTCTTTCTTCCTCGTTTCAGTTTTTCAGAAACTGAGAAAAGCCCTAAGCGGCTAAGCACAGCGGCAAACAAAATCCAACCCAAACGAAATCGATTGCTCGCCGCGCCTGACCGTCGCTCGTCGCCGCTGGTTTTCTGCGCTCGCAGCCGCCGAATTTTAGCCAATCGCGGTGAGTTTTGTTCTTTTTTTTTTCTTTTTCCACTTCTTAAATAAATCGATTATTAGTGTTTTTTTTCTTATTAGTTATTATCTTGATTTCTTGTTTATATGTCAGTCCAATTGAACCCCCTTTTTATGTGGTTAAAATTTGAATCGATTTTTGTGTGGTTATTATTGCAATTCATCGCCATCATTGGGTATTATCATTCGATTTTTTAGTTGGAAATTTGAATCGATTTTTGAGTTGGATTTTTGAATCGATTTTCATCATTCTATCATCCCTGTTTCATATTTTGAGTTTTAAGTCATTGCGAGGATACACAATTTTCATGGTGTTGATCTCTGTTTCATGAGCTTTAGTTGTGTGAGCTTGAGTATGAATTATTGATGAAAGATTATGAAACAGCAAATCCCTTTTTTTCTAATTTTTAATTTGCTAACCAATAGTAGGAACTAGGAATGGTGAGGGTATGGGTTCATTTGCAAATTCATTGGCTTGACCATCATCAAAAACTACTGCTCCGGGTATGTTTTTTTTCCTTTTCCTTTTCTGTTATTTCTTTTTATGTTGTTTTTCGGTACGTATATAATATATATGTTCGTGAATTTATTTTAGATGAATGGTGGAGGATATTTGGCTCGTCTGCACGAAAGTTACGTGATCTTTCTGTGAGAATCTTGAGTCAAACATCTTCTTCTTCTGGCTGTGAGCGTAATTGGAGTGTATTTGAGCGCATTCATACTAAGAAGAGGAACAAATTGGAGCATGAGAGGTTGAATGATCTTGTATATGTTCATTACAATTTGCGCTTGCAAGATCGGTAAGTCTATATACTTTTTGATTTTGTGTTTGTGGAATGATCTTGTATATGTTCATTACAATTTGTGATTTTCATTGTAGTGGTAAAGATAAGATGGACATGTTTGATCCCCTTGATTATGAATGCATCGATAATGTGGATTCTTGGATTGTTGATGATGACATAGAAGGTGAAGAAGGTGAACTTGTGGTAACACCTATTATGCAAGAGAATAATGATGTTGGTACTTCACAAAACACAAATATTGGAGGTACTAGTTGATTGTTATTTCACTTTTAGTTTCTTGAATTTATAATGCAAATCAATAAAATTTTAAATCTTGTTCTCTTTATTTATAGTCTTCATTTTCTTTATTGGTGTATATGTTTTATATCTAGGTGATGTTAACTTGAATGATGCACCCATTGATAATGATGATATTGATTTGGACAACTTTGGAAACTTAGACTTGGATGGCTTGGGCAACTTGGACTTGTTGGATGAGGAACTTGGAAAATAATTTACGGCATAAAATTTGGACTTGTTGTTCACTTTTATTTATTTTGCAATCATAAGACATTTGTGATGATGATTTGAATTTCAAACTCTTGTATTGTATTTGACATCTACTATGTTTGCTTTATGTTATGACTTGTGACTTTTGTATTGTTGATGACATTTCTATTATGTTTGGAAATTGAAATTTGAAAGTTGGAACTATTTATGTTAATGGACATTTCTATTATGTTTAGAAATTTAAGTTTGAACTTTGAAGTTTGAAGTGACTTTAGATACTTTATATTCACTTATCATATTCTATATTTTGAATTTTTAAAAAAATTATGCATATTATATATATATATATATATATATATATAATATTTATTATGACGTCATACCGGCTCAATCCGGCTCAATCTGGTCCGACCCCGGTCCAACCTTTTTTTGGGGTCGTCCGGCTCAACTTCCGGTTCCGATTTTTAAAACATAGAGCAAAACCAAACCATAAGGGTTGGAATACAAGCCCAAAGAAGGAACCCAACACCTGGCTGGGGCCATCCCACTACAAAGTCTCAATTGCCCTTGCTAAAAATTAGAGGGTCATAACGAGGGTACAACATGTCAAGTCAGACGACGTAGTATTTGGTTATAGCGAGGGCATTATCCCGCAGCAAGCTGAAACATACCATTTTGCTACTAGAGTTTCAAATTTAGCAAGTACTTACTAGCAATATAAAAAACAACGATAGTCCCTCTCTCTCAAATTTTGTTAATTTATTTTTTCAAAATGAGAGTGTTGCCGATATCCGTCAGGAAGAAAAATATCATCAAACTACTCAGGCGTTGATTTATACATATTTTCTCATTTTGATGAGTATAGTTACATAATTACTTCCTCAGTCCCGAGATAACGTCACTACTACACATTTGAGCTTGCACAGCTGCACTTGGACAACCCTTTTTTCAACGGCTCTCCAAATAATGACTTGGAGAGCGGTTTTATTAAAAAAAAAAAAACAAGCGGTTTCAAACCGGCTGTCTAAGAATTTTGCACCGGTTATCAACCGTGTCTAAATAAATGGACTTAGAGCCGGTTAATAACCGCTGTCTTTTTTTTATATATCTAATATATATCAATCCGTAACCAAGAGACCTAGCTCTCGATTTCTTTTCATTTCTTTCTCTCCACAATTTCCTCTCCCCCAAAAATCGCCGTCCAGGTTTCCTTCAACCAAATCACCCTTGTCGTCATGGATTGACTGCTTCTTGGGCGTGGTCTTCTCCCTCTCCCCCAAATTGTGTCACGCCCTCCTCCTCCCTCCACTCCGCCTCCCTGGCCCGCCCCCCTGCCCCACCGTCGCCCCGTCATTATCCTCCCCTACCGCTGGCCATAACGCCTCCATAACACTTAGTATTATCAAGTATTCATGTGTTCATTTTTTTCTTATTTGTCCGTTATTTTTATGTGTTCATGTATTCATGTGTTCATTTTTGCTTCAATCTTAGTAATATCGAGTAATATCGTGATTCATGTGTTCATTTTTTTCTTATTTGTCCGTTATTTTTAATTTGAAATTATATATTTTGCTTCAATCTTAGTTTTGTTTATATTATATATGTTGCTTTTGTTGTTATTTTGTTTATATTATGTTGCTCTTGTTGGTTTATATTATGTTGCTCTTGTTGTTTTTTACAGTGGATTGGTATCATTTCTGAATTGTGTCTTTCATGGTATAAGTAATTTACTGGTCGATGTACTTCAGAAGACAATGTCATTCAAGCCTAATACACATGTGTTCATAGTATAAGAGTTCCGCTATCAACTGAAATTTTAATTTACCATCTCACGCGTACCTCATGACCTATGATGATGCAGATGTAACTTATAAGTAGATGTATCATGTATGCATGCATAGATAGTTCTTATCGGAAAGTGTTAATGTTCTTTAGGTCTATGGCCTAGAATGCTTTTTCGCTATGAAGTAATTCACGATTTTTTTTTCGTTTCCATGTGATGCATGATTATTGTGCCTGGTAGAAACAGTGGGGATATTCATGTAATGTCTGTGCAGATTTAGGTTCTTATCCGGACCATGTTATGGTTTCTATACAAGGTCTTTCTCCTAGAATGCCTAGTATTGTAAAATCACACACCATTTTGTCCTCCCTGCCACGCTATGTATGATTGTACCTTGTAGAAACAGAGTTCGATATTTTGGTCCAGTAATCGGCTGTAAGAGATGAAACATCCGGTCGACCAATCTGGCTATGCCACATAGAAATGTTGTTAATACATGAAACATCCGGGCCAGAATATTGTTTTTTTTGTTTATTAAATGTTGTTTCTTCTCTTTTACAAGGATCATGTCTAGTTTGCCATATCCCGGAGATGATGGAGATTCTGATGGAGATCATGGCGCATATGATCATGGTGCATATGATGACTTGAGAGAGTGTGACACTGATGCTCCCACCACCACTAGCAGCTCCGGGGAGAAGCGCACTCGGGGTATAGTCACAATGTCATCTATTAAGAGAGCTCGTAGCAAGGGGAAAACACTTCAGGTAATTTTATTACAATTGAACAATTTGAAATCGATAAATATATTGATTGATCGTTGAACTTAATTAAAAACTATGTTATTGCAGTTATCGTTCAATGAGTTTGGACAGGCAATAGGAAAAGAGAGTGAGTCGTTGTCCTTCTACATTGGAGCTGCAGTCAGGAGCGTGATCCCTATCGTGCTGCCAGCCAAGGACTGGCGTAGCCCCAAACTGACTCCTTTGAAGGAAAGATTATGGGACGAGCTTATGCTATGTTAATTATATATTTATTGAAAGTTGTAGTATGACCCTTGAATTTACTAAATTGTTATGTTATATGCGTATAGACTACCTTCAGAGGTCTTGACCTCACAAAGAAGAAGTAAATATTGTCGCAAGCTGGAGTAATGGCCCATAATTTCCGGACTTGGTTGAGAAGTAACACACGAGATCCGGAAACTGGTCTTTACTTGGCTAGTCGCCTCTAGCGTGTCGTAATAGCCCTATGGTGGCTCCATACTGGGAGGAGTTTGTGAGCAGAGCTATGGAGGATGATTTCCAGGTAAAATTGATCAATGTCATTTCCTCAATTTCTAATGCCCTAAGTTTTTCAGTGTTTATCATATTTCTATTATACTGTAGGATCGAAGTAATAAAACTCGCGATCAAGCCAAGTCGATGGAGGCGCGATATCGTGAATTGAACAAAGGTTATGCACGAATAAGAGAAAATATGGTGAGATCAAAATCCTAACTTTTAATTTTTTTTTATATAGTCACTTTTAATATATCTAATAAAGGGACACGTTCATCACTATCATAGAAAGAGGAAAGAAGAAAAACTGGAGAGAGTGAGCCTATTGTTACCCGTTTTGACTTATTTCAGACTACCAGAAAGGGTCGAGATGAGAATATTCACGATCCCAGTTCACAACGCATCATCGAAGAAGTGGTAATCTATCCAATAATTTATCTTTCAATTACAAACTATTATTTATAAACAAATAATAAAATAATTATATTTTGTTTTTGTGATACAGGAGCGTCTATCTCAGACCATGACGCCTCGAAGCGACATTCGCATGATCGCCCCGATGATCTATTTGACCCGCTATGGGTCGCCAGAGCATCCTACCGCCATCGAGTGTCGGATATGGGCGTGATTTAAGACATCTTTAGCAATGACACCGGTCTTCAAGCCATGAATATGGTGGGTATACTAATCGAACGGGTTGCCAAGTTGGCTAAAGATGTGGAACGCTTGAGGTCGAGAAAAGATCGAACCCGCGGAATGTCGTCGAGTGGAGCAAGTTGTGAACATAGTGTCGCTTAATGCTATGTTTTCAGCTTAACCCTAAGGGCGACTTTATTGAGGCACTTCAAAACGTCTCCCAAGTATCAGATATGCATGTCTCACATTTGTTTTAATTAAAGACTAGTGTATTAAAATTTTCTAATTAAATATCTTATTGAATGCGACCAACGACCTTTTGCTACGTATCCGGAGGATCCCGATCGGTTGGTGGCCCAAAGCTCGTTACTGCTCCCATGGAATGATTCATGGTCATCCCATCACTCCCCGGTTTCATGAGGGTCACACTCGATGTACCCGTAATCGGAGAGGAGGATTCGGTGGTGCCAAAACCAATCGATGAAGCCGTCCACGATCGGAACAAATGATCGGGCACTTCATCGAATGGCCGAAAGCAACTTGGTCTCTAGCACCATGAGGGTAAAATATTTGTTATTAAAGTTCATTATCTTATTTGTGGTTCTAAATAATATTGCAAATTAATTATAGAATCTGTCGACCCAACATGAGGCTAAATCGAGGGACTCCACTGCGCTAAGACTTGGTTATCCCATGACTGGAGACTTAGATCACGATGATCATTTACAGTCTAGGGTGCACCGGATGGTATCGTCTAATGCTTTCGATATCGTCACAGTTCCCATGCTTGCTCACTTTCATTAGAATACTTTCCAAGAATTCGTCAGTGAGGAACATGTGCGCGAAGTCTTGAATGACGAGTGGTTGAGTGCAACCACCATAGCCCTTTACCTTAGGTATGTGTTTACTAATTCTCAATATTCACTTTCTGTATAGTTTATTTTTCTTTTTAAATATTAATTAGCGTATATATGTTGGTTAAAGATATTTGGGTGAGCTATATTTCTCCAGAGATAACCGAGCAAGTGGAATGTACTCCTTCGTCTCCCCCCAAGTGTCTTGCATAATGGGTGATAGGTATGCACCATGGATGGGTTCGTTAATTACATCTTGAATCTAACTGGGAGCGATCATCTCATTTTTTTGGCCAACAAATGTGGGGTGAGTGATAAACATTTCGTTAAAATTTGTATTCATGTTTATAATATTTGCACATATATATGCTAAATTTGCAGTTAATTTTAATACTCTCAATATAATATAGGAACCATTGGGTCTTTGGTCGCCCATACACATGAATACATTAAGTGTGTATTTTATGGACCCAACTCATGATGGAGTTTATTCAAATCGCATACGATCTCGTTTTCATATATGGAAGCGTAAGTTCATTTTTAATATTCTATACAATGATTTGTTTTACTTTTAAAATTATGCATATTTAATCTATTTTTATTTTTTAATTATAATAATAATAGTGTGATGACGATGTATCGGAGTCGCTTTCAGCCGAGTCGGGCTCAAGATCCAGGTTAAATAAAGTGATTTGGATTAACATTAAGGTAAATTTAATTTAGTAAATTATCAAACTAATTAATAGAAAGAAATCATAATTGTAATACGTGATTATATTGTTAATCAATGTGTTCCGAGGCAACGAGATAATGACCATTGTGGACATTTTGTTTGTTGCTTTATAGAAGATAACACTTCTATAAATCTAACATTCCTCCCAATGTAAGTCAATTATTGATTTATTTAAATTATTATTGATTGAATAAAAAATTCATATTATATTGATTGATTAGATTGTTTGCGGTTTTGTCTATGAGCGTGAGCTCAAGTCTTACTCTAAGAAAAGATCGAGAAATGGAAAAACGATTGATTCGGGGTACCTTTACAATCGTTTCTTATATTCATCGATCAATATTGAGAGAATGTTGTTTGAAATATTGGTAGCATGTAATTAAATTATATATTTGTGATGATATATATTTCATGTTTTTGGTGTATTGACGTATGTTTATGATTGTATGTTTATATATTTTGATGTTTTGGTATATATATGTGGTTTATGGTTTTATTATAGGATTTTTGGTTTTATGTTATATGGTATTGGGACGTATATATAAGTTTTTGGTTTATAGTTTTATTATAGGATTTTTAAAATGTAAATAAATAATTAAAAAAAAATGGACAAGCGGTTTTCCACTGTCTATGTAAAATAATAAACGAATTAAAAAAATCACTTGATGGGCGGTTATCATCCATTCAATCTTAAATTTGAAAAAAGCGGTTAAAAACCGTTGTCCAAGTGCTTTTCTTGGACGGTTTTTTATCGATTAATCCAAGCTTGGGCGGTGATGCTTGGAGAGCAAGTTATAACCGCTCTCCAAGGTCATTTTTCACAGCTGTCCAAGCCCAAACGTGTATTAGTGCGTGCATCCCTATCCGGGCACAGAAACTAAGAAAACTTGTTTTATTGGTATTATTTAAATCAATCATAAAGATATTGTGAGAGTGTAAGTTTTGAGTGGTTTGTCATTTTAGAAAATATGCACGTTATTGGGGGACGGACCAAAAAGAAAATTGTGCACGTTATTGTGGGACGGAGGGAGTATAATTTATTATATGCTGTGAAATTGACATACTATTCCACATATCAACACGAGTCTTTTTTAGCGTAAGTTGTCCTAACTCACATGCACCCTTAGAACTTCTGAAGAGGATTGTCCATCCTGAATTATCACAAACCAATCGTTTTTAACCTTAGTATTTTCACATTGGGGACCATAAAAGAAGATGCACTCTATTTTTATGGATAATATCAATCAATTCTTATAACCTCATTCCAACTCCAAAGCCCCCATGATCTTCCGATAATCAGTGTGGACTATGTTTGATAAAAAATCTCAATAATCAATCTTCGAACAAAGGACCTCAGATGCCTTAAGTTAATTAGATGATTATGTCCCACAACTGTGTCCTTGTTCTAGTCTTGTATACTACTTCCGAGCTTAATCTTACATGAGTCCCTTTTCAAAACCTATTTCTCAAGTTTTATGTATTGTTTTTAAGCTCAGTCTTATGTGAGTTTCCCATGGCTTTGTGTGCTGCTTCCAAGCTATCAATGCCCTTCCACCCCACCGTTCATCCTATGTGATGTCCTTCTAGGTAACTGACACTTGTGTACTCTCTTGCCACCATCAACCACTCCATCCATTGGCACGACTTATGTTGGTAAGATTCAAATTATTCTCTTTAACACCTGGAATTGAATAATATTTTCACCGATCAACCATGCTCTAATGACAGTTATTTGGCACAACGAGCACTCCCTACAGACCAACATCAGTTTTCCTAGTGGGTAATGTACTCATTGACAAATGTATCCTGAGAACATCCTAGAGAGTCACCCATCTAAACATTATTTCAGGTCAGGCACACATAATATTAGAGTTCTTTCACAATATATGCTAGAAAGAAGATGCACATTGTTGGTGTTGGTGGTATCTAGGGATGCTCAAGACTCCCGGCCGGTGGTTCCAAAGTTTATGAAGGTGGAACTGGAACTGAACCGTGGACAAAGCGGTTCGATTTCGGTTCCTTTTTTCTTTTCTTTTTTCGTGTGTTTCTTGATTTTGGGATCTAAAATTTGAAGGAATGTAGATGACAAATTTAATTATTGTAATAATATGAGAATTTAAATTAAAGATTATATTACAATAATTAAAAGTTAAAACATAAAAAATATACATAACAATATTACATATTTGAATTGATTCTATAGTGAACCATTAATAGAGAAGATTGAAGAAGATGTTGTGGAATTGAAATATTAGTAGGTATTGGTGGTGGTGGTGGTTGGTAATGGAGTGTTTTCATCGAAAGTTATTGTTGAAGAAGATGATGAAGAAGTGTTTGCTTAAATCAAGTCAAGAGAAGAGAAGAAATTAAGGAAAATTGTGTATTTTTTTAGTTGGATGTGCAGGGAATTTATAGAAAGGATGATAAAGAATAAGAATAAAAAATAAAAAGTAAAAATTAATAACTAAAAAAAAAACCTTAGAATCTTGGTTTCTTGACTTGACTATTGACTATTTAACTCTGTAAAATAATAACAAAATGAAGATAAAAACTTGAATAAATTAAATCAACTAACAAATAGTTTTGAATTATTGAAGTATTAAGTATGAACTAAGTATCTTGAATTCTAACTTTCTAAGAAATAAACATAGAAATAATTGAATGAACTATTATAAAAAAAAAAAAAAAAGTCGATCGGTTCTAGAAATGATGAATCGGAACGGAACTGTGTATCATACGGTTTTGGTTCGGTTCTGGAACCGAAAAATTGGCGATTTCGATTTTTTTAGCATGTCTAGTAGTATCAATCAATTTCTTTAACATATTTTCAACTTATGAGCCCCATGATGTTCTAATAACCAATGTGGATTTTGTTTTACTGAAAGTCCTAACAATATCCCCTCAGAAAAAGGACCTCAGAACCTTTCAGTTGATCCGCCGATTCTGGTCACCCCAATTGTGTTATTGTCTTAGTCTTATGTACTGTTTCCAAGCTCAAATTTTAATTGAGTATCTGCGACGCCCCAATTTTTATAAAACAGACTTTCTAAAAAGTAGTTAAAATACCTAACTTGAGCGCGACTAAATTTAAATTTCAAATCCATAACGGTAAAGAAAAATGACTATTATTTTAAAAATAATTTATTTAAGCAGTGAAAAACATCAACAATAATAATATCTAAAGCGGAAGTCACAAATAAGCTAAAATTCCTAAGAATTAATAAAAATTAAGTTTAAGCATAAATTTATTAATCCTTTATTTTAGAATATATAACAACTAAGACCGTCACCCATCACCACTCCTCGCCGTCCAACTCTTCAACCCGAAATGAGAGATTTATTGGG
Source organism: Stenogyne calaminthoides (assembly GCA_037126765.1). NCBI lineage: Eukaryota > Viridiplantae > Streptophyta > Magnoliopsida > Lamiales > Lamiaceae > Stenogyne > Stenogyne calaminthoides. The sequence goes on from JBBCBC010000029.1 coordinate 12,018,208, forward strand.
GTGAGCATGCAAGCACACTCAATGGGGCCAAGTTATTCAATAATGTTAAAATTAATAACCAAGTAATCAAAACTTAGTAAATCACATTCACATTGCCACATAAACTTTGTCAACTTTGTTATAGAAACTTTGCCACTTTGCCATAGATACTTTGTCACTTTGGAGCACGCCTTGTTAATCCCGAAGACCCGTCGATCCCGGACCTCATAAGGGTCCCTGACAATTAAATTTTTCCTTGTACGACAGGATACACTCGAAGGCTCGTCTGCCCCTGGATCTCATTAGGGCCCCTGGCTATTAGTAACTTTGCCAATATAAACTTTGTCGTTTGAATAACATGGGAAATGAATTCACATAGTAGATAACTCAACAATTTATTTAAACATAAAATAAAGATTAACAAATGCAATAGAACTCCACTAACCACTATAGAGAATAAAGCAATTAAAACCCCACCTCGAATACGGATGCAAGAAACGATAAGTAGAAATCTCGAATGAACTTAGCCTTCGAAATTGTCGTCGCCTTGCATTAGTGGTTGTAAACATTTAATTAGTTTTAGAATCTAACAAATAGTTGCATGGTTCAATACAAAAAGGTTGCATCTTTCAGTATAACAAATTGCATGATTCTAAAATGCACTATGAGAGCACGGTGCACCTAAATACATAAAAATCTTGGCCAAAATAAATAAATTTGAGTCTTATTCAAGAAAACCAATGTGTTAGAATTTAGAGGCACGTAAACATGTAATACATGCGCAGCGGAATATACAGTTCACCAACAACGAACATATAATTGCATAATTAAATACGTGTAAACATAAAGAAAAACCTTACAGTAAATCATATGCATATTTCTCTACTATGGTATCCACGTAATCCCCAATCACGGACATGCACTGATTTACCAGCGTTGAATCCCGAGATGAATTTGCTAGGAAAATTCTAATTCTAGATCTTATGGAGAGAATAATGTATTAACGTTATTTGTGAATTCCCAAGAGCCTGTATATATAGGGGAGGCCCAACTTAAATCTTAAGCTAACCTGATTAGGAAATAAGATCCCTAATCTTCTAAAATAAATCTCTACGGATTTAATTCCCATGTATATCAAATCTCTACGGATTTGATTCCATATATATTAAATCCTATAATAATATTCCATACATTATTATTGGGAATCCTATTTAATTAAATCAAATTTAATTAAACATTAATAATAATTAATTCTAAATTAATCTATTATTAATTAATTCTCCATAAATTAAATATTAAATTCAATTTAACATTTAATCAACCAACTATAATCCGTAAAAGGGAACTACTTGTTGTGTGACCCATAGGCCCTCATTTATCGAGCGATTAGTCAAACTAACGGTCTTAATTGAACCCTAGACAATAAATCAGACATTCTCAATATATGAGGTACATTGCGAGAAACGTGCAACTACCTGTATCTGAAATATGGGCTATTACAATTTCCTCCTTTCATTCGCGAATACTCGATTAAGTCTTGAACATGATGAAGTGTCTATTCAAATAATTTAATCAATTTATCTCTAATCACTAATTGATCATGTATGTCACACTTAGCCACAAAGTCTAAGTTGACATGCATCGGCCGATGACTTTGATCCAATTATGATGAGAAGATGAGTATTCTCTCTAAATTCACATTGAGGAATGAATCCTATTCTTGGCTCAACTACCACACACATGCACTTCGTGATGAACTCAGTCCAAGCCATATCTACCCATAGACGGGTGCAAGCGTCGGTCATGGTCAAAGTTCATCATTCCACACATGTCGTGCGTATTGACCTCAAGTTAAAGGAGTATCACATCGCTCCCACTAACCGAGACACCCGTAGACACATATAGTGGAAATACATTAAACAGTTTCTCGGATGGGTATACCAATACCCTCTAAGGTATTTATGCATCCATCATGAGATACCTAGTATCTCGTAGTAAGTGAGATCTTACTACACTCTCTAAGAGTATGATACAGATCGCACACCAATCTCCATTACATCATCAATATCCCATTCTTGATGATCCTTGATCGGGGCTATTTGAGAATCATGTTTAAGTCATTTGAGTTCTCACAACCTCAATGACAACAAAGACTCATGGGAACACTTGTACGAATAAATGCAAACAATCAAACATAATATTCAAATAAGTGTATTGTCATACATTAATATTAAATGAACTATAATATTAAGTCAAACTAAATATCATTTAGTATTATGTCCTTACAATAAATTATCTCTAGGACACTAACACTAACAATCTCCCACTTGGACTAGAGTCAATCACCTACATGTCTAACCCCTAGACCATCAAATGTCTATAGTGTACATGAACACTCAGCGTTTTGGTGAAATGACCTTCCAAATTAAATGTGTGGGAATACATTTTAATTCTATTTCTCCTATCGTTATGATCTCTCGGATCAAGTGATAAGTCTAGGTACATGCTTGTTTCTGTTTGCTGATCTCGGTTCCTTTGCTTACGCATTCGCACCAACGTTGTCTTAATACAACTTTATAAAATCCAGACAACCACCTTGAGGCTTCTGATACATCAATGTACTCAACTTCGGTTGTTGAATCTGTGGTCTTTTTGCTTGGTACTATTCAAACCAACCGCCTCATTATTGAGAGTGAAACGAATCGACCGCGGATTTGTAATCATCATAGTCTGGATCGAAACTTCAGGTAACCTTAAAATCACTACTAGTTCGACCGGGCCCACCATAGACAAGAAAACATTCTTTAGTCGTCCGAGATACTTCGTAATGGTCTTGATAAAGAATCCAAAGGAGACTCACCCAGATTCTGTTGGTATCTACCAGTGATGTTGAAAGCTAGGCCACATTTGGTCTAGTACAAGTCATGGCGTACATGATTGACCCAATTGCATATGCATATGGGACATCTTTCATGTGTTTGATATCAGCTTCAACAGAAGGACAATCCTTCTTTGATAGCTTTATCCCATGATTTGCCGACAGAAATCCTCTCTTAGAGTTCTCCATCGCAAAATGCTTCAACACCCTGTCTACACAGGTGGACTGTGACAGCTCCAACATCCTCTTGGATCTATCTGTTGGGAAATGAATTTAATAAAGAGGATTTTGATTAGATCCCAAAACCCCTGAGTATGACATGTTCAGGATAATCTTGATAGATGAGTCAGGATTCAGTTTTAGAGTGTTCAGGATATTATCTGCACCATGTATAGTCGGCTGATATAGAACAGGTTAGTTTCAAGACTCAAGAAGAAATCGAGATATCAAGACTCATGAGGATACTGAGAACCTGAAGACTCAGAGAAACTGAAGACTCAGAGAACCTGAAGACTCAGAGAACCTGAAGACTCAGAGAAATACTGAAGGCACAGTAATTACTGAAGACTCAGTAATGTACTGAATGCTCAGTATATCCTGAATGTTCCGAGGCACTAAAGCTGAGGAATATAGCCGCTGGAATCCGGTGACGTGGACCAACGAGAGGAAGACAACCAACTGAAAAAAGTCAGAGAACTTACAAAGAATAGTATGGATTTGAATGTGATTCTCTCCAACGGTAACATTCAAATCCACACTATAAATACAAGTTCTTCCTTCATTATCAAAGGTGGATGCGTGGAGATTATGCACAAAATGCTACAAAGCCCAAAGAGCGTTATAGTAAAAACATTCCCACCCTAGAAACACAAGTGTAGATATACAAATATATTCAAAGAGTGTTCTAGAACCCAACCTAAGCAACCCACGATGTATCATAAGCTTAGAGAGATTTTCCCAACCTTAAAGCATTAAGGCTAAACCATTCAGAAGGGAAAATCTCACCATAGTTGGAGACAACACCAAAAACCAAACCCAGTGGTGAAGTGAGGTAGTTGTTAGCAAAACCCGAAAGTGAGGGTGATAAGTCCCGTTGGAGTGTGAACTCGTTAAACATCTAAGAGTTTGAGTTAGTAAACTACAGAGGTAGTCAGAAAGCTCAGGGTCGGGTTGAGTAAGTAAACTACGTGGAGTAGTCAGAAAGCTCAGGGCCGAGTTGAGTAAGTAAACTACACGAGGTAGTCGTAAAGCTCGAAGTTGATAAGGAATTTCCCTAGAGAGGAGAGTGGATGTAGGACTGGTTGTCCGAACCACTATATATTGCTGTGTTGTTTACTGCTTTATGTTTATACTTGTCATATGCATCTAGTTATAAGCAAAACACAACACATGAGCTTAAAGAGTGAAAAAATTGGAATCACTCTGCCCTCACCCCTGTTTTATATGCACCGAATAGAAACGTTTTGCTTCCTTACGACATAAAATAGGTTTTCCCAACGACCAACAAGTGGTATCGAAAGCGGTACTCAACAGATCACTATTTTCAAAGTGATCACCGAAAGCGAATCTTTTTAAACTGTGTTCTCGATCCGATACCAACAAGTGGTATCAGAGCAGGTACTCAACAGATCACTATTTTCAAAGTGATCGCCTGAGCAGATCTTTTTTAAACCTGTCTCTGATCTGATACCAACAAGTGGTATCAGAGCAGGTACTCAACAGATCACTATTTTCAAAGTGATCGCCTGAGCAGATCTTTTTTAAACCTGTCTTTGATCTGACAGAAAGTTTTTACACAACAATGGAATAATAGAACTTTTCATTGATAAAAACCCGAGGGTCAGGTTACATTACAAGTTACAAATGCAAGAGAACCCGGAGGTCAATACATAACTCTAAACCCTAAACCTCTAAGCCATAACCCTAAACCTTCATCCAAACCCAAACCCGATCTACAGGGTAGGGATTAAGAGGAGGAAAGAGAGAGATTTTAAGATCTCATGCTCTCATTTTCCCCCACTTAACAGGATGAGGGAGGCTTGAAAGGTAATCCTATGCCGCAAACTGATGGACTCTCCAATGGAGTGAGAGCGGCCTTGATAGGATTTTTAAGCCAGGAGCCCTAAAGAAAGAATCAGTGGGCTCTCCAGCTGTTAAATGGTGAGTTGATATAGGAAGATCAGCTGTTGACTGATCAAGATCGCATATCAACTCACGTTCATTTTCGGATCGAAGTCCGCTAACGCCGGTTACGCCATAACGATAGACACACAAGGTGCATACGGTTAGGAGAAGTGTCTTCGGGGATTGCAACAAAGAAAGCCCGCCCCGTGGTGGTAGAGAAGCTTTGGCAAAGAATCGTATGTGGAATCATTGATGATTTATTTAAAACAAAGAATAAGGGAATAAAGGGTTGATTTGAGAAGATGAAATCATGGAAAGGGGGTAAAAGTGTTTTGCCGGAAGTCTCAATGGGAAACAAGGGTTCACCAAGATACATGATTCTTCAAAGAAGATAAGTATGGTGAATGAGTTATGTTGTGTAAAATATTGGTCCAATTTATAGAGGCCAAGCAAGGGTGCAGATGCAAATTTGAGTTCTCAAAGCCTTTTTAGAAAAATTCAGCATCACAAGGACGACGTGTAGAAATCACACGACCGATAATCGATAAAGGATTACGGATTGACATATCAAGAGTGTCGACGATATTCACGATGTCAAATCGCACCAACTTAGAGAATAGAGGCTACTACTCTAGACTAAGTTTCTTGGGCAAAGAACACTTTCCAAGAAATTGACTAAATCAAGAGAATCGATTAGGTCAACAAAAAATCGATTACATACAAAGTCGATCAATGAAGAAAATCACCAAGCTTGAAAAACTTCACCAAATCGATATATCGGCCTATATCGGTTGAAAGGGAACTTCAACTTGAGGGGGAACTCATGTAATCAAAAGTAAATGATCGAGATCGACGCGGTCAGCAGATAAGACCGACGAGATCGATGAGTTAGATGAGTTCCTGAGTCAATCGATGAGTCAGGCAAATTTCGAAGAGAAGAAAAAGCTAAAGCCAAAGAAATCAAGAGAAGGTTGCAAAGGAAGATGAGCAAAAGAAACGGACGAGATCGACGTGATCAAGATCGAGATATGATGATGAAGAGATGAAGATCGACGAGATCGGGACGTGATCAAGATCAGATATGATAAACCGATATGCTAACGATATAATGACCGATGCTATTCTCGATATGTTGATCTAAAGATGTGTTGATTCGATTAGTCGAGCTAATCGGGATCGTGCAAAAGAAGAAATCGATAGCTTGGTAAAAGTGATCTCGAGACTCAAGAAGTAAAGTAAATCGAGACTCAAAGATAGGTCAAAAGACTCGAGGGTCAAGAGGTCCGAAGTCAAGAAATGAACTCGGTCAAGATGAGTGTCAAGATACTCCGATCGTATAAGGTCCATTGAAGAAGAATGAGAGCCGAAATAAGAAGTAAGATCAAGACCAAGATCAAGACTTGTAATTCTTTATGTTTTTGTCTTTATTTCTTTAATAAGTTCATTGTAATCTGTAACTGATAACATACAATCAATGAAACCTTTATCTTTATGCTCAAAGATAATACCTCATTATCTTTTTTACATGTCTTTTATGTTGATATGCCTGATTGAATGTCTCTGATCTGATTATATGCTCATATAAAGGGAAACTATATGATGCTATGGGAGAAATTGCTTAAGTATTTAGTAATGATCTATTTAGGAAAGATTCATTACTGAAGAAATCTGTTGAATGATTTAAATTGATTAGAGATTTACCATTCTTGTAATAGAAAAAAACTGAAACCTGAGTATAGGTTATATGTTTGTAACAAGATAGGTTTTGGCATCATCAAAAAGGGGGAAATTGTTGGGAAATGAATTTAATAAAGAGGATTTTGATTAGATCCCAAAACCCCTGAGTATGACATGTTCAGGATAATCTTGATAGATGAGTCAGGATTCAGTTTTAGAGTGTTCAGGATATTATCTGCACCATGTATAGTCGGCAGATATAGAACAGGTTAGTTTCTGAAGACTCAGTAAGAAACTGAGATACTGAAGACTCAGTAGGATACTGAGAACCTGAAGACTCAGAGAACCTGAAGACTCAGAGAACCTGAAGACTCAGAGAACCTGAAGACTCAGAGAACCTGAAGACTCAGAGAACTCCGAAGACTGGGAGAATATCAAGGAAGAAAAGTAATTATCAAGACTCAAGAATGTCTTGAATGCTCAGTATATCCTGAATGTTCCGAGGCACTGAAGCTGAGGAATATAGCCGTTGGAATCCAGCTGACGTGGACCAACGAGAGGAAGACAACCAGCCTGAAAAAGCTGCAGAACTTACAAAGAATAGTATGGATTTGAATGTGATTCTCTCCAACGGTAACATTCAAATCCACACTATAAATACAAGTTCTTCCTTCATTATCAAAGGTGGATGCGTGGAGATTATGCACAAAATGCTACAAAGCCAAAGAGCGTTATAGTCAAAGCATTCCCACCCTAGAACACAAGTCTGTAGATATACAAATATATTCAAAGAGTGTTCTAGAACCCAACCTAAGCAACCCACGATGTATCATAAGCTTAGAGAGATTTTCCCAACCTTAGCATTAAGGCTAAACCATTGTAAGGGAAAATCTCACCATAGTTGGAGACAACACCAAAACCAAACCCGTGGTGGTGAAGTAGAGGTAGTTGTTAGGCAAACCCGAGTGAGGGTGATAAGTCCCGTTGGAGTGTGAACTCGTTAAACATCTAAGAGTTTGAGTTAGTAAACCACAGAGGTAGTCGTAAAAGCAGTGGTCGGGTTGAGTAAGTAAACCACGTGGAGTAGTCGTAAAGCTCGTGGCCGAAGTTGAGTAAGTAAACTACACGAGGTAGTCGTAAAGCTCGAAGTTGATAAGGAATTTCCTAGAGAGGAGAGTGGATGTAGGACTGGTTGTCCGAACCACTATATATTGTTGTTTTGTTTACTGCTTTATGTTTATACTTGTCATATGCATCTAGTTATAAGCAAAACACAACACATGAGCTTAAAGAGTGAAAAAATTGGAATCACTCTGCCCTCACCCCCCGCTTTTATCCTTGTAGATCTTGATCCCTAGGATGTAGCAGGCTTCACCAAGACCCTTCATCATGAAGGTCTTTAACAACAAATCTTTAACGGACTGCATTAACGGGATATTGTTTCCCAAAATCATTATGTCATCGACATTCCATATTATAAAAATAATATTCTTCCCTATGCGTTTACGATAAATGCAAGGATTTTTCGAGTTAATGATGAAGTCAAAAGGACTTGATAACTTCATCAAATCGGATATTCCAACTCCTAGAAGCTTGCTTCAATCCATAAATGGATATCATTAGCTTGCATACTAGATTAGAATTTGACTTATATGTAAAACCTCCCGGTTGAGTCACAAACACTTCCTTATCAATGTTTCCATTGGGAAAGTTGTTTTAACGTCCATCTGCCAAATCTCATAATCATAGTGTGCTGCTATCGCAAGAAAGATTCGAATGGACTTGATTTTTGCAACTGGTGAGAAGGTCTCATCATAGTCAATGCCTTCGCGTTGACTATAACCCTTCGCCACCAACCTAGCTTTGTAGGTTTGTACTTTCCCATTTGCATTGGTCTTGCGCTTGAAGACCCCATTTGCAACATACGGGTCTAACTTCTTTAGGCAACTAAACCAAATCCCAGACTTGATTGGTGTACATCGAGTTCATCTCGAATTTTATGGCTTCATGCCACTTCCCTAAATCAATATTTGATATTACTTAAGAATAAGTATTAGGATCTTCCTTATCCGGTATGTCCATATTATCGAGTTCCTCCAAGAGGTAACCGTATCTAATGGGCGGATTACGATTCCTAATTGACTTACGGAGTTGTGGTTGTGCAGGCTGTACATTCTGATCGTGAAAATTTTGTGGTGCATCGATTTCATCAATGTCCGGAGAGTCCTCAAGAACTACACTTTCAGATGCCTCTTGGGCGGGAGTTTGAGGTTCTTTCACTGGCAAGCACACTCCAATTATGCTCCCACTGGCTGAAAGACGATCACCTAGTGAAAGACTCCCACCGTGAAAGTTGCTGAATGCTCCCACTGATTCCTTGTCATGTTGCTTTGACAAGATATCAATCTCTTTGTTAATTTGTGGTTCTAGAATTTCTTCAAGTTCTATCAGCTTACGACCTTGTTCCATAAAAACATAGTCTTCTTCGAGGAACTTGGTCTACCTAGAAATAATCATTGATTGTTTCTCAAGTAGATAGAAGTAATATCCTTTAGTTTTCTTAGGATATCCCACAAAGTAACCCTTTTCACCTTTGGATTTCAACTTATCGGTAAGCATCTTTTTCACAATCACGGGGTAACCCCATGTTTGATATGTGTAAAAGTTGGCTTCTTGCCACACCATAGTTCATATGGTATATGCTCAACCGATTTAGATGGAATCCTATTCAGAATGTAGATTGAGGTTTGTAACGCGTATCCCCATAAGAATGTCAGAAGAGAGAAAAAGCTCATCATGGACCTCACCATATCTAATAGGGTTCGGTTTCTCCTCTCGAACACACCTTTCATCTGAGGTGTTCCGGGAAGAGTCCATTGTGACTGAATTCCATGTAACTTCAAGTAATCATTGAATTCATGGCTAAGGTATTCACCTCCTCGATCTGATCGAAGAGTCTTGATACTCTTACCAAGTTGCTTCTCTACTTCAACCTTAAACTCTTTGAATTACTCAAAAGATTCGAATTTGTGTTTCATAAGATACACGTATCCGTGTCTAGAGAAATTATCAGTAAAAGTGATGAAGTATCCGAAGTGACCCCTAGCTAGAGTGGGCAATGATCCACAAACATCATTGTAGATCAACTCTAGAACTTCTTTGGCATGCACCCCTTTCCCAGAAAAGGGTATGTTGATCATCTTGCCCATGAGATAAGATTAACAATCTCCATAGGACTCACATTCGAATGGGGTTAAGAAGTCTAACTTTTTAACCTTGTAATTTTTTTCTCGTTTACATGATCAAGTTCTACAATGCCATAAGTAAGTCGGGTTTTCATGATTACTAAATTTGAGTCTTTTATTTTGTATGTTAAGAACATCATATCCATAATGCAACAAATACATGTTGCGAGTAATAAAAAGAACTAGATGACAATCATTAAATTTTAATCTAAAACCAAAGGGTAAGTCTAACACATAAGTCCCCACACATTCAGTTAGCAACTCTTGCTTTATTTCCACGTGTAAAGACGACTTCACCCGCCCTAATTGTCCTAAGAAACATGAGCCCCTTCACATTAGTGCAAATGTGAGAGCCAGATCCAGTGTCCAATACCAAGCAGTTAGCGCTATTAATGAACATGTTCATCTTAATAACAATCATAGATGTTCTAGTGCAAGAAGCACCTAGTGCCTTCCTTTTAGCAACCAGAACCTTATAGTCCTTCTTCCAGTGCCCTCTTCTACTTATAATAGAGGCACACATCATTGTTTTCCTCTCTCCTTCTTTTGAACACCATCTTAGTGATAGTGAACTCAAAAGTTTTGAGCACGTTGTGAAGTTCAGGCATGGTCACATCCATCTTATTCATATTGTAGTTCACAATGAAGCTAAAATATGAATCTAGAAGCAACTGAAGGATAGCATAAATGAAAACATTGGTTTTTTAGCTCAAAGCCTGAATTACCAAGTTTAATTATTAGGCCTATCATCATAAGCACATGAGGTGAAATCTTCCCTCCTTTAGCTAACCGACATCTGAACAGATCTCTCATCATTTCATAAAACTCAAAACGAGATTCAGAATCAAAGAGATCCTTCAAATGCCTGAGCATTTCGAAGGGACCCATTTTCTCATATTGCCTATGTATATCGGGAATCATGTCGAGCAACATCACACACTGAGCCTGGGAAGCATCCTCTTGATGCTTCTTCTGAGCTGCTACGTCAAACGTGGCTGCCTCAGAGTACCAGCTTTAAGGGTAACCGGGATATATGTGTCCAACACGTACTCAATCTTTGCTTGTCTTAGCACCAAACACATGTTTCGGTGCCAGTCCAAAAAAATTTGGCCTAGCCAATTTAGTTTGTTTCCAAAACACATCTCAATAAGAGTTATACATTTCAACTAACCAAGAGAAATAAAATAAAACGAGAATTAAACACATAATTCCTATGATCAATATTCAGCAATCAAAATAAACATGGCCCTTCTTTTGTGTTTATTTTATCTTTATTTTCACATACTTAACGACCTCATTGGAAAAGCACGAATTTATATCAAATATAAATTATAATGGACTAGGATCCACATTACTACTATCATAATCCCAGCGAGGGCTGATCATTACAATAACATAACTGGTAGGTCTCCAAACCAATTGCAAAACTGCAATTTCTAGTTTGTCGAACCTAGTTCGACTGATGTCCCTTACCATTTGTTCCCCGTGAGGGCTAGCGAAATAAAGTTAAGTTGGTTTACAACCATCAAGCGGCGACATTTCATGTCCCTATAAAAGTCCTATTAGATATATATTCGAGCAAAACACGATGGTCTTTAAGTACTCATTAGAACGAAATCTCCGGTTTACTTTTAGTTTTGATGGAAGGCATCTTATCAAATTTATGAGAAAACCATATTTTAGTGAGGAACGTTTCAAATGGCGGGTATTAATTGCTTAATCGAGATCCATGAAGTCTAAGTCATATTTGAGCAATTACGGGTGCCGCCTACCCAAACATGATATACACGGATTCACAAATATTTGGGCACCGTCTACCCAAGCATTTAACACGGTTCGACAGTTATTAGGCGCCGCCTACCCAAACAATTATAATGCGGACTTAAAATGTTAACTAATTTAATCGAGTAAACAAGTTAATAGTGGGTTTTAACAAATCCTTTAAAACAAATTTTAATTTCAATTAAAGACTCAATTTTAAGATTTTTAAAATTGATTAATCCAATTAATCGTTTTGGTCCAACCAAATTTTAATTTCAGAATTAAATCTAATAAAATTCCAGAATTCAGTTTTGTTTATTTTAATCCTAGGGGTTCAGGTGCAATTTCTAAAATTTGCACGGGAGGACCTGTCTCAAATCAAATTTGCAAAATAGCCCTCTTACATCATCACCCTTCCAAATCGAATCTAATCTGAAAATCCAAACACCCAATTTTCCCAAAGATTCAGAATCAAAATCGCATCACAATTAATCAAATTAATTCATCTATTCAATCGAACCAAGAACTAAGAAAATTAAAACAGTCCAGGTTCATGCCGAAGAAGAACAGAAACGACAAGACGATGCGACGAGATTCGGCTAGCGAACCGACGTGTGTCGCCGACGCCACGCCTAGCGTGCGAGCGACCCATCATCGTTGTAGACGAAACGGAAGGGGGTTGCGCGGTGTCGCGCCCCCTTGAACGATCTCTGGTTCGAAACTAGATCAGAAAAACCAGCGAAGCGAATAATTCGGCGGCGCGTCGCCACTGACTCTTCCTAAATCCGGTGACGTGCCGCCTTGAAACGCATCGAGACGGGCATGCCGACCAAGCCCCGATTGTGTTCAAGCGACTAGAGTCAAAATCGGAGAGAATCGTCAGCGAACCGCCATGAATCGATGCGAAAATGATCGAGCATCTCTAAGACGAGATTGGGACGCATCGAGAATCGCGTTGTGGGCTCCCGCACGCGTCGCAAGGCACGGTACCCAGCACCAGCCTTCAGAGATGCGGCGTAGCACCACCGACCGAGGAGATTGCAAGATGTAGTGCGGCGGCGAACCAGGGGAGAAACCCTAGTTCCTGGGTTTGGGCGAGACAAAGGGGACGAAGCGACCAGGACCAAATAAAGCAAAAGGGGTGCGGTTTGTTATAACCGTGCCCCACTGATTATTAAAAAAATTAATTTTTAAAATAAGATTTTAATGCAATTAAAAACAAGAGCCTGGAGCTCTGATACCACAGTTGGAATTTAGAGGCACGTATACACGTAATACATGCGCAGCGGAATATACAGTTCACCAACAAAGAACATATAATTGCATAATTAAATATGTGTAAACATAAAGAGAAACTTTACAGTAAGTCATATGCATATTTCTCTACTATGGTATCCACGTATTCCCCAATCACGGACTTGCGCAGATTTACCAGCGTTGAATCCCGAGATGAATTTGCTAGAAAAATTCTAACTCTAGATCTTATGGAGAGAATAATGAATTAACGTTGTTTGTGAATTCCCAAGAGTCTGTATATATAGGGGAGACCCATCTTAAATCTTAAGCTAACCTGATTAGGAAATAAGATCCCTAATCTTCTAAAATAAATCTCTTAGATTTATTTCCCATGTATAAAATCTCAACGGATTTAATTTCCATGTATATCAAATCTCTACGGATTTGATTCCATATATATTAAATCCTATAATAATATTCCATACATTATTATTGGGAATCCTATTTAATTAAATCCAATTTAATTAAACATTAATAATAATTAATTCTAAATTAATCTATTATTAATTAATTCTCCATAAATTAAATATTAAATTCAATTTAACATTTAATCAATCAACTATATTCCGTAAAAGGGAACTACTTGTTGTGTGACCCATATGCCCTCATATATCGAGCGATTAGTCAAACTAACGGGCTTAATTGAACCCTAGATAATAAATCAGACATTCTCAATATATGAGGTACATTGCGAGAAACGTGCAACTACCTGTAATTGAAACATGGGCTATTACGATTTCCTCCTTTCATTCGCGAATACTTGATTAAGTCTTGAATATGATGAAGTGTCTATTCAAATAATTTAATCAATTTATCTCTAATCACTAATTGATCATGTATGTCACACTTAGCCACAAAGTCTAAGTTGACGTGCATCGGCCGATGGCTTTGATCCAATTATGATGAGAAGATGAGTATTCTCTCCAAATCCACATTGAGGAATGAATCCTATTGTTGGCTCAACTACCACGCACATGCACTTCGTGATGAACCCAATCCAAGTCGTATCTACCCATAGACGGGTGCAAGCGTCGGTCATGATCAAAGTTCATCATTCCACACATGTCGTGCGTATTGACCTCAAGTTAAAGGAGTGTTGCATCGCTCCCACTAACCAAGACACTCATAGACACATATAGTGAAAATACATCAAACGGTTTTTCGGATGGGTATACCAATACCCTCTAAGGTATTTGTGCATCCATCATGAGATACCTAGTATCTCGTAGTAAGTGAGATCATACTACACTCTCTAAGAGTATGATGCAGATCGCACACCAATCTCCATTGCATCATCAATATTCCATTCTTGATGATCCTTGATTGGGGCTATTTGAGAATCATGCTTAAGTCATCTGAGTTCTCACAACCTCAATGACAGGAATGACTCATGGGAAAACACTTGTACGAATAAATGCAAACAATCAAACATAATATTCAAACAAGTGTATTGCCATACATTAATATTAAATGAACTATAATATTAAGTTAAGCTAAATATCATCTAGTATTATGTCCTTACAATAGATTGTCTCTAGGATACTAACACTAACATAATGAAGAAAGAAATCGAATATTAAAATGCTCGTGCCCAACCCAATAGATAACTGGCCCAATAAATCTCAACTATTTCCCCACAATTAACTGAGCCCATACCCTGAATCTGAAATCGAGAATGGTTCACGTACTGCGGCCGCTCATTAAGTGGCAACGGTGGCGCCACCGTACCTCAACATTCTCCCATCTCCTCACCCTCCATTGATAGGTTGAGAATTTGAACCCGTGGTCCCTTGGAATCTGTCCGGTGTGAAGTTGCTCTTGGGCCGTGTGGGTTATGGGTTATCTTGGAATTTTTCTTGCCTTTTTAGGTTGTCGTCGTCGTTGTTTTGAGCTTGTTCATCCCTGTAGAGGAATTGAGTATCACCAATGAGACCTGGTGATTAGGAGAAGCGTATATTTATGAACAGATTACATGATATTTATAAGGAAACAAATCAAGTAATAAAGGCCCGGTCAACTATACAATTAACATCGGGGTCTTAATCTGTCTAATTTAATGTGATCCACTAATCACGCTAATTATCTACAAATTTACTCAATATCCTTTATAAACCCCCACAAGCGTGGCGTGGGGTGCAAACAAAAGCAAAGCTTGGATCTGAGAAATTCAAACGTGGGACAGGAGAGGCTCTTAGTAAAGATGTCAGCCAACTGCAAATGAGACGGGACAAACTGTGTGGATAATTTGTCGGAGGAGATAAGCTCACAAACAAAATGGCATTCGATGTCGATGTGTTTGGCTCGTTTGTGGGCAACCGGATTCTGACTGAGAAACAATGCACTCTTATTGTCACATAAGAGAGATGGACGAGAGGATGGTAGAGCCTTGAGCTCACGTAGCAGATTAGTGAGCCAAACAATCTCTGAAGCAGCATTGACAAGAGCTCGGTATTCAGACTCACAACTCGAATGAGACACAGTCGGCTGCTTCTTAGCACTTTATGAAACGAGATTCCCACTGAGAAATATGGAGTAACCTTATGTGGAGCGACGAGTTTCAAAGCACCTAGCCCAATCAGCATCAAAATATCCAACAATGGATGAATCCGGATGATGAGTGAAATCGAGACCAAAATTCAGGGTGCCTTTGACGTAGCGAAGAATACACTTGACTGCCGAAAAATTATCCTCAGTATGGGCATGAAAAAATTGGGTGACCAAATTAACCGCAAAGAAAATATATGGGTGAGTGATGATGAGATACTGCAAGGCACCGACCAGGGAGCGGTATAATGTAGGATCAGTAAAAGGAGTACCGAAACTAATAAGAACCTCTCCGATCGCAAAGAGGGTGGCAACACGCTTAACTTCGAGCATTTTAGCACGGTCCAAGATATCCCGGACATACTTGGACTGACCAACGAACAAACCAGTGGGCGTGTAAGAGACCTCTAAACCTAGAATATAATTCAACTTTCCAAGATCCTTAATGGAGAACTCAACATGGGTTCAAGAGATGAAACGACAAAGTATGGAAGGGTCATTTCCAGTGAGAATAATGTCATCCACATATAGCAAAAGAAAAATAATGGAAGAACCCTGATGAAGATAAAACAAGGACGAGTCTGATCTGCTGGGTATCTAAGATTTGAATCATTGAAACCAAGCAAGAGGAGCCTGTCGAAGACCATATAGGGCTTTCTTGAGACGACAAACATGGTCTGGGTATCTGAGATCAACGAAGCCAAGGGGTTGAGCCATAAACACCAGTTTATGTAGTACACCGTTTAAGAAGGCATTCTTGACGTCTAACTGATGAAGTGGCCAGTGGTGTTGGACCGAGAGAGCCAAGATAACCCGAGCAGTAGAAGCTTTGACAACAGGACTGAAAGTGTGACCGAAGTCTGTACCCGAAATCAAAGTAAAACCGTGCCACAAGGCGAGCCTTGTGACGTTCAATGGACTCATATGAATGAAATTTGGTAGTAGCTATGTCGATAGGATAGCGAGGTAGTATCTATGTCGATAGGATAACGAGGCTTGAAGATTCCCGCACGAGCTCGAGTCATCATGGGATGAGTCGACGTTGTAGGATGAACAGGGGGGAGCAGGAGGTTGCTCCACGGGAGTAGGGGAAAGTGGCTCCATAGGGGAGGGCTCAGGAGCATCATTTGACCCTGAGCAAATAGAGAAGAATCTTTCAGACGGAGGTAAGAACTCAGAAGCAGGCTGAGGCATACGTGCCGAAGGTGAATCGACTTCCTGGAAAGAGGAGATTTCTAGAGTTGACGTATCATTATCAGCAGCGGTTCCCGAGAAAGGGAAAAAGATTCATCAAACTGTGCATGTCGGGTGATGAATTACGAGAGGTTGATGGATCGTAACATCGAAAAACCCTTGTAAGAACTGCTATAAACCAAGAAAATTCAAGGTCAATTGCGAGGCATCAACTTTGAGTAGCATAATCACGTAAGTAAGGGTATACACGACAACCAAATGGTTTAAAATTCGAGTAAACCGGAGTAGTATGAAAAAGCAGCTCAAATGGAGATTTGTTACCTAGTACAGTAGATGGCAAACGATTAATGAGATGAACAAATGTGGAAAACACATCAAACCACAGCGAGGCCGGACAATGGGAGTGAAACATCATGGACAACCCTGTTTTAAAAATGTGATGGTGCTTGCGTTCAGCACGTCCGTTTTACTGAGGGGTGTACGGACAGGACATACGATGATGAATACCGTGAGAATGCATAAAGTCATGAACATGGGTGCTGACAAACTCCGTACCACCGTCACTTTGAAAAACTTTAATCGTGCTAGAAAATTGGTTGCAAACAAATGTATGAAACCGAACAAGCACATCATAGAAATCAGATTTGACACAAAGCGGGTCATGTGAATCGTGAGTAATCATCAACAAAAGCACAATAATATCGAAAGCCATCAGAAGTAATAATCGGGGCTGGTCCCCATAAATCACCGTGGACAATATCATGCACACAAGTGGCATGTTTCTCATTCAAATCAAAACTTAATCGTTTACTCTTGGCAAGTTGACAAGAGGAGCACACAGTAGGATTCGGTAAAACAGATGTAACCGATAAATATCCTAATTTATTAAAATGGGAAATAACTGAAAACGGGATATGCCCCAAACGTACATGCCATAAATTAAAGCTAGCTTTTAAAAGAATATAACGTAAAGCAGCAACAAGTCCTAGAATGCCCTTTTCCAGCACGTACAACCCCTGTTCACGCCTTACTTGTGCCAAAACCTGCATGGTCTGACGATTCTGAATTTCAAAAGTTTGATCAGAAAAAACAATGTCCACTGGAAAATCTGATGTGAGCTTGCTAATAGATAATAGATTATTGGTTAAGTGAGGCACAACCAACACATCAAGAAACTTTATATTATCTGAAAAACCACGATAACCAATATGAGAAATTGAAAGAGAGTTCCCGTTATCAACAATAACTCATCCATTACCAGTATAAGGCTCATAGGAGTCCAAGTCGACTGTTGAGGTGTCATGTAATCCGAAGCACCAAAGTCAACATACCAATCCGATTTGGTCTCCGACACATTGAAAGAACGAGTGAAATCCTGAGCAAGCCGGGCTAAATGAGCCGAAGGAAGGTTGGCAGGAGTTGGAGGAGGAGCTCTGGCAAGGAACTGGGGGCATTTGTCGGCGTAGTGCTCACCGCTGCAGATTTGCGATGAGGAACACAACGTTTCCCACGACCACCATGATTCTGTCGACCACCATTAGAAGAGTTGCCACGTCCATGATTCCCTGAATTTTGATTTCCAGAATTTTGACCATGATTTCCCAAATTTCCACCGTTGGAGGACGAACGTGTTAGGGTTAGCGTCCTAGAGACAATCTATTGTAAGAACATAATACTCGATGATATTCAATTTAATTTAATATTATAGTTCATTTAATATTAAACACTTATTATGTTTGACTGTTTGCATTTATTCATGCAAGTGTTCCCATGAGTCATTGTTGTCATTGAGGTTGTGAGAACTCAGATGACTTAAGCATGATTCTCAAATGGCCCCGATCAAGGATCATCAAGATTGTGATATTGATGATGCAATTGAGATTGGTGTGTGATCTACATCATACTCTTAGAGAGTGTAGTAGGATCTCAATTACTACGAGATATTAGGCATCTCATGATGGATCCACATATACCATAGAGGGTATTGGTATACCCATCCGAGAAACCATTTGATGTAGTTCCATTATATGTATCTACGGGTGTCTCGGTTAGTGGGAGAGATGTGATACTTCTTTGACTTTAGGTCAATACGCAAGACATGTGTGGAGTGATGAACTTTGACCATGACCGACGCTTGCACCCTTCCATGGGTAGATATGACTTGGATTGGGGGTTAAATGCATTGATAGTTGGGCCAAGAATAAGATTCATTCCTCAAAGTGAATTTAGAGAGAATACTCATCTTCTCATCATAATTGGATCTAAGTCATCGGACGAACGTAAACTTAGACTCTGTGTAAGTGATTGATCAATTAGTAATTAGAGATAATATGATTAAGTTATTTGAATTCACACTTCATCATGTTTAAGACTTAATCAGTAAAGTGAATTTAGAAATCATAATAGCCTCATATTTTCTGATGAATGCCAAAACATTAATTGGATCTACAGATAACAAGTCATCGGTAGATGATGCATGTAAACTTAGACTCGAGATCGATGGTTAGATGAGTTTGTGACATACATGCAAAATCAATTAGAAGAAAATTAGAGATAATCGATGATTAAGTTATTTGATCGAAGAATGCCGTCATGATATTTAAGACTTTAAGAAAGAAATTATGAAGAAGAAATGAGAAGGGAATGAAATGACGAAATCATAATAGCCCATGAATCGATTATGGTAGTTATCCCGATATTGAAGCGTACCTCGATATATTGAAAGAATGTCGAAGTCAAAGTGACTCGAAGGTCGATTTATTGTCTAGGGTTTAATTAAGACCATTAGTTGAATTAATCGAGGCTCGATATATGAGGCAAGACTCAGATAGAATGGGTCAAGACACCAACAAGTAGATTCCTTTTAATCGGATTATAGTTGGTTGATTAAATGTTAAATTGAATTTAATATTTAATTTATGGAGAATATAATTAATAATAGATTAATTTGGAATTACAAGTCTCAGAGATATAAAAAATATTATTAATATTTATTTAAATTGAATTTAATTAAATCAGAAGGAAAATCTCACCATAGTTGGAGACAACACCAATCCCAAACCCATAAGAATATATGGAATATTAGTAGGATTAGGCAAATATGATGGAATCAAACTCGTTAAACATTTGATATACATGCTTTGAGTTAGTAAACTACAGAGGCAGAAAAGCTCAAGGTCGGGTTGAGTAAGTTAGTAAAGATTTTAAATATGGGAAATAAATCTAAGAGATTGATGAAGGATTTTATAAGATTAGAGATTTTATTTCTTTATGTTCTTATATTGTCATACGATTCAATTATAAGCAAAACACAACACATGAGCTTAAAAAAAAATTGGAATCATTTTGCCTCCCTTGTTTTTATATATATAAATGCCAAGAAATGGCTTTTGGGTTCAAATTCACCGATTTCAAAAACAACGATCTTTTAAAAAGAAAAATTCATTTTATTCTATCCATAAGAATTATCTGTTATTAAAGTTATAATTTTCCTAGCAAATTTATCTCGAATGAAAGTTAGATGAGTTTCAAGTTAATGATGAGTTTGCAAAATCGAAAAAGAAGAAAAGCTAAGGTGACCGAGAAGATCGATGACTGTAATTACTGATCGGATGATCGAATACCGATATGGTGATAGAAATAAGTCGATCGTAGAAAACCGACCGTAAGATCGTAAGAGAAGGTTGCATTTAATTAAGCAGCAGATAGATAGACGAGATCATACGGATCGAGAAATTATGATTTCGTGATTTTGTAAAATTTCTCTTAATGTTTACGAGATATTTAATTATCGCAATTATATGATCAAGGTCTAAATTGTTGGTGTAACTTTTAATCAAGTATCCCGAGGTTCAGATAAACTTGATGAGAAAAGACCGGATAAACTCAAGACTATATGGTGTTTACGGCCTCGGAGTCCTCAATGATTCCTCTGAGGAATATACCATTAGAATCGATCAATGAGAAAGACAACCTCAAGCAGATTTTACAAGAATATTATGGATTTGAATGTGATTTTCCAACAAACATTCAAATAAATACAAGGTCTCTCATCATTCTAAGGTGTGGATGCAAGGAGATTATAAAGACGAGAAGTTTACAGAGCCAAAAGAAGTTATACCCAAAGCATTACCACCCAAGAACACAAAGTAGATATACAAATACGTTCAAGAGTGTTCTAGAACCCAACCTAAGCTAACGATTATCTTATTTAGAGAGATTTTCCCAACCTTAGCATTGAGGCTAAACCATTGTAAGGAAAAATCTCACCATTTGGAGACAACACCAAACCCAAACCCATTCTCGTAAGAGATAACTAAAGTGGTGAAGTGAAGTTGATTAGGCAATCCCGAGGAGGGTGATAAGTCCCGATGGAACTCGTTAAACATCTAAGAGGCGAGCCCGAGAGGGTGATAAGAGTTTGAGTTAAGGTAGTCGCAAAGCTCAAGGTCGGATTGAGTAAGTAAACCACGTGAGTAATGTAAAGCTCGGGGGTGAGTTGAGTAAGTAAACTACACGAGGTAGTCGTAAGTTTCAAGGAAGTGATGAAGGAATTTCCCCTAAGAGCAGGGGAGAATGGATGTAGGAGCTTGAGTCTCTAACCACTATACTTTGTTGTGTTCTTTATTGCTTTATGTTCTTATATGTTCATACGCATTCAATTATCAAAACACAACACATGAGCTTAAAAGCAAAAAAAATTGGAATCACTTTGCCTCACCCCCTGTTTTTTATATGCATCGCGACAAAATGTTTTGCTTCCAAGACGCCAAAAAATGGATTTTCCCACCGACCAACAAGTGGGTCTCAGGTGTTCAAACCGGTTCACCGATTTCAAAGTAACCACTGAATCGATCTTTTAAAAGAAAACCGTTTTTTTAAAAATGCATATATTTTAATGTTTTGGCTTCATTATCAAAAAAGGGGAAATTGTTGGGATATTTTAGTTTTGATGAATTATGCTGAAAACATTATCAACTTGTGTTATTAAAGCTAACGGATAACAAGTTGAGGAAATAAAAAACAAGTTGAGGGGGGTCACAAAATCGTAAGTAGATCGAGATGCAGACGAGACTGACAGACGAGACCGACGAGATCGATGAGTTAGATGAGTTTTGACTTTCGATGAATATGCAAAATCGTAAGAGGTAAGAGTTGGATGATCGGGGTAATAGCTATCACTGTAAGATCAAACAACGAGAAGATGAGGTCTCGAGATCGACGTGATCGAGATCGATATGAAGATGAGCAGATGATCAAGATGTCAAGTTGGTGCTAAACCTAATGTAATAGGTATGCTATCCCCGAGATATTGGATCTTGACGGATCAGCAAAGAAGAAAGTTTCAAAAGTGACTGAAGGTCGACGTGAGATCGATCGTATTGGTCCGGCCAAGAGAAGTCCATTAATCAAGTATCCCCGAGGCTCGGGATAAACCCCGAGGCTCGGGGATGAGAAAATGAGAGACTCAGATAAACTCAAGACTCATATAGAATCAAGACTCGATGTCTCTCAAGACACCGAGACTCAGAGAATCTGAATGAGCGAGGAGAGGAATAGTAGAATCAACTAATGGACCAATGAGAGGAAGACAACCAAACTGAAGAAGTTACAGATTTACAAGAATAGTATGGATTTGAATGTGATTCTCTCCAACGGTAACATTCAAATTCACACTATAAATACAAGGTCTCTCATCATTCTAAGGTGTGGATGAAGGAGATTATATCACGAGATGCTACAGAGCCAAAGAGAGTTATACCCAAAGCATTCCCACCCTGAACACAAGTCCGTAGATATACAAATATGTTCAAGAGTGTTCTAGAACCCAACCTAAGCTACTTGATGTATCTTATGCTTAGAGATATTTTCCCAACCTTAAAGCATTGAGGCTTTTAAACCATTGTAAGGGAAAATCTCACCATAGTTGGAGACAACACCAAACCCAAACCCATTCTCGTAAGAGATAACTAGTGGTGAAGTGAGGTAGTTGATTAGGCACGAGAGTGAGGGTGATAAGAAGGAGTTGGTTAAACATCTAAGAGGCGAGAGAGGTTGATAAGTCCAGTTTCAAATAACAGAGGTAGTCGTAAAGCTGGTCGGTTGAGGATAATTTATATAAACAAATCAAATAATAAAGCCGGCGGATGAAGGAATTTTCAGGAATGCGAGATAGTGGATGTAGGAGCTTGAGTCGAGAACCACTATACTTTGTTGTGTTCTTTATTGCTTTATGTTCTTAATTGTCATACGATTCAATTATAAGCAAAACACAACACATGAGCTTAAAGCGCAAAAAAATCCGCTTTTTATAATCGCATTTAAATTTTTTCCAAATTTTCAACCGACCAATGTGAATTGATACCATGTGTAGTTGACGTTTCACCAATGAGAACGCACTTCATATATCGAGAATGTCCGATTTATTGTCTAGTGGTTCAATTAAGATTATGGGTCACACAACAACAAGTAGTTCCCTTTTACGGATTATAGTTGGTTGATTAAATGTTAAATTTAATTTAATATTTAATTTATGGAGAATTAATTAATAATAGATTAATTTGGAATTAATTATTATTAATATTTATTTAAATTGAATTTAATTAAATAGGACTCCTAATAATAATATATGGAATATTAGTAAGATTTAATATATATGGAATCAAACCGTAGAATTTGATATACATGGAAATTAAACCGAGAGATTTTATATATGGAAAATAAATCTAAGAGATTTATTTTATAAGATTAGAGATTTTATTTCCTAAACCTATATATATTCTTGTGAATTCACAAACAACGTTAATTCATTATTCTCTCCATAAGATCTAGAGTTAGAATTTTCTAGCAAATTTATCTCTCAGATTGTCTTGTTGATAAAATGGTGTCCATAGTAGAAAAATTTGGTTAATTTCAATAGTAGGTTTCTCTTTATGTTTTTTTGTTGGTGAACTTTTTTTAATTACGCGATGTAACGGTTTACTTGGAAAAGAAATGAATGACCCGCCTTGGGGAAACAAAGGCGCGGGGCAACGATAGGATAAAAACTCAAATAACTATCTCCTTTCAATCAGCGGAACGATTCGATGAGTTTCTTCACATAGAGCGAGCAACCCCGATCTCAGCGGGATGTTGAATCGAGAATTCGGGGGTCTCCTCCGGCTAATGAAGCACCCATCACGAGATAGGATCTGCGATCCTTCCGATGCTTTTTAATCTTGAAAGGTGGGTTCGAAAAATGACATTTGTTTGCTTCCATAATAGGGTTTTGCATCTAATCAAGTCTCAAAACATGCTCGGAAGAGAGGGAGAGATCGAAAATAGAGGAAACCATGGGTCAAGAATAAAGCGATTTTTATGGTTTTGAGTGTAGTGAACCATGTAGAGGAATTGAGTATCACCAATGAGACCGGTGATTGGATAAACACGGGATATTTACAAGGAAACAAATCAAATAAGAAAGGCCCGTCAACTATATAATTAATACTGGGATCCTAATCTGTCTAATTTAATGTGATCCACTAATCACGCTAATTATCTACAAATTTACTCAATATCCTTACTAATCCCATTTCCTTTCCCCTAGATTTTCAACTGGCCTTCGGTTGGTGTTTCCAGGTTGTTGGCTAATAGCAATTTCTCCCGCTCTCTTGATTAAGTCACTGAAAGACATGTCCTCCGCGGACTCATGAGAATTCTTTGCCGTAACCCTTTCTATGAGCTTTTTTTATGTTGATGTTCTACCATGTGTTGGGCAAAATGGGAAATTCAGCTAAATTTTGGTTCGTGACTAACTTTATCCATTTGGCCGCGATAGGACTCAGGAAAAACCTCTCCATAACTATCTCCTTGAACCCGTCCCATAAGTGCTTCGCGTTCTTCTTCCGTCCTCGATCTCCAATAGCCTCCCACCAATAATCGGCATGATGCATCTAACAATCTTTGCTCAATAAACCATTCCTCAACGATAGCAGGCCTGACACGTCAGTTGAAAGTGGGTGGCTTATAACAACGAAATTGCTCCACAATTTTGGCATTATCTTGAAAATTTAGGACTTCGTTGTCGACTTTGTTGTCTTCTTGAGCCCCGTTGTTAACTTGATTCATGTCATGTCCTTTTATGCCATGATCTACGTTAGCTCTAAAGTACATCATATATCTTTGCATAAAACTTGTAAATAACTTTATACTAGAAAACAATAGGCCCGTGAATACTCATGAAGACTTATGCAATATGGAATCATCGGTCATGGCATACATAACTTGCTTGAAACATTCAGAATGCAACATGGCTACATAACTTGCTTGAAACCTTTAGAATATAATATTCGATGCAATAGCAAGATAATATTACATGGTAATTAAAAATGTAAGACCATGTACCTTTTGAAGTTGAAGAGGTGAAGGGTGATGGCCTTTTAAAAATTGTATAATCAACAATAAATTATTTTTTGGTTCTTGGAATTTTTTATTTTTTTACAAGTCTACAAGAATGTCGACCTCCCCTAATACCTATCTGTCTCGTCCCAATTTTTATAAAATAGACTTTCTAAAAAGTAGTTAAAATAACTGACTTGAGCACGATTAAATTTGAATTTCAAACCCATAACGATAAAGAACAATGACTATTATTTTAAAATAACTTTATCTAAACAGCGGAAAACGTCAATAATAATATCTGAAGTGAAAGTCACAAATAAGTTATAATTCCTAAGAACTACTGAAAATGCAGTTTAAGCATAAACTTAGATCCTTTATTTAAGAATAGATAACAACTAAGACCTTCTCTCATCACCACTCCTAGCCGTCCAACTCTTCAACCTGAAATGGGAGATTTGTAGGGTGAGTATACAAGCACACTCAGTAGGGTCAAGTTATTCAATATTAATGTTAAAATAAATAATCAAGTAATCAAAACTTAGTAAATCACATTCACATTGCCACATAAACTTAGTCAACTTTTCGTAGAAACTTTGCCATAGATACTTGGTCACTTTGAAGCACGGCAAAGGCTGGTTAAACCCGAAGACCCGTCGATCCCGGACCTCATAAGGGCCCCTGTCTATAAGATTTTTTAGAGCATGACAGGATACACATCGAAGACCGTTGGTCCTGTACCTTATTAGGGCCCTAGCTATTAGTGATTTTGCCAATATAAACTTTGTCATTTGAATAACATAGAAAATGAATTCACATATTAGATAATTTAATATAACAAATTGATAAAGAAACACTTGTCATCTTATTAGACCGTGAAATACAAAATGAAACACAAACAATGACACATGTTATTTGATGTAAATTATAACTATGGATAATCTTAACTACACTTTTAAATATTAACACTATCTTCTTGAAATTATTATATTTATTATTACAAAATAAATACATTTGAGCCTTATTCAAGAAAAACCAATGAAATGTCCAAAAAAAAATAAAAAAATAGAAAACCAATGAAGAAGGAAACCAAATATTGAAATACTGGAGCCCAACCCAATAGATAACTGGCCCAATAAGTCTCAACTATTTCCTCACAATTAACCGAGCCCATACACTGAATCTCAAAACGGAGAATGGCTCACGTACTGCGGCCGCTCATTCAGTGGCCACGGTGGCGCCACCGTAACTCCACATTCTCCCATCTCCTCACCCTCCGTCTACCTTCGACACGCGCCGCCGCGAATTCCCCTTTCCTCGCCTTCTTCTCCACCTCATGGCGCGAAGTTCATATCCAGTCACGCGCTAGTAAATTGCGCGACGTTCCTTCGCTTTCCGACGCGAATGAGAGCGGCGATGATTCCTCCGATGCCGGCGAAGCGAAGAAGAGTCGCAACGAGAAAAAGCGCGAGGCTCGACGCACAGTGCGCTGGGGCATGGACCTTGCCAGCTTCTCTCCTCGTCAAATTAAGCGCATTCTCAGGTGTTTTTATCTGAAATTGAAATCTTATGTTCAAATTGTTTGTGAAATTGAGAAGATAGCGTTTGATTTTGAGTGCCTGTGTTTTCAGAGTAGCTGATCTTCAGCAAGAGGTGTTTGATGCTATTATGTTAGTCAAGGTGATTAATTAATGTTTCTTCTGAATTTCCTCCCTGTTAAATCATGTACTCCCTCTATTCCTAACTCGATTGCGATACAGTTGCTTTTTGATGGGGTTAAATGTTAAAAGTAGTGGTATTTGTGTAAATTAAATGAGATAAAATTAATTAAAAAACTAATGACATTGAATGTAATATTGAGATATTTGACGGATATAAATTATTACTCCCTCCTTCCCTAATACTTTTCTTGGCGATTCCATAATTTCGTGTTTAAGCGATCGAGTTTTTTTTATTCTTATTTGAAATGATAAAAGTAATTTTAAAAAAATGTGATGAGAGGAGGGTAAAACTATCATACCCCACCTTAAAAGTCAATTTATTATTTTAAAATAATAAACAACTCACACGCAAAAACACGAGCAAAAAGTAAATGTGCTAAGTCTTCTGGGACGGAGGGAGTACCATTTATAGAAATGTTCAATTGAGTTTGAGACGGACTTTTTTGGCAAATGTTCAATTGAATTAGGGACGGAGGAGTATCTGATTGGTTAGTTTCGTTTTTAAATTTTTTTTTTTTTGTGTTGATGATTGTGAAGACAAGGTGTTTGTTTGTTTGTTTTTTTTTTTTTTCTCAGAGACTTGGCCGTGATGTTCGAGAAGGAAAGCGCAGGCAATATAATTATATCGGTAAGAAAAGGAGTGTAAGATAAGACACTGCTTGTTAATAGGGATCCACATTGCATAATCTCACACTGTAATTTGTTGAAGATTATTTGGTGGCCATCCTATCTTTCTTAAAGCAATTAGTGCTCGGAAACTGAGTTTCGAATTTAGTTTTTGCTGAGTCTGATATAATATCCATTTTCTGTTATCAACTGAAGCACTGTGATGAAAGAAGCCAAGTGAATGCTTATCACAGTAATTGGGAAGATTTTCTGGTTTTGTGTTTTGATTGCTTTTATAAAATTGTATTGCTGTATGTCGTATTACATCTTTGCTGAAAATAAGTAGAATTCTTTTCTCCTATACAGAGAGTGTTGTATAACTTTTGAATCGGGACAGTTTTTCATACTTCTCATTCTATGTTTTTTTAACAAACAAATTTTTTTGACTAATAGCATCTGTTGTGTGTATGAGTTTACATAGGATATTGGACCTTTATATTCTCATGGCATGATTTTCATATTGGTAGGTGGACTACTACGAGAAGTAGAGCCTGAACTGATGGACAGTTTGATTCAGGCCACAAAAGATGGGGACCAAAGTAAGTTTCAAGAGTTATCAGGTGGAGCGACATCAACACTCGATAATGAAGATGAAGTCGAAGAGGAAACTTCAGAGGAGGATGAAGACGAGGTCAGAAAAATGCAGACTCTTAGTCTCTTACTCTTTTTAACTGTGTAAGATATACTTTTTAAATGGTGGTTAGCCAAAGGAGCAATAAGTTACATTTCTAATCTTCTCGTATTCCTTTCTTGTTGTTTTCCGGTGTATATGCATTATTTCAGAATATTGAGCAGTCTCATCATGCATCTATCTGCGTGCTAGATTTTAGTACAAAATCAGTCTTTGCTTTTGGTCTTGGTATTCATATTTTTATCTGCTCACGAAAAATAATGCCCATGGTGATGTACTGATGTCATTTAATTTAAGGCCCCAGGATTACCTTTCTAGTCATAAAGTTTGGATGATAAATTCTATTAATATTCTTGCTGTTTCATCCTTATATTACAGGTTTTACCTGCTCATTTAAGTAGATTCTTTAAATTTCTAGATAAGCTTAAGGAAAATATTCTCTGTTCATTATCATGATTTGAATAAGTGATTGTATGTTTGCCCTAAATGATTATGTTCTGTCATTACTTTGCCTCGCAGGATAGTACAAATACTGCTGTTGTAACTAGATGGTATGATGGGCTGATTAATAAGGATATCAGCATTACCAATGAGATTTATTCACTTGGGGAAGTTGAATTTGATCGTCAGGTCAGTTCCAGCTACAGAATATACTTACAATTGCTATTTGATGTGAGCAAATAAAGAAAGACGAATTCTTGTTTGAGATGGTACAATGTCGGATGAGTTGTGAGACAGATTTAAATTTATTGTATATTACCCTGATTTGAGTTTGTCTTTCTAACTTATTGATAAATTTTATGAGATTAACTCACAAGAGAGTATCTAAAAGAAGAGTTAATACACTTTCATTACATTTCAGGACATAAAATTCTCTAAAAATGATGTCTCACCCTTTGTTGCTACTATTCTAGGAACTTCGACAGTTGGTTAGGAAACTGCATTCTGCGCTGAATCGAAAAGCCAGTTCGGAGGATAATGAAAATCTGGATGCTGCTGTGGTGAAAGCAAGAACCTCCCTCACTCGTTTTCTCCGAAAACTTGCAAATCAACTTCCAGATGAGTAGCATTCTAATTTTTCCAGTTCTTCATCTATGATTCGTCCGGTAATTTGTAAACCTTGTAGGTATCGAACCACAGAGTTCGTTTGGTAATTTAGAAACTTCAGGAGTAATTATGATTTACCCAAAACTACTAAGTTCAATTAATAACTTGGATAAATCTCAAGGGTGTGACTTTAATTTAGCCAAATAAAATGAAACAGGGCATTAATTCTTTGGAGCTAATAGTGACATTTGGGCTATGTTTGTTTTGGAATCATGCTGGATGCTGGAAATACATATGGTGAAATTTAGGGTATATTTGTTCCGGGATTACAGTGGGCGCGAAAACCTGGACTTTGAAATTGTAATATGCTATGCTCCCGGACACTGAAATTGTAACATGCTACGCTGTCTTTTTTTTTTTACTCTTTTAATTCTAAGAATTGTTTAGGTTGTTTTCTTTGTTTAAGTTACTGCATAAATTGGCTCCGGGCTTATTTGCTTGAAGATTAAGTTAGAGTTGCGTTAGAGGCTTAAGTTAGGGTTAGATGAGGAGTATCTTGGTTAGATCATCTTGTGATCAGTGAATATTTTGTTCGGCTTTGGCTTCGGATTCGACCTCTTGGGTTGGGATGGGATTTATCCCGTAGCATTATTATGTTTTTCTACTTTTTTTTTTCTTGCAATAAGTTTTTTTCTGTTTACCTGATCTCTTAATTTAGTTTCCATTCCATTAAATCTCGCATCAGTTCTCTCTACTCTAACATAGTATTTTGAAAATTTTGATGAATAGTTAAAATGCATGTCTGTTTTAGGATTTTATAGGGAAAGATGACATTAAAAATTGATTAATTTTGTATTATGAGTTATTGAAAGCAATGATTTTAAAACCGGACCAATGATTTTAAAACCGGACCGGCCCGGCCAGTTCGACTGGTTGAACTTGAACCGGTCTAATCACCCTCTAAAAACCGTTTTACAGGTTGGACCGGTCAAAATCGATAAAAAGGGGCAAAAATCGGTTCAATTGATTTTTTTTAAATATTAAATTATTAATTGTTTAGGTTTTTCACTAATCTTTCTTGCGAGTAAGGATCCAGTTCCCCACCCCTCCCTCTTCCTCTTTTATATTGCTTCATCTTTTCTCTAATATTCATTCGATGTGGGACAAAAAATATGAGGTATGTCTTTTTCCCCTTTTATAGTACTTTCTCTCATATTTCCTTTAATACTTTTTCCCCTTTTATATTACTTTCTTTCACATTTTCTCTAATACTTGATGTGGAACAAAAATATTCTAATTTTTCCCCTTTTCAAGTGATTTTGAAATATAATCTTTCATTTCTCAAGAAAATCATCACGTTTATATTATTTATATGCCTCAAGTTTGATTAATTAATGTTAAATATTAATTTTATAAATGCATTGATGAATTGGAATTAAAAAAATTGTAAACATAGAAGATATTAAAAAAAAATAGACATAAATTATTTTAATGGTTGAACGTTGGTCCAACCTATATATCCAATTGGTTGAACTGCCAATCTGTATTTAGTTCGGTTTAATCGTCGATTTAATTATGAAAACACTGATCGAAAGAATAAGAAAGTACATGATGTGAGTGTATTGTGAAAATAATAGAGAGTGATGATATTATTATTATTGTTTGAGAAATTTTATGTCAAATAAAGTGTGTAAGAGTAGTCATGTAGTATTATTAATTTATGGCTAAAGATATTTCACAAAAACTTGTATGCAATATTGCATATAAGTAATATGTACAATTAACCCAAATAGAAGAGATGTTTATTTTTCGCGGGTCAGACCCAAAGCCATTTCAAATCCGACGCTTCCCGTTCTTCCTCTCGATCCTAGAGTTCTTCTTCCTCGCGATTCCAGATTTTACCGTGGTGCGGTTTTTTCTTCTCTTCTTTTGTTCTTCCTTTTCTTTTCTTTCTCTTATTCAAATTCTTCCATATTCTTCTCCATTTTTTTCAGTTTTCTCATCCTGACAAATTTGCAGGTCCTTCCGTTCGTTTTCCTCTTGATTTTCTGGCGCAATTTTTCAGATGCTTTTGCACTCTTTTCACGCTGTTTCTGTAAATCTGTAATTTTGGACTGAATATTTTTTTCGCGTTTGTACTGATTTTTGTTCATACAGTAACACTCATTTATTCATAAGGTAATAATCTTTTGTTCATGTAGTAACACATCAAGTTGTTCTTCAAATCTATAATTTTGGACTGCGGATTTTTTTCGCTCTTGTACTGGTTTTGTTCATGTGGTAACACTCTTTTATTCATAGGGTAACACTATTTTGTTCATGTAGTAACACACAAAAATAACTTGAAAAAAAAAATTGGACTGATGATTTTTTTCGCTCTTATACTGATTTTTATTAATGTAGTAACATTATTTTGCTCATAGGGTAACACTCTTTTGTTCATGTAGTAATACATCAAGTTGTTCTATAAATCTGCAATTTTGGACTGGGGATTTCTTTTTGCGCTTGTACTGGTTTTGTTCATGTGGTAACACGTTTTTCTTCATAGCGTAACACTTTTTGTTCATGTAGTAACACATAAAAATAACTTGAAAAAAAAAAAATAAAATTATGTGCTCAATAAGAATTGAACCTGCGACCAAATACACTAAAAATAGACCAGAACCATTAGGCTACAACAATTTTTGATAAAAATATCCTTGCATTAAATGTAATAGTTAAATAGCCAACCCGCCCTGCCTTGCCTGACCCGCCCGCCCCGCCATTGAACCGCGAATTTTAGTCTTTTTTGTCTTAATTGTGTGGTATTGCACATAACAGTAGTGTGCAATATTTCACACAAGACATACTCTTTAATCTAATGGGTAAAGATAATAATTATGGGAATTTGGAGGCTCAAGAAAATGAGATTTCTGCAACCGTCTCAACTAAATATTTTGTGTCAATATCCATGAACAAAGTTGTGTATGCTTCGGGTGCATCTTGCAATTTAAGTGTACTTTTTAAATGTGCAATTTGTTCTATTGAAACATTTAACTTGTTCAGTGTAAAATAAGTTGAACATTTCAGTGTAATCAAATTGAAACTTTCTCTAAAATAAGTTGCGCGTTTCAAAAATACACTTAAATTGCACGGTATACAAAAGACCTAATTTATATGATAATAATCTCTTGTGATAGAGCTGCAAATATCCACCTCTTTGTATTTTCACTTGTCCTAAATGTCAATATTCACGGCTAATTCGAAAGGGGGTATGAATGTGTTAGATATAAATCGTCTTCACTTGGTTCTTTTGAATATATGGCTTGAATCACATAACACAGATCTTTAATTATATTTCTAATTTGGAATAGGAAAAAATGTACAAATTTTATGCAGTTGGCAAACATCATAGAAAAATGTTTGCCGTGTCGTTTTCGATCAACTTGGTATAAGGTTCAATTATGATATATAGTAGCTTTCAATTTGTAGCAAACCAACATGGACAACAATTAGAAATATCACAAAAAATGGATGACGCAATGAGTATTGTATGTGTGTAATATTTACCGTGCAACATTTATGCTTCAAATGTGACTATTCAATCAACTTATTGATGGAAATTGGGTTATTAGATGTTTTAAACACTCATATTTGATCATATAATTGGAGGATCAAACTTTAATTTTTGAAAAATTAATCGTGATAGGAACCTTCTACTTGCGGAGTAGATGATCATGATATATTTAAAATCTCAAAATCGAGTTTCGATGAGTGAGAAATTAATACGCGAAGATAAGACGTCACAACCTCTAGTGAAAGAAATAAAGTGGGTTGGAGAAAAACTAAGTATAGTTTTTCCCACTTGTCCCAAATGAAAAGTATGTAAGGAAAGTTCTTTGCATATATACGGAAGTAAGTTCAAGTTATTTATTAAATGTGCATGAGGACCCTAAACCATGGACCGCGCCCTGGTCATGGTCTTGGTCTTTACCTGTCCAATTTTTTGAATTGGATTGGATAGGTCAACCAATTTGGATATAGTCCGACCCAAAATATTTGAATTGAACTTATCCAAGGAATTTCGTGTGGAGAGAACTGGTTAAAATTTATCCGAAATTTGAATTTGAACTGATCAGAGCTAATCCGTAAGGTTCATTGAACCTGAACGTTTTGTAACCCCAAGCCAAGGAGTTACCTGAGATCTTGCAGTCAAAACCGTCCAGTAACTTCATGATCACTCCACTCTTAATTCCATGACGTTGCAGTGTCAATTCGTCTATATATAGGACATTCACTGACTTCGAAAAACACTTTTACATGCACGTAATACCCTCTGCATACGCTTTTCGAAACCTTTTCCTGCATTCATTCTAGAGTTCATTCTACTCTTTTTCTTTTTCGTTCA
This sequence comes from Stenogyne calaminthoides, assembly GCA_037126765.1. Taxonomy (NCBI): domain Eukaryota; kingdom Viridiplantae; phylum Streptophyta; class Magnoliopsida; order Lamiales; family Lamiaceae; genus Stenogyne; species Stenogyne calaminthoides. The sequence continues at coordinate 12,051,734 of JBBCBC010000029.1, forward strand.
CTGAAGCTTTATTTTCAGTATTGCTACTGATACAAAGTCGAAACCATTTTGACTTTGTAGACATAACGTTTATCCTGTGAGCATTAGCCAGAACGTACTTGTCTTATGGGAAAATAATTTTTCCTTGACATAGTTTCTGTTTCATTTTCGCTTTCATTGCAGTGTACCCTGAATCCAACAATCATAAGATAAATATTTAACCTTCTTCGTAACACTGCAATGTCGTCTGACTCTGGAAACAATATTGCTGCCAACGATGGTGTGACTGTTTCCAACACTGGCATGACTGTCCCTCCAACTGCCTTCTGTGTCCATCATACGAACATTGGAGACTTTGGTGGAACTTTCACTGGAACTACGTCTGGTGACCCTTTTGGGGCTCCAGTTTTTGTGGGGCTCCAGTTTTTCACTCCTCTGAACTAATGATGGTGAGACCCGTTATGATTCATGGAGAGAAGCCCGAAAAGCTTTCGGGTTGTGACTTTATGAGGTGGCAGAAGAAAATGATCTTCTACCTCACGACGCTATCTCTAGCGAAGTACCTCAATGAGGACTGCCCCGTTGTCGCTGCTGATGACACAGATAAGGCTAAGAGAGTCGCCTATGACACGTGGGTTCATGGGGACTTTCTATGTCGTAACTATGTCCTTGGTGGACTTGTTGACACATTATACAATGTATATTGCAAAGTACGTTCTGCCCAATAATTGAGAAACTCATTGGAGAAAAAGTACAAGACTGAGGATGCCAGAATCAAGAAACTTGTTGTTGCCCCACTGTACGACTTCATGATGGAGGAACTAGCCCAAAAACTGCAGTTGGTTATGCATAACATAGCTGCAAAAGGAATGATTCTTCCATAGAGTTTTTTGGCTGCTACTATCATTGAGAAACTGCCTCCATCGTGGAAGGAGTTTAAGTCCTACCTCAAACATAAGCGAAAGGAGATGAGCTTGGAGGATCTGATCGTCCGACTCAAGATTGAAGAGGACAAATGTTGGAATTGTGTAAAATAAAGAAGTTTTGTTTTATCCCACATTGGATTGTATCAAAAGTTGGAGGACTTCCTAATCCTATAAGAAGTCATATTCTGTCCCACATCGGATTGTGGAAAAAGGTGAAGGACTTCCTAATGTTATTTAAGAAGCCAGGTCTCTTTGATACAAGTGCATCAATCGGTTTTGGTTTTGGGCTTATTAATTTAGGCCTAATCAATTTCGGTTCTGGGCTTATTAATTTAGGCCAAATCAGTTAGGGATTATTATTTATATTCCCATTTGAGTTGTATATTATTGTCGGTTCTGTATAATATACGAGATCCTCTCTCTTGCCCGTGGACGTAGCTAACAAATTGTTAGTGAACCACGTAAAATTTCGGTGTCGGTTTATTCGATTTATTTATCGTTTTTATATCTTTCTCGCATCAGTTATAACAAACTAGTATCAGAGCCTTGTTGGGGGTTTCCGCAATTTGGCGAGGGGGTTTCCGTAATTTGGCGAGAAAAAAGACGGGTGGGATAAACGTGAAAATCGACAAGTTCACGGGAAAAAATAGTTTCAATTTATGGCAGATCTAGATGCATGCCTTGTTGAAACAACAAGGACTGTGGGCACCGTTGATGAAAAAGACGGTGGATTTGGAAGAAGCTGAGATGACCACTCTGGAGGAGAAGGCACACTCATCAATCATGTTGTGTCTCGCAGATGACATCATTACCGAAGTCGCAGAGGAGGAAACTGCGGCTGGTCTATGGTTGAAGTTGGAGAGTCTGTATATGACGAAGTTACTAACCAATAAGTTGTTGTTGAAACAACGTCTGTTCAGTTTGCGTATGCATGAAGGTCAGCCACTTCGTGAACATCTGGATCAATTGAATACAATTCTATTAGAATTGCGTAATTTTGATGTTAAAGTTGATGATGAAGATACTGCTTTAATTCTGTTGGTTTCTCTACCTTTGTCGTATGAGAATTTTGTGCAGTCTTTCATTGTTGGGAAAGACACTGTGTCCTTGGTGTTGGGGAATTAAGTGCACGGATCTATTCGGGATGAATATTTAAATACAAATTTAATTCTTACAATTATTACTAGCATGAATTAATCCTATATTAATTCAAATAATAATTCAATAACATATCATGCATATAAACAGTTCACATAAATCCTACGCATGCGGAATTGCTACGGGTTTACGTGAACTAACCTCTTGGAGTGGCAATGGTCTCGTCGACAAAAACACACCAAAAAGCCTTCCCAAATATTCCCTAGTCCTTTCTCGTCAATCCTGTGGAAGGAAGCTCGCGAACAATTAACAAAAGGGAAAAAAAAATTGTTGCATCACCTTTGTGGATTTACTAATTTTTTCAGCACATGGAATTGTACTTGGGGATGAAGAAATCATCCCCTATTTATAGATAGGTGGTGACCGATTTTTTGTCATGGAATAGGGAGGAAAAAATCTTTTCTTGATCTCCAAGAAATCTTAAATATATCTCCTATATTCTTTTCTCAATAATTAAAATATTCCATAAAATCTCACCTTCTCTTGTTATGGTTATTTTCGAAAAAATAAGGATAAAGATCCCAAGATTTGGATCTTCTTGAATTTATGAGATATACCTGTATTGCAAGAATACATATCTTCAATAATATCTTTTCAAGAAAATCTTTCTTTCCCTTATTCTTTCAAAATTTTCGAAAATAACATATAAATAACCAAGTGAGAGATTTCTTGAATTTAATGAGATAATCTTGTATTTCAAGAATACATATCTTCATTCCATAACAAAATTCAAAGAAAATCTTTCTCCCTTTTTTTATTTATATTTTTCAAATTAATGAGGAAAAATAGCAACAAAATTTATTTTATTTTTAAACACCTTTTTCAGTTATTGAACTTTATGTTGGGCTACTTGAGGGGCCTTTAGGAGAATTAAGATTGGACCTTCCAATGGATTTTGAATTATCAATATTGAGCCACAATATTATTCAAGCCCATAAATAATAATTAATCCCACTACATAATTAATATTGCATTATCCATCTTAACCCATATTACGGTCAATATGGCTCCTTGTTATTATTTCGTGTTTAAGATTATCTAGCCCATTAATTAATTCAAGCCATTGAAATAGCTTTCCATTAATTAATATCTTTTTATCCTTGGTAAAGGAACGGTTCAACATTATTATCCATATCGGAAACTAGTTCCACTTGCAAGATTTGATATGATAAAACTTATGAAACCTCCCAAGGGCAAATCGAACAAGCGTGATTTTGCACACAATTCTCCGTGATTAAATCTTAAGAATCGCGATGTGACCAATAATATTGCCCAAGATATAAAGTATTGAATCTCGTTGATTCTCTACCCGTAATAAGTCAAAGCAATAATTACTAACCACACGCGATCCTATTTAAGGATTTAAGATTAAGAAATAACGAACCACCGAGGTCTAATTCTTCCTAGTTTGGGTTCAAGAATTTGTCCTCCAGAGGGTCCTATTCAAAGGCACTAAACATGCACTAGTGTAATCTCTTGGTCAAGACAAGCCAATCTCGAGCCTTACACTTCAACCTTTCACGATGGATTGTTCATTTCCATCTAGGTCGTGAATGGTGTACTTTTTGGTTACAAGAGGTCGTTAATTTAATCTTTCGTGATCCGGTATCACTAAATTAACTACAATATAACACGACTATTTATTGAACAGCTTATGCAAGAAATATATATGTAACATTCGATGATATTTAAAGCATCATTGATAAACAATTTATTTCAAAGAATAAGACCGAAATTCAGGTTTGATTATACAAAGTAAAAGCATACTTTCCAAAGATAATCCCAACAATCTCCCACTTATACTCAAAGTCTGCTTTTAAGTATACTACAAAATGTCTCGTGTAGTTCCTAATACGTGACATATAATGTCACCTACACAAACCTAATAATGTCTTCCACTTATACTCAAAGCAGATTGGCAACGGTCTTGACACCCATTCCTTCCACATGTCTCTCGAATGTATTACGATAAGACCACTTTGTGAATGGATCCGCCAGGTTGTCTTCCGACGCGATCTTTGCCACCTCTATATCTCCTCTCTTAACGATTTCTCTTATATGATGGTATTTCCTTTCCTTTGTGTTTGTCGGCCTTGTGGGCTCTTGGTTCCCTTGAATTTGCAAATCGCTCAAGCATTGTCACAATAAAATGCTGATTGGCCGACAAATTCGGAACTACATCCAAGTCCACTAGGAAGTTCTTGAGCCAAACCGCTTCTTTCGCTGGCTCGCAAGCAACTACATATTCGGCTTCCATGGTAGAATCTGCGATGCATTTCTGCTTAACGCTTCTCCATGTCATGGCTCCTCCCCCCATGCAAAACACACTACCGGAGGTAGATTTTCTAGAATCTAAGTCTGATTGGAAATCCGAGTCCGTGTAGCCGATGGGGATTAGACTATCTGACTGATAAACCAACATTCTATCTCGAGTTCTTTTTCAGATACTTTAGAATGTTTTTAATCGCCGATCCAATGTTCTTTTCCGGGTTACTTTGATATCTTGCCACCATGCCAACGGCAAAAAAGCAGATATCCCGGGTCTCGCACAACATCAGATACATAAGGCTTTTCGACAAACCGAAGCATAAGGAATGTCTTTCATGTCATCTATCTCATTTTGTGTCTTAGGGCACATTTCCTTGGATAGATGGACTCCATGCCTGAAAGGTACGAAGCCTTTCTTGGAATCCTGCATCTTTGAATCGTTTCAAGACAAAGGTCTATGTATGAAGCTTCATGCGATAGTTTCTATCATACTTTTCTTGCGATCTCGAAAGTGATCTTGATCCCAAGGATGTGCAGAACTTCCCCTATGTCCTTCATATCAAACTATTTTGAAAGCCATGCCCTTACGCCCGATAACACCTTTACATTGTTCCCGATGAGCGTAATGTCGTCTCACGATAGTACTAAGAATACCAATGCGATTCCGACACTTTTTTGTAATAATAACTTTTAACTCGTTTTGATCAAACCCATAAGACTTTATAACATGATCAAAACATTGGTTCCAAGCTCGATGCTTGTTTGAGTCCGTAAATGGACTTCATGAGCTTACAAACTAGGTGTTCTTCGCCCTTTTCAATGAAACCTTGGGGTTGTTCAGATATAGATTTCTTCATCAAGACTTCATTAAGGAAAAGCCGTCTTGACATCCATTTGCCAGATTTCAAAATCGAGATGCCCAAAGAATCGACAAGAGAATTCGGATGGACTTGAGCATCACTACTGGTGAAAAAGTTTCCTCATAGTCGATCCCTTCTTTCTGAGTATAACCTTTAACCACAAGCCTTGCCTTGAAGGTTTTCACCTTCCCGTCCGGTCCTCTTTTTCTCTTGTATACCCACTTTGCAACCAATGGGTTTGACCCCATTAAGTGGTTCGACTAGCTCCCACACTGTTATGATCCATAGAACCCATTTCGCTTTCATTGTTTTTTTGCCAAGAAACCGTGATCCTTGTCTTGGATTGCCTCATCACATGTCCATGGGTCCGATTCGTCTTGTCCGGAATCAAGTCCGAGGACTCTCCTATCCCCATGAATCTCTTGACTGTCTCACAATCCTCCCACTACGACGAGGTTCCAGTTAGAAAGTGTGTGTCGTTTGGTATGTCATCTTGCATAATTGGCAATGAGGTTAGCCCCTTAGCTCATTTAAGGTAAACTCACTACGGGTCTTCTTTCGTTCATATAGTCTTCTTCCAAAAATCTAAAGTGGGTGCTTATTACCACCTTTTGATCTTCGGGACCATAGAACATACACCCTTTTGTTCCTGGGGTATCCTATAAACAACTTTAATTACGATCGAGGATCCAATTTTTCCCGCTTCCTTGTCCAACACGTGGGCGGACACCCCCAAATTCTCATGTGTCTCAAATTGGGCTTCGCCCGGTCCACAATTCTTTGGGAGTTTTGGGAACCGATTTGGATGGCACCAAGTTCGTAATGTAAGTCATTTGTTTTCCAAGGCATGACCCGGTAACGACTTGGGAAGATCCGCATAACTCATCATTGATCTAACCATTTCCAAAAGAGTTCTTTTTTTTGCTCTCCGATACCCGTTTTTTGTTGAGGGTTCCGGTGCGATTAGTCGATACAATCCCTTCATCGACAAGTAGTTCAAAAACTCATCGCCGAGGTACTCGCCTCCATGATCGGATCGTAGAGACTTGATACGTTTTTCCCTATGATTCTCTGCTTGAGCCTTAAATTCTTTGGATTTCTCAAAGGTCTCAGATTTATGCTTCATAAGGAAAATATAACCGTACCTTGAGTAGTTATCAATAAAAGTGATGAAATACTCATAACCTCCTCTTGCTTTGGTTGACATTGGACCACATACGTCTGTGTGAACGATTTCTAACACTTCTTTAGCTCTATTCCCCTTGGCTCCGAATGCCCTCTTGGTCATTTTACCCTCCAAACATGATTCACAGGTTGGGATTGGTTCAACTTGGAGAGACTCTAGTGAACCGTCTTCTACCAACCTTTGGATCCTTTTTGGATTAATATGTCCCAATCTAAGATGCCATAAAAGTGTCTCGTTCACGTCTGATGAACATTTTCTTTTATCGGAAACATTTGATGTGTTATAGGATGTATTTCGCGAGTGGTGTGCACAGTTAATTGTATAGAGACTATTCGACAACGTTCCATGACAGATAAATTTATCATAAAGAGAAATGGTAACAACTTTATCAAAAGTAACCGAATATCCATCAAGGTAAAGTTTAGAAACCGAAATTAAATTCTTTCTAAAATTCGAACGTAAAGAACATCTCTTAAAATTAAAACTCGTCTTCAAAAGACGGTGCACTTCTCCCATCGGTTTCACCGCCACTCTCAGAAGATCGCCAAAGTGTGATGAGGATCTCACTCCCCACTAAGTTGCGGGTCCGCTTGTACCCCAGTAAAAGTGAAACAAACATGATCGGTGGATCCAGTATCCACCACCCATAAATGGGAGGCATTTGCTAAGCAAGTTTCAACAACTAGTGCGTGAGAACAGTCGTCCTCCAATGTCCCTTTTCACCGCAGCTTAAAACATTTTCCTTTTGGTACTTTCTTGACACCCATCCAATTAAAGTGCCTTTTCTCTTACTTTTTCTTAGTGATGAGTTTGCTTTGGATCGACCACTTTTTCTTTTCTTGAGTCTTGCCTTCCATTGGCCTAGATCTTGAGAAAAAGACTTTTTGGTCACCAATGCTTAAATCTTTCTTTCCTAAATGCTTCTCAATTTTCTCCAAGGCTTCTTGTAGAGTGTCCATAGTAAACATGTGATCCATTTCATCACAAAACTACAAAAAAACTCATCAAAACACCTTGGAAGAGTTAGGAAAAGAAATTCAATTTGGGTCTCATCACAATACTTAAAAATGCAGAGATAGGCAAGCTTGTTAAAATGACATTTTATTCTCGAGAACATGCCCCTACGGGTGTTCCTCACCATTTTTAGTCTAGCCACATCGTCGTTTTTAAACTGATTGATCATGCGGTCTTTTGTCAAAAATATTTTTTCAAGACTTTGCATAATTTCCGCAGCAGATTCAACACCTTCATGAATGTATCTCAAATAACCGCACGGTGAAGTCAAGATTATACGCTTCATAGGTTCGTTATCCCCGCTCCCCGATATTATACAAGTATCTTTCAAGATCGATGATCCTTCAAGAGGCTTACGAGGCGTGGGTACATCAAGAACCCAATGATGTTGTATTTGTGCAAAGGAGGACAATAGTAAGTTTACGACTCAATCAATGAAGTTTTCACCCAAGAAGCAAATTGTCTTTAAGTATATTGAGCAAATGGATTAAAAGGTTGCGACATGATGAATCGAAATAAATAATATTATGCATAAGCACAAATATATCACAAAAATTCGATCACATGTTTCATATTAAAATCTCAAAAATATGAACATGCATCACCCAACATCTCAAAAACAGTTTTAAATAAGCCACGTGGGGTGGGTCATTATTTAAACACATTCAAGCAAAAGTTACAAACAAGAACAATTTACAAACCTTTAATAACTAGATTAATAGTTGGCTCCTTTTTGACCAATATAAAATTGACAGGGACTTGGGGAAGTATATGCATATCAATTTTATACCTAAGTAATAACCATGATTAAATCTGTAATTATTATTTTTTTTTGAACGAGCCTCGTGGGGAGGGTCATCGCCGCCACTAGTAATAATCCACAATCATCCATCCGAATTTATTCATGTGAAAGCTATCTTTTTGACCGTCCCCTGCGGGGGAAATTTCTCCAAAAGAATTCACAAATAAATAAATCATGGAGGTCAAAATTAATTCAATTTTATTATCCATAAAATTGTCAATTAATTGTTTAAGCATACTTAGTAATTTTCGAAAAGTGAGATTTTTTCAAAACGTTTTTCTCATGCATCGCAAATTTAAACACAATTTAAATAAGCATAAAATAATGCATAAATATCAAGACAAAAAAATAAACATATTGGGCACATATATCCAATTGTCACGGTTAATTTTTGTCATGTCTTGATCTCGAGAAATCGTCTTCTTTGCCTTCATCGTTCATCTCGAAAAGGTTCGCCACGCCTAGTGACGCCATCGACCGGGCTCGCGGGGTCGGAGTGCACGTCTTGCACTCCCGCCATGTGCCGACGGGCGCTTGGCGCGATATATTCCTGTCGCCAAGACTGTCGCCAATGGGTGTTTCTACGCCGCCGGTGAGAACTCAGGGTCGGCGTCGCGGATCGACCGTAGCGCGCCAAGACTATACTCACCTGTGTCGCACAAGCCAGCATCGCCCCGCCGCGCCGCTTTCGGTGATCCCATAGCACAACGGGTTTCGCCCATGCCGTCTTACGCTCCGCCCGGGTCGCGTCGTCGTGGCGTGCCTCCCTTTGGCACGTGTCGCGCGATGCACACTTCTGCCCGATTCGGATCCCGCTTTTAATTCTTCATCTCGCCTCCGCTTTCGATCCGGTTACAATTTACTTTACAAAATAAATAAACCTAGATCTAGACTAGTCTATTACATTGATTAAATCAAACAAATTCTAATCTACTCGTGGATTTTCTCACGAGGCAAAAAACGAATTGAATGAATCGAATTAAAAAACCACAATTTATATGCATGCATAAATAAACACATTAAATTCCATGACAATTGGATACCGGAAAAAGATCTAGCAATTCTACTATCCAATTTCAAATTTAATGAAAACAAACTAAATTACAATTTAAAATTCAGAGCCCGAAACCGTGGCTCTGATACCAGTTGTTGGGGAATTAATTGCACGGATCTATTCGGGATGAATATTTAAATACAAATTTAATTCTTACAATTATTACTAGCATGAATTAATCATATATTAATTCAAATAATAATTCAACAACAAATCACGATAAAACAGTTCACATAAATCCTACGACGCTGAATCACACGGGGTTTACGTGAACTAACCTCTTGGAGTGGCAATGGTCTCGTCGATAAAAACACACCAAAAAGCCTTCCCAAGTATTCCCTAGTCCTTGCTCGTCAATCCGGTGGAAGGAAGCTCGCGAACAATTAACACAAGGGAAAATAAAATTTTGTTGCACCACCTTTGTGGATTTACTAATTTTTCCAGCACATGGAATTGTACTAAGGGATGAAGAAATCATCCCCTATTTATAGATAGGTGGGTGGCGATTTTTTTGTCATGGAATAGGAGGAAAAAATCTTTTTCTTGATCTCCAAGAAATCTTGAATATATCTCCTATATTCTTTTCTCCATAATAAAAATATTCCATAAAATCCCACCTTCTCTTGTTATGGTTATTTTCAAAAAAATAAGGATAAAGATTCCAAGATTTGGATCTTCTTGAAATTATGAGATATACCTGTATTGCAAGAATACATATCTTCCATAATATCTTTTCAAGAAAATCAAGAAAATCTTTCTTTCCCTTATTCTTTCAAAATTTTCGAAAATAACATATAAATAACCAAGTGGGAGATTTCTTGAATTTAATGAGATAATCTTGTATTTCAAGAATACATATCTTCATTCCATAACAAAATTCAAAGAAAATCTTTCTCCCCTTTTATTTATATTTTTCGAAATTAATGATGAAAAATAGCAACAAAATTTATTTTATTTTTAAACACCTTTTTCAGTTATTAGACTTTATGTTGGGCTACTTGAGGGGCCTTTAGGAGAATTAAGATTGGACCTTCCAATGGATCTTGAATTATCAATATTGAGCCACAATATTATTCAAGCCCATAAATATTAATTAATCCCACTACATAATTATTATTGCACTATCCATCTTAACCCATATTACAATCAATATGGCTCCCGGTTATTATTTCCCGTGTTTAAGATTATCTAGCCCATTAATTAATTCAAGCCACTGAAATAGCTTTCCATTAATTAATATCTTTTATCCTTGGTAAAGGAACCGTTCAACATTATTATCCATACCAGAAACTAGTTCCACTTGCAACATTTGGTATGATAAAACTTATGAACCTCCCAAGGGGGCAAATCGAACAAGCGTACTTGCACACGATTCTCCGTATTAAATCTTAGCAATCGTATGTGACCAATAATATTGCCCAAGATATAAAGTATTGAATCTCGTTGATTCTCTACCCGTAATAAGTTAAAGCAATAATTTCTAACCACACACGATCCTATTTAAGGGACGAAGATTAAGAAATAACGAACCACTGAGGTCTAATTCTTCCTAGTTCAGTTCTGAAGAATTTGTCCTCCTGTAGGTCCTATTCAGTGCACTAAACATGCACTAGTGTAATCTCTTGGTCAAGACAAGCCAATCTGAGCCTTACACTTCAACCTTTCACGATGGATTGTTCATTTCCATCTAGGTCGTGAATGGTGTACTTTTGGTTACAAGGGACTGTTAATTTAATCTTCTGTGATATGGTATCACTAAATTAACTACAATGTAACACGTACTATTTATTGAACAGTTGTGCAGTAAATATATGTAACATTCGATGATATTTAAAGCATCAGTGATAAACAATTTATTTCAGTAAATAAGACCGAAATTCAGTTTGATTATACAAAGTAAAAGTATACTTTTCAGTATAATCCCAACACTTGGAAGAGGTCAGATCATCTCTACATACTAGAGAGTTGCGACATAAGGCAAGTTGTGGAAGTTCATATAATCAGGCCGTTGGACTAGTAGCTAGTGGGAACAAGGGACCTAAAAAATCGGGGAAGAAGAAATTCAAGAAGCCTGGGTCTAAGGGTCCTAAACCAGAAGATATATGTGACTACTGCAAAGAGCCAGATCATTGGAAAAATGATTGTCCGAAGAAGAAAAAGAAAGAGGAAAGCAAAACATGTACTGTTGCTGTTGCTAAAGAAGATGGCACCAACTCCGAGGAGGATGACATTGATGTGTGGGTTCTTGATTTTGGGGCATCTTATCATATATGTCCGCGTAGAGAGTGGTTTATAACTTACGAGCAAGTGGTTGGATGCAATATTTCTATGGCCAACAGTTCAGTTTGCAAGGCGGTTGGAATAGGCTCAATTCAATTACGGACACATGATGGTAAATTTTGCACATTGAATGATGTTAGGCATGTTCCACAAATGACGAAGAATCTGATATCACTTAGTCTTCTAGAAAGTAAGGGTTTCAGTTTCAAAGGTGAAGGTGGAATTTTGTATGTCTACAAGGGTGGTTCTAATGTGGTTCTGAAAGGTGTGAAGCGAGGAACTTTGTACTTTTTGCAAGGTTCAATGCTATCTGACTCTGCTGTTGTTGCATCATCGGAAGTTCACAAAAACGACTTGACTAAGTTGTGGCACGTGAGATTTGACCACATGGGTGAACGAGGGATGCAAATTTTGTCGAAAGAGAATTTTCTTGGTGGCCACAAGTGCAATGGTCTTGGTTTTTGTGAGCACTATGTTTTTGGGAAGCTTCATTGCAACAAGTTTCCCAAGACAATTCATAGAACAAAAGGCACACTTGATTATATCCATTCTGATTGTTGAGGTCCTTCTCGTGTTGGATCTTTAGGAGGCAAATGACTTGGGTAATTATGATGAAGCATAAAAGTGAAGCTTTCAAGAGTTTCAAGCAATGGAAGGCATTAGTGGAAAATCAAGCAGTAAGAAAAGAAAAAAAAGGTTCGAATCGATAATGGTGCGAATTCGTTCTTCTAATTTCGATGAGTTCTGCAAAATGAATGGATCGCAAGACAACATATGGTACAGGATACACCACAAAAAAATGGTGTAGCAGAACGCATGAATCAGACACTTCTGGATAGAGCTCGATGCATGCTCTCTAATGCTGGATTAGCCCGAAGATTTTGGGCAAAAGCGGTCAACACGGCATGTTACCTGATAAATCGCGCACCTCACACAGGTATCAACCTCAAATCACCTTATGAGGTGTGGTCTGTTAAGTCTGATGATTACTCTAATTTGAGAGCTTTTGGGTGTACTGTTTATTATCATGTAAATGAGGGTAAATTGGAGCCAAGGGCGAAGAAAGGAGTTTTTGTGGGCTATGGAAACGGTGTTAAGGTTTATAGAATCTGGTCTCCATCAGAAAGCAAAGTCATACTTAGCAGAAATGTTATTTTTTTATGAAAATTCTATGTTTAACCCCACTGTGAAGTCTATCGTTGTATCAGAAAACAATAGCATTGACAAACAGGTGGAGCAGAGTGAGTCACAAAAGGAAGATGGAGAACAACACTCACATTCTGACACCGAGCTGAAAGATACATCACCACCATAATCTCAACCATCTGAGACAAGACCGTACAGTATAGCTCTTGATCGAGGTAGAAGGATTGGAGTTGAGGCTCCAAAGCTTTATAGGTTTGAGGATATGGTGGGTTATGCACTACAGGTTGCTGAAGAGGTGGATTCTCATGAGTCATCCACCTACAAAGAAGCTGTTACATGTACAGAGTCTACCCAATGACTTGCTGCCATGGGAGATGAGATGCAGTCACTTCACAAGAATATGACTTGTGAGTTAATCAAGAAGCCTCTGGAGAGAATGATTATTACATGCAAGTGGATCTTCAAGAAGAAGGAAGGAATATCACCTGCTGAGGGTATCAGGTATAAGGCAAGAGTTGTTGCTAGGGGGTTCCATCAGAAAGAGGGAGTAGACTATGATGAGATTTTCTCATCTGTGGTCAGACATACTTCTATTAGAGTGTTACTTCAAATGGTAGCACATCAGGACCTGGAGCTTGAACAAGTTGATGTGAAGACAACTTTTCTACATGGAGAGTTGGACAAAGAGATATACATGACCCAGCCAAATGTTTTTCAAGTTCCCGGGAAAGAAGAGTATGTTTGCAAGTTGAAGAAGTCCTTATATGGGCTAAAGCAATCTCCAAGGCAGTGGTACAAGATATTTGATGGTTATGTGACACATCTTGGCTACAACAGGAGTCCGTATGATAGTTGTGTGTATCACAACAAGATGGAAGATGATTCATTTATCTACTTGGTCTTATATGTTGATGATATGTTGATAGCTACAAAGAACAAGTTAGATATATAGAAGCTAAAAGGTCTTCTCAGTGCTGAATTTGAGATGAAGGATTTGGGTGCTGCCCAGAAAATTTTGGGAATGGAGATTCATAGGGATAGAAGTCAGAAGAAGCTTTTCCTTTCACAGAAGGATTATATTCAGAAGATATTATCAAGGTGTTGTGCCCTCCATTAAATCAGTCAAAGTCAACCTGCCACGTGTTAGTCGAGCGAACACGTGGACCAATACAAAAGAAGGAGATCCAGCTAAACACAAAGGAGCTCGCCAGATAGGCAAGCATGTTAGGACAACCACGGAAGCACCACGCAAGCTCGCCACATCAGGAGAGCACACGCAACTCAAACCAGCCCCCATTCCAATTGGCAAGCGGAATGCTCGCCCGGGGGCTCACTGGACATGCTCGCCGGTTAGGCGAGCCCACTACGGGGACCTGAACTGAAGTAATGGAGAGGTAAGAGAGAATCAAAGCAAGTCCAAACTCTTCTCTCCATCATAAGCAAATCCAGCCCCCTATGATTTATCACCTGGGGGCCATTTCACCTGCACACCAGGCGAACACGCGAGGCAAAAGACTCCATATTCTCTGTCAAACCATGGTCGACCATATAGAGTCGAGCACTTGTCTAAACAAAGAAGATGAGCACGACTCACATAACATTTAAGACAGTCACCGCTTCAAAGAATGACCACCGGATGACGAGTAGAAGACTTGCCAGAGGAAAGGACGTGTGTATACCATATAGGGCATCAGGGACACATGGCATAACCTCGTGTAATCTTGCATGTCAAGAAATAGCCAGCTCATGCTAGGCAAGGCACCACATGCTTGCCAAACTAGTATAAATAGACCCTCTGAGGTCAAATAAAGGGATCACAAATTGTCCCCCTGTCTACTGTGTTACTTGCTTTCCCTCTCATATTTACACGTGTGTTCGTCACATACACTTGTGCTCGTCACATCATATCTTGTTTGTTATGTTGTTAAATACACAACACCACATCATAATTTCCACATAAGACGGCTAACAACAATTGGCACTAGAAAGAGGGTCACTAACCAACACAAAATGCCTAACCCAAACACTATAGAAACCGAGGCAGAAAAAAGAAATAAAATGCCTCAATCGAAAAATACGTAGACCGAGAAAGCGGTACATAGCCCATCTCGCGTTCAAGGAGAGGCTCAACGACAACCTCAAGAAAATCCGCCTCCAGAAGACGTAAATCTGGAGGGCATAGCCAAGGATCCGGCGGCTACCACCAAAGCCATAAATTTCTTGTTAAAGGCTCAGAAGGAACGAGCAGAAAAAGAGTTGGCTAAACAAAAATCCCCTGAAGATGATGACCTACGCTCGCATACACTCGATAGCGAGCAGGTTAGGAAAAAAACCGCAGCCAAAAAGCAAGCTAAATAGGTGGCCGAAGATTTGTCCGATGGAGTACGTCCCCAAGGCTCTTAAGGATCGGATGGAAAAACACCGGCATATGGATCCCAGGAAAGAGCCGCGGGTGAATGCATCAATTTATTCAACCCCGCATGCTCGCCATCACCTGGAAAAGGAACCGATACCAGAAAAATCGGTAGGGACAAGATTGTCTATTCGCCACCGCCTAACAAATCCGGAGCAACCACAAAGGGAAGAACGACACCACCATGAGCGTGGCCACCAGAGTCATCGAGGTAGAGCCTATCCCCATTCGGGGTCTGTTGCCTCCACCAAGTTCGCTGAAATGCAAAAGGCTATCGAAAGCTTACAAGCTGATCTGGCGGCATCAAAGGGGATACCGCGACTCGGCCACTTGCCTTGCTCGCCTTTATCCCCGGTGATCATGTTCGCCACCGTACAGGAAAAAGTGGCAAAGAAGCGCCCACCGATCCCAATGTTCGATGCGGAATCTGATCCACATGTTCATCTCAGTAAGTATTCAGATTTCATGATCGTCTTAGGCGCCACGGACGCTACACAGTGCCGGTCCTTTCCTATGACTTTGGACGATCGAGCACATCGATGGTTCTCAACTTTGCCCGCTGCGTCTATTACATCTTTCACTCAATTGGGGCAAAAATTCCTGTCCCACTTCTCATCAATGTGTGCTCGCCAGGCTCCAATGCAGAGGTTAGCACATTTTTCAAAAATGAAATGCGAATCAGATATAACATATATTGAAAGGTTCGACAAGTGTCTCTTTGATGGGGCCACTGTGGAAGAGGACGCTAAGGTTCTCACGGTGGTTGGGGGTCTCACCCTCAATACTGATATGTGGAAGGCTATGCATCAGGATTGGCCGAGCACATACACCCAATTTCACGAACGAGCGGCCAAGATCATAACCATGCAAGAGTTGCTCGCCCAGTCACGGGTCGGGCAAGAAGGGGCGACCAGGAAAGTGGTCACCAACAAGAAACCTGTCGCAGAAGGCGGATACAAGGCTCTGGGTTCTTTCAAACCTTTTGAAAGTTCTGAAACATATATTCTCTGGGGTGTTCTCGGTGTTGCACCTGAGACAGATTATAGTCAGATCAAAGACCAGTATCTACTAGAGCCACCTCGGCGGATAGACAGAAGAAAGGACAACCTGGATCCGACCAAGTTCTGCTCATATCACAAGTTCATCGGACACTATACCAACGAATGTCGGGATTTGTTACGACAACTTTGGAAGTTATATGAGGAAAACCGCCTCACTCGGTATTTAAAGAAACCGGCGAGCAGAGAGGCTCGAAAGGAGCAACTAGGCGATCTTAAGAAAAAACATAAGGCAGAAGAAGTATTGGACAATGAAGCGGAAGAATTCCGACGATAGTTGGATCTACCAAAGAAAGGTGCCCCTACTACCGATAAAGGTCGAGCGGGGCAAGAAATAAACATGGTGCGCCCAGCACATGGGCCGGTTGGGGGTTGCTACCAGGAACCCACTTTGTCGAACAGGCGTAAGAAAATGGAGTTGCGCTCCATGAAGGGAATCCACCAAGTAAGTGTGGCGAGCACGTCAGCTGCCACTCTACCTACCCATTAGATCATTTTTTCAGAAGACGATATCGATGGCATCATCACCCCACAAAATGACTCACTGGTGATCAGTGCCCGATTACTCGGGTTAAAGGTACATCGACTCTTAATCGATACTGGAGCTTATGCCAACATTCTGTTCGTCAATACTCTGCGTCTGATGGAGAAACAAGTAGGAGATCTTAGCGCCTACATCGAACCATGTGATAACACCATCATGGGCTTTGGGGATGCTATAACCCGGCCTTATGGTTTGATTAGGTTAGGTGTAGAGTTAGAGTCCTCTAGAGACCCGAACATCCGACAAACTAGAATGCTAGATTTTGTAATCGTCGATGTTCCGTCTACTTACAATGGGTTTCTAAGCCACTTAAGTCTGAAATAATCACATACTTGAGAGCAAATTTAGACGTATTCGCGTGGTCGCATAAAGATATGGTAGGCATTGATCCCAAACATGCGTGCCATCATCTCAATATCAACCCGACGTAAATTTCGGTTATTCAGAAACGTAGAAAGTTTGGTCTGGAGAAATATATGGTGCTGGACGTTGAGGTAAAAAAGCTTCTCGATAACAAGCTTATTCGGGAGGTCCAATGCCCCAAATGGCTAGCAATTTCTGTGCTCGTCAAAAAGCCTAATGGTACGTGGAGATTATGCATAGATTTTACTGATCTGAATAAAGCATGCCCCAAAGATAATTTTCCAGTACCACACATCGACTATCTGGTCGCCAGTACAACAGGGCATGAACTCATGACCTTCATGGATGCATTCGCCGGGTACCATCAAATTCACATGTACCCGGACGACCAGGAAAGCACTTCATTTTGCAACGGGAAAAATATGTTATGCTGGAAGCGCATGTCATTTGGGTTGAAAAATGCTGAGGCAACATATCAGAGGTTGGTAAACAAAATGTTTGACGAGCATATTGGGCGGACAGTTGAGGTGTACATCGATGACATCATGGTCAAAAGCGAACACAAAGAAAACCACCTCGACCATCTCACCCAAACCTTTGATATTCTCCGAGCATACAACATGAAGCTAAACCCCAAGAAATGTAGTTTCGGAGTTCACTCGGGAAAGTTTATGGGGCACATTGTTAGTCAACGAGGAATCGAGGCAAATCCATCAAAGATTCAAGCTATGCTCGACATGCAGGCCTCCATAAACAAAAGGAAGTCCAAAAGCTAACAGGGCGTTTATCAGCTTTAAACCGGTTCATCTCACAAACCGGAGACAGATGTAAGCCATTTTTCGATGCTTTAAAGAAAGGTACATTCTAATGGACCGAACACTGCCAAAGTGCATTCGAGTCCCTTAAACTATACCTGACGGACACACAGACATTATCCAAACCCATGCCCGACGAGCAGCTTTACTTGTACTTAGTAGCCTCTGAACATGCTATTAACACTGTGCTCGTCCGGGCAGACGGGGCAACTCATCTAACAGTATATTACGTAAGTAAAGTGCTGAAGGATGCTGAGCGATATTCACCACTAGAGAAACTTGCATATGCTCTTATTATGAGCGTCCGCAAGTTACAGCCATACTTCTTCGATCATTCTGTTGAAGTGCTCACCACTTTTCCACTATGACAAGTATTACATCGACCAGATACGGCGGGAAGGTTGTTGAAATGGGCTATCGAGTTGGGCCAATTTGGAATTACTTTCGCACCTCGAACGGCGATCAACGGTCAGGAACCAGAACACGAAATTGATCAACCATGGCATATGTTTGTCGACGGGTCTTCGACGAGCATGAGAGCCGGGGCGGGCGTGGTACTAATCAGCCCTTCCCGACAAACTTTTTCAACTTCCATTCGATTTAATTTCCAAGAAACCAACAATGAAGTCGAGTATGAAGCACTGGTCGGTGGTCTACATGTAGGTCCCGAATGGGTTTCAGTGAGGGTGGAAGTCTAGAGGGGAGGGGTGAATAGACTTCCAAAACTCTTTGTGGATCAGGTGTGATATGCAAGTATGCCTGATCAGAGTGTGGTGTGAATCAATATGGACTGATATCCGACTTACTGATCTGTATGAACCAGATTAGTTCGACGTCTATCAGTTTAACTGATGGTGCGGAAGATTAGTTAACCCTTGTGAAAACCAGTTTTACTCAATAAGATTCCGGTGCAATCTGTTTTAAGATCAGATGACTAAAGTGTCGAGCTGATCAGTTCAGTAGCTTGATGCTAATCTGAACCAGATGGGAATATGCATGCAGATAACAAGTAGTGTGCAGTTGAGTGTAAAGTAAGATAAATGCACACATATTTATAGTGGTTCGGACAACTTGTCCTACGTCCACTCTCCCCTATCAGCAGGGGCACCAACTTAACCAACTGGACTTAGTTTAATGTGTTAGTCCAACACAGTACAACCAACAGATGTTTCACGAGTTCTCACTCAACCAATCCCAGAAATCAGATCTAGAAACCCTAGACTGAAATCTTGCTATAACAAACTTAACCTAACTTTTGTTTGGGTATAAGATTTGTAATGTTCCAACTGGAATACTATCCTATCTTCTAAGTAGCCTAAGGCTTGAGGATAAGTATTCTATGCTAAGAACAATGGGATGAACACTTAAGAATAAATCTTGAGTTTGTGTTCTTCATGCGAAAATCTTGATAGCTTGAGTTTGATGATAATTTTCGTATCCTTACTATGAAGGTTTGATCCCATATATATAGGCACAAAATCGAACTAGCCGTTGGAGAGCAATTCGAATTTTGGTCTATTTTAGGTAGCTAGCAGGCTTGATTTTGACGTGCTCAGAAAGGCCATGCCGTCTTCATGCAATTTTGTCCTTTCTAGCCGTTTGGCCTGATAAGCCATATCCTGCATAGTCAGATCCGTACATACGTGTCGAATCCTTAGTGGCTAACAAGTACACTGAATTCGGCGCCTTGTAAAGTCAGCATTTTTAACACTCTTCTAGTCTGATGACAGTCGAATGTCTTTGATAAGTAGATATGCTTATCACTTTTCTAACTTAGCTCTTCCTGATCAGTATAGCACTGATCAGTAAACTTGAGTCTTCTGATAAGGTTGTCTTAACTTCAACCTATCGACTCTGCTGATGTCCTTCCTACTGGTCTTCTGTTCTTAGCTTCTGATCTTCGCTTCTTATCTGAACCTATACATATTGAGTTCCCCCTCAATATGTGACCTAGTCTAATACATCAAGTTGTCTAACATGTTCAGCTGGACTCCTATCATCAACAGTCGACTAACAGGTTCGACTTGTCCTATTACAACTGTTTTGGAACTTCCATCAAAACTACAAATTTCCCAACAATTTCGCCCTTTTTGATGGAACCAAAACATTAATAAGAAAGGATGCTGAACATTAGTTAAACAAATAAGCAAGAGAGATAGTAAATTAGAAGACAATGAGAGTTTGTCTTAAGATCAGAAAAATAAGATATTTCATTAAGGATGATGTATCAGTACAAGTACATTCTGATCTTACAGTAGTCTTCTAAAAGACTTCAAAATCTCTCTTCCAAAGGAACATCACATAAGTCGAAGAGCCTTGCCTTGATTTCTGCAGCTTTACCTTCATCAATAATGTCGTCTTGGGCAACGGATTTGTTGAGAGTTGCATTAAAGGCAATCTTGTCCAGTTTCCCATCTGGAGTCTTCTTGTAATCCATAACTTCAATTTCTGGCTCAATAGGTGTGCAGCTCAGCTTCTTTGCTTCTCTCATCACATTGCCATAAAATATTGGATGTTTGTTACTCAACCAGTCTCTGAATATTTCATTCTTGTCTTCACTGGTTGGAATAACTATGTTGATGTATGCTGATATGTACCATTCACCTTTGATCAGTTTCCACTCTTTGACCACATTCTTATCTGGTCGTACAATCAGATCCACCTCAGCATCCAGAATTGGTTCTAGGAATTGCGAACCTTCACCAGCTCCACCAACAATGCCTTTCTTCTTCTTCAGCTAGTAAGCTTTGTCAAGGCGTGCTTCTTCTTCTAGTTGTAGTTGTTTCTCTGGATCAACCTTCTTCTGTTCTATAGCTTTCTTCTTCTTCACGACTGGTTTCTTCCCTTTTCTGGCATGGTCATCAGATTCCGTAGAGGAAGAGATGACTTCTGCTCGTTCCAACTCTGCAGCTTTCTTTGCATCTTTCTTCATGCGTTTCTTCTCAAGAGTTATTTGAATACCAGCTACAAAGTTTTCTACCTGATTTAGCCTGCCCTGAACCTCAACATCCTTCTCCTCTTCCCCCTTTTTGGTTCCCTGAAAAAGAGCTTTTAGCTCAGTACAAAGGTTGTCAATCTGCATTTTAAGGTCCTATTGTAAATTCTGGAGGGCAGGAGACTCAATACTGGGATCAAGTTGAGCATGTTCAACAACCGCCAGCATAGATATTTGAGCTTTGTCTACTATGGAGCTGACTTTGTCGAACAGTCCATCCAGCTTGTCAGCAGAGGAGCTCACCCTCTGGGTTGCAACATTCATTTCTTCTTGCATTTTGCTCATCTTGGCAACTGTTCATTCATCATTAAGGTGAACTGATGATTTCTGCTTTCTTCTATCTTGGCCATCTACTGAGTCATTTCCAACATTTTGTCCGCAGTAGTATCCCTTATGTCTTCACTCATATGCATGCAGTGCTTGAATACATTTTCCCTTTCGGTTCGATTGCGGTCTCAATTTGCCTTGGAACAAAGAAGCTAACATCATCCCAGAACATATGTGCCATGTTCGCACGGAATGTGTTCTTGATGTACTTCATCAAATTCTCTTCAAAAGAAGGAGAGGTTTGGAGAATATGCATAACCTGACCTACCGATGATGAGGGGCCTTCGACCTCCATTTCCTCAGCTTGACTCCCTCCAGAAGTTAGATCTATGAAGTGCTCGACTGATTGTGCCTCGGCTGACGGGGACTTTGCCGCATCTCTTAGCAGCTTCATGGCTGACTCGCCGGACTGTTGGCTCTTCCACAATCTTCATCTCTTTTGCAGTCTGTTCAGTATCAGCCATCTGTTCAAAAATTTCTTCAACCTGAATAGGTCCACCAGAGCTGATTCCTCATCAACTGTCTTCATTTGCTGCATGGTACGGCTGTATCTGACCATTTTGTCTGTGAGCTCTCGGTGCATTGGGGTATCTGGCATCCCCAGATGTCTTGTGATCAGACCAGCCACAGCATCATCAGATATTAGATCGGGAGCAGTTTCAACCCCAGCTAACTTCCTCATTTGCAGCTCATACTCCAGAAATGGACGTACTCCACCTTTCTGTTCAAGAACTGTACCAAAATCTTCGAATTTCTTCAATCTGATGTCTCTCCATGTGAGTACATCAAGAACTGCAGTTTTGGTATCTTGTTTGATTGACAGTTCAGGATATCTGTCCTCCAGCATTTTCTCTAGCCTCCTTCTGATGATCTTTTCAGTAAAAGAAAGAACCTATGGTTCTGGTTCAGGAGAGGATGATGGAGAGAATGGTACAACAGTAAGTGGATCAGGATCAACCAATGGTGTAATGGAGGAGACAGCAGGTTGAGCAGATTCAGTTGAGACAGGAACGGTCATTTGTGGTGCATCAGCTTGAGCAGTAGTAGGCGGAGTAGTCTTCGAAACTTGACCAGGTCCCCTCGGGGCAATCTGCTGAGTGGAATATCATCATCAGAATCAGTTGGTTCATCCACCAGTTTCAGCTCTTTTCTCTTTCCTTTACCAGCAATTGGAGCACTAGGTGCTGACTTAGTTCTTTTCGCAGCTGGTTAGGCTGGTTCTTTCAGAGTAATCCCTTTCTCTGGTTTCCGCGCAACAACTTTCCTCTTCTGGCCAGTTGTCCCCTTCTTGCGCACTTCTGTTGCTGGTTTAACAACAACCTTCTCATCATCATCAGCAAGTCCAGGAATTGACTTGTCGTTGATCAGCATCTTCTTGTGAGCAAGAACGTACGGGATCATTTCATCCTCACTCCATTCACGGTCCTTCAGCATATTGATCAAAATTAAGGACACCTTGTGCAGCATAGTGATTTTTGCACTGAGGACAATCTTGCCTCCTTCTTCCACAAACTTTGCTGATTCCTCCAACAGCCTCCTCTTCAGATACTCAAGCCAGTTGATCCTTACTTTATCAATGATGGCAGACATAATCCGAGCCTTTTCTTGCGTGACTGCATCAAAATTGTAGGTTATACCAGCAATCACCTTTTGTACGATGTCAAATAGAAGGCGGTATTTTCTTTTCAACATAGGTTTCTTGAAACCCTTAGTGTGATGTGAGTCGTCCGAACGGAGAAGGTGTTTGATGATAGTGCTGCCTTCTTCGATTCGGTATGAATCTGGCATAATCCCATCAGCCGGTGCCAGTAGTCGGAAGATTCTGTGGAGATCTTCATTGATAATTTCTAGATGCTCACCTTGCACCTCCGAATACAATACACCCTCATGGTCTCTCAATTTGTAAAGAAATTCGAGAGAACCATCCAAAATTATCGAGTCGGCACTCGCCGAACAATAGGTCTTTAGACCATTTCTTCTCAAAAGGTCCAAAATTTCCAGAGACTCGGAGTCTGTGGTGGTTCTAAAATCGACGCATCGTTCCTCTATCACTTCGTCAGTAAAATCCCGAAAAATTGGATCCTCCATTTTCGGTAAGACTTGTGATGAAGAATGTGCAGTCTCTGTAACTTTTTTGCCTTTGGTGCCATTTCTGCGAAAGAATGATATTAGATTTGTAAAGTAAGCAAAAATTGTGCAATATATTCTTAAGCATATTAAATGAAGCTCAAACCCTAAATTAATTACCAGTAGTAAGAAACAAATGATTTTGACAATAAAATTTTGGTGATTTACTTTCGAATAGCAGTGAGAAAGTGTGTAAAGTTTTTTTTTAATGAATGTTGCAGAGAAAATTGTGAAAGTGATGAAGTGTTGGGAAGTTTTGGGGTTTTTAATCGAGAGGGAAAAAAACAATCATCTTCAAATGCGGAAATCAAAACGACGTCTACGTTTGATCAACGGTGGAAATGAGGCGGTTTTAAAAGGTTAAAATCGTGCGGTCAAGGAACATATAGACCACAACTTTTGGATTTAAAAGTGCGTAATTAATGCATTTAATACATGGGCCTCGCGTCCGCATTTAATGAAGAGTCAGTATGACGTCATTTATATATTAATATATATGCAAGCAATACATAAATGAAAACAAAAAATAGCAGGGAATCAGGAATACGTATCTGATTGACTGATATTATAATCAGTCAATTACCACATGTGTAGATTCCTGTTATCCTTTTCTGATTTCTGATGTGTCGATCTTAATTTACCCTCTAATCCTTAGTTATTTCCCAACAATCCTTTCACTAGATAAATTTCCTACTGATCTTTCTTATTAGTTGAAGTTCCCTCTTTACCAGTTATTCTCTTTTCTGATCAGTTTCCTACTGATCTCTCCTGATCAGATGAAGTTCCCCCTTCATTTGATCTTTTTACTTGGTCAGTTTCTTAACCAACTGGTGTTGGAAATTAGACCACCAAAATATTCTGGTGCGTCTTCTCCAAGATCCAGCAATCCTAGCTCGTTGCACAATTCTCTAAATCTAATTTCTGCTAGGGGCTTAGTTAAGATGTCAGCTCTTTGCTTATCAGTATGAATCTTTTCCATTCTGATGTTTTTTCTTTTCTGCATGGTCTCTTATAAAATGATGATGTCCACATGTTTGCATCTCGTAATGCGAATCGGGTTTTGAGTGATAAGAATCGTGACTATTATCATCACGAAAAAATAGGCACATTCGTAGCTACAATGTTATAATCCCTCAGCTGCTGACATAGGCAGAGCAGTTGGGAGCAATAGCTTCCTGCGGCCATATATTCTGCTTCAGTAGTAGATGTGGCAACAGATGTCTGCTTCTTAGAGAACCAAGAGACCAACTTACTTCCCAAAAAATGACAGGTACCCGATGTTAATTTTCTGTCTATCCTACAACCTCCATAATCAGAATCAGAGTACCCACTAAGCTCTAGATTATAATATGCTGGATACCATAAATCGAGGTTTACAGTACCCTTCAGATACTTAAGAATCCGCTTAGCTGCTTCCAGGTGGCTCTGCTTCGGATTTGTCTGAAATCTGGCACATACCCCCACTGCAAAGGTTATATCTGGTCTGCTGGTAGTTAGGTATAATAGAGATCCAATCAAAGCCCTATACTCTTTGTGATTAATTTTCTTACCACCTTCATCTGGGTCCATTTTGAAAGAGGTCATCATTGGAATTCTAGCTTCATTGCAATTCTGAACACCATACTTCGCCTGGCAGATGAAGATCCCTGTATGAGCTTGTTTGACTTGAAGACCTAGAAAGTAGCTCATTTGACCCATCATGGACATCTCGAATTTTCCTTGCATCAGTTTACTAAATTTCTAGCATAGTTTCTGATTAGGAGAGCCAAAGATTATACCTTCCACGTAGATATGAACCATCAGAATATCTTCACCGTCTTCAATTCTGAACAAGGTCCTATCAATCAAGCCCTTGGTGAAACCATTTTCTGTCAAGAACTGGGATAGTGTATCATACCATGCTCTAGGAGCCTATTTCAGTCCATAAAGAGCTTTTCTTAAACTGTACACTTGGTTGCTCATTTCAAAGCCAGGTGGTTGTTCAACATAAACTTCCTCAACTAGTACCCCATTTAAGAATGCACTCTTTACATCCATCTGATACACAGTAAATCCCCTATGAGCGGCATAAGCCAGAAATAGCCGAATGGCTTCCAGACTAGCGACTGGTGCAAAGGTTTTATCATAATCAATCCCATCTAATTGTGAATATTCCTTAGCAACAAGTCTTGCCTTATTTCTGGTTATCACATTGTGCTCATCCTTCTTGTTCTTGAAGACCCACTTAGTACCAATCACATCTTGATGAGATAGCCTGTCTACAAGTTCCCAAACTTGATTCCTTTCAAACTGCTCTAATTCTTCTTGCATGGCTTGAATCCAGCTTGCATCTTGTAGAGCTTCTTCAACCGTTAGTGGTTCCTTCAAAGACATATAACAACAATACATTGCACTTTCACCAATCTGGTGTCTAGTTTTGACTCTATCAGATGGGTTTTGGATGATCAGATCAGTTGGATGACTGGTTATCCAGGTCCTTCTGTCCTGATTATCATCAGTTTGGAGAACATCCTCCTCCTCTGATAAAGATTCATCACTAGAGACTGGGAGAGGTACTTGAGTAAGATCCACTTGGCATGGACATATCTCAGCTGATGTTGGACTCATCATGTGTTGAAGTCTGTCCGCCGGAACATCAGGTGTTCCCCCTGAACCAGATGGTTCGATTATTCTTTGTCTCAATATGCGAGCTTCTTCATCGGCGGTTGTACATACCTTAGGGTCTGATTGACCTGGTGAATCGTCAAGGTCAAAGTTAGGAATGTATACAGTGACATATTTTGGATCCTTTTTTTAGAGCCTTAACTGATCCATTTTCAGTGATTCTGGTCTGTCTGGTACATCTTGTTCTGCTGCAGATTTCTCTTGATCAGATGTTGACTCATCAAAGACCACGTGAGGTGTTTCTTCCACAACTAGGGTTCGTTTGTTGAAATCCTAAATGCTTTGCTGGTTGAGGAGTATCCTAAGAATATACCCTCATCTGACTTGGCATCGAAGGTTCTCAACTGACTCTTCCCATTGTTGTGTATGAAACACTTGCACCCGAACACATGAAAGTAGGAAACACGAGGTTTTCCGCCCTTCCATAGTTCATAGGGTGTTATAAAGTGAATCTTAGTCGGAGAACATCTGTTCTGTGTGTGACATGCAGTGTTGATAGCTTCTACCCAAAAATGGCTTTGTGTTGCATGCTCAGCCAACATGGTGCGTGCAGCTTCTTTAAGTGTTATGTTTCTCCTTTCTGCTACGCCATTTTGTTGGTGTTCTTGCAGCTGACGTCTCATGCTGTATACCAAACTCAGAGCAAAAATTAGATATAAATTGGTTCAAGAATTATGTACCTTTATCTGATCTGATTTTCACTATGCTGAGACCCTTCTCATTCTGAATCTTCTTGACAAGTTCAGGTAGCTTTTTTGTAGTTTCACTCTTCTTATACAAGAATACAACCCAGCTGAACTTGGAGTAATCATCCACGACCACTAGAGTGTATTTGAGTCCACTGAAACTAAGAGGCGTAACTGGTCCAAATAAATCCATATGGAGTAGTTGCAGTACTCTGCTGGATGGAGGCGAAGGTATCCTTTTGAATGAAGCTTTTACTTGTTTTCCCTTCTGACATGCGGCACATGTCTGATCCTTAGAGAATACTTCATTCGGGAGACCTTCAACCAAGGACATCCTTGCTATCTTGTTAAGAGTCTTGAAGTTCAGATGGCTCATTCTCTTGTGCCAGAGCCAACTGGAACTCTTTGAACTTTTAACAATCGAGCATCCATTTCTTGGACAACTGTCCTAATCTGCTGTATAAATCGTTCCTTTTCTGGAGCCAGTTAGCAAAATCTATTGAGTCACTCGATTTCTGATTGTTCATTGATCTGATGAGAACTTGACACTAAATCCGTTATCGCAGAATCGAGATCTGAGATAATGTGTTGTGCCTTAAGCGAATCAACATATGAAACACCAGAATCAGACATCATCGTTCACTAAGGTTCTAACTCCTCTAGTAAAACCAAAGTTATCATCCCCAAAGAGAACTCGTGGGCATGGTTTCTCTGTGTAATTGCTGAGGAGATGTTGACTTCCAGTCATGTGCCTTGAGCATCCACTATCTATGTACCAGATAGTTGTTTGTATACCTCCTTTATTAGCCAAGTCCCACTCATACCTGCGAATGAATAAGATTTTAGGTACCCTAGTAGAATCGGGTCTTGGGGGGTAGAAGTACCTTTCGGGATCCAAACAAATCTGGCACCCTTGTTGAAAACAGAGGGCTTGATTTGTCTCCCATAAACATCTACATAATCATACGTCTCTTTATATGGAATCTGGTCAGTATGATTATTAGTGTGAGCCTTGGATGAATCAGAAGAATTGGGATTTTTCATTGATACTTGTCTTCTTTTAATCATGTGGGGCTCAGGTGCAGCAGCCCTATGTTTCTGATTGTAAGGGTAGGTATGAATGCTACCATTAAAAGATTCATATCTCTTTGGCATAGATGGTCTTAGCAGTTTATCCTTAGCTTGCTTGTCAGACAGCTTGGATTGAGTTGACTTCAGCTGGGACTGTCCCTTGTGAGATGGTCCAGTCTGAGGCCTACTCTACTGATTTGGCTGAAGTCTCTTCAGAAGAACAAGATTCTACTGTTGATCCCTCGGCCGATGTCTGATCAGTTGGGGTCCATTTCTGTTCCCTTTCTGATCCCGGCACTCGCCTTGCCTGGTCAGCTGATCCTTTTCCCTTATCTGATATAGATTTGGCTATTTGTGTATCTTGATCAGAAACTCGTGTGGTTACACTTTTCTGATGTAAACCAGACGGGGATTTTGATGATCCAGAAGGGTTCTCATACCCAATTCCCTTCTCATCAGTTAGCATACAAAAATAGTTGTTCAGATCATGAACGATCTTAGATGATTTCGTGAAAACCTCTATTTTCTTACGCAAAATGTCCTCAGTAGTTTTCAGATTCTCATGCATTCGGAAGAGTTCATCAAACTTAGCCTGAAGGACTTTGAGTTCTCCAGCTTATTGTTCATTGAGAGTCAACTGATCCTTAATCAGCTTTCCCTTATCAGTAGTACTGACTTTCTGAAATTCCAGTTCTGTAGTCATTTTATGAACATTTTCAGCTGATTTTAGTTCAGCTGCTTTACTTGCCTCAATTTCTTTTACAAGCCGGATATTCTCAGCCCTTAGGTTATCGTTCTCAACTTCCACTCGTGTATAAGTATCTATTGCATTAGAGAGATCATCAAGCAATTGGTCATTGTAGACCTGCAGGTTAATCTTTCCAGCAGATGTGCTCAGCACAACAGGTGTAGAACAAGGAACCACAGAAGGTTTAGAGATTACCTCAGATTGATATGCTTCTCTGGCCATAAGACAGATGTCATCATCAGATGAGAAGTTCATATCATCGACATCATCAGTTGTGGTAATCAGACAAAAATCTTCAACAGATGAGTAACCTGAGTCATCTGAAGGCAGAAAAGAATCATCAATGCCAGATGTGTCAGCAACCATTGCTTTTCTGTCTCGGAACCTTTGTTATCTTCTGTTTCGCTTATTCCTCTCTCTCCTTGGGAGTCAGGTCATGGCAATCAGCACTGTAGTGACCTGGTTTCTAACAGTTGTAGCAAACCCTTGAGTCTCCATAATTTCCCCGGTTAGGAGAATCATTTCTTCTGTAAGATCTGTCAGGAGACTTTTCGCCTTGTCTGTAATCAGAACCTCTCTTATCTGATCCTTCATCTCGTCTGTTCTCTCTGCGATCCTTTCTACGATCATCTTTTCTTTCATCTCTGTGATCATCTTTTCGGTCATCTCTTATGTTATCCCTATCATCTGAAGAACGATACCTTTCTTGCGATCTGTCAGAAGATCTTCGATCTCTTCCTTTGCTTCATCGATAGTCATCGTAAAACTTTTTGTACTTGACCATCTGAATATTTGTTCGTTCAATTTTTCTCGTTAGTAGTGCAATCTGTTCGGCCTGGCTGATGATGTTTCCAACTAGTTCAACAATTTGTGAACTGCTACTGGTAGCCTGGAATGCAACAGATTTTGTTGAGTTTGCAGCAGCTTCAGCATGGACATCATCTGATCCTTGTCCTCTCTCAATCAGGTCAAACTCATGGGCTTTCAAACTAAAGATTAGGTCATTTGGTTTCATGGTAGCAATATCTTGACAATCCTTAATCACGGTCACGTTGGTATCCCATTTCTTAGT
Source organism: Stenogyne calaminthoides (assembly GCA_037126765.1). Lineage (NCBI taxonomy): Eukaryota > Viridiplantae > Streptophyta > Magnoliopsida > Lamiales > Lamiaceae > Stenogyne > Stenogyne calaminthoides. The sequence continues at coordinate 12,081,290 of JBBCBC010000029.1, forward strand.
CAACGATCTGAGAATCTTGTAGTTGATATCCTTGTTTGACATTACTCGTCCTAGATCACGAAGTCGTCTGACTCCACGAGTGATCCTTCCATCAAATTGATCAACTGTTTCATTCGGTAGCATCTTGAGTTTCTCAAATACCACCAGCTCAGCTTGCAGTCTGCTGTCCTTAATCTGTTCATTTCCTCTGTAGATTTCAGCAAGTGTATCCCAAACTTCCTTAAGTGTCTTCAGGTACTTCACTTTCTCTCGTGTAGTAGCATCCATAGTTTTCATGATGGGATGTCTGGAAACAGTATCCAGATTAGACAATTTCCTCTCATCTGCATCCATCAGATAGGGACTCTTTCTGATTCTTGCTCCAACTGGTTGAGTAGGATCTCCTACTTCAGTGGGATATAGTGATAGGTAATACTCGGCCCTATCTCAAGAATCTCATCCATTCTGTTACTTATCAGTCCCAGATGGTCTCTCATGTCGATAGACCAATGCATACTCATCAACAGAAAACATGGGTAAATTATGATGCATACCTGAAGTGTTATCCATGCTTGTGGCGATTTTGAAAAATATGAGTTTTAAAACGGTTTTCAATGATCAGTTCAAGTGACCACAAAGGTTCTTCCTCAAGAACCGATGATATTCAAAGCCGGTGGTCGGAAGAACCACTGCTCTGATACCACTTGTATGTCCCGAATGGGTTTCAATGAGGGTGGAAGTCTAGAGGGGAGGGGTGAATAGACTTCCAAAACTTTTTGTGGATCAGGTGTGATATGCAAGTATGCCTGATTAGAGTGCGGTATGAATCAGTATGGACTGATATCCGACTTACTGATCTGTATGAACCAGATCGGTTCGGCGTCTATCAGTTTAACTGATGGTGCAGAAGATTAGTTAACCCGTGTGAAAACTAGTTTTACTCAATAAGATTCCGGTGTAACCTATTTTAAGATCAAATGACTAAAGTGTCGAGCTGATCAGTTCAGTAGCTTGATGTTAATCTGAACTAGATGGGAATATGCATGCAGATAACAAGTAGTGTGCAGTTGAGTGTAAAGCAAGATAAATGCACACATATTTATAATGGTTCGGACAACTTGTCCTACGTCCACTCTTCCCTATCAGCAGGGGCACCAACTTAACCAACTGGACTTAGTTTAATGTGTTAGTCCAACACAGTACAACCAACAAATGTTTCAAGAGTTCTCACTCAACCAATCCCAGAAATCAAATCTAGAAACCCTAGACTGAAATCTTGTTATAACAAACTTAACCTAACTTTTGTTTGGGTATAAGATTTGTAATGTTCCAACTGGAATACTATCCTATCTTCTAAGTAGCCTAAGGCTTGAGGATATGTATTCTATGCTAAGAACAATGGGATGAACACTTAAGAATAAATCTTGAGTTTGTGTTCTTCGTGCGGAAATCTTGATAGCTTGAGCTTGATGATAATTTCTGTATTCTTAATATGAAGGTTTGATCCCATATATATAGGCACGAAATCGACTGTTGGAGAGCAGTTGAAATTTCGGTCTATTTTAGGTAGCTAGCAGGCTTGATTTGACGTGCTCAGAAAGGTCATGCCGTCTTCGTGCAATTTTGTCCTTTCTAGCCTTTTACCCTGATACGCCATATCCTGCATAGTCAGATCCATACATACGTGTCGAATCCTTAGTGGCTAACAAGTACACTGAATCGGTGCCTTGTAAAGTCAGCAGTTTTAACACTCTTCTGGTCTGATGACAGTCGAATGTCTTTGATAAGTAGATATGCTTATCACTTTTCTGACTTAGCTCTTCCTGATCAGTATACCACTGATCAATAAACTTGAGTCTTCTGATAAGGTTATCTTAGCTTCAACCTATCGACTCTGCTAATGTCCTTCCTACTGGTCTTCTGTTCTTCGCTTCTTATCTGAGCCTATGCATATTGAGTTCCCCCTCAATATGTGACCTAGTTTAATACATCAGCTATCCAACATGTTCAGCTGGACTCGTATCATCAACAGTCGACTAACAGGTTTGACTTGTCTTATTACAACTGTTTTGGAACTTCCATCAAAACTACAAATTTCCCAACACTACATATGGCCATGGCAATGGGGGTACGTAAGTTGATGATATACAGTGATTCCCAGTTAATTGTTTACCAGGTCGGGGGGAATACGAAGCTCGAGGTGAACAAATGACAAAATATCAATCATTAGCCAGGGAATTACTCAAAAAATTCGATCAGGTGTATATCGAGCAACTGCCCTGGTCACAAAATTCATATGCAGATGCCCTAGCTCGGCTAGCTACATCTGACGGAGTAACCTACTTGACGGATATCATAGTCACCACCACCGATTTACCATCGATACCTAAATCTATGATCATCAACATGGAAAATTGAACATGGCACCTCAATGTTCCCGATTCTCAATTATCTAAAGAATGGGGTCCTCCCAAATTACCGAACTGAAACTTGATTTCACCCATTGCGGGTTGCTCGAAAGATACCTTTCATGGCGACGGTGTTGAATCGATGTCGCGATCATGCGTGCTTGTTCACCATCAATCCCGAAATATGTGGTTGCCCAGATGGATGTTGAGCAAACAACATGGATGACCTCAATTTTAAGATATTTGCAGAATGGGGTCCTCCCGGATAATAAAGTCCAGGCCGTTCGCGTGTGTTTGCAAGCTGCTCGTTATACTATCATGAATGGACATCTTTACAAGCGAGGTTTCTCCCTGCCCCTGCTGAAGTATGTTACCCTGGAGGAAGGACACACAGTACTAGTACAAATTCATAGTGGGGTATGTGGAAACCACACAGGCGGATATGCTCTAGCCTACAAGGTGATCAGGCAAGGTTACTACTGGCCTACACTTAAGAAAGATTCTACAGCGTATGCTCGCGCGTGCCATGAATGCCAAGTTTATGCTCCACTTATTCATAGCCCACCCAAGGAGCTTATTTCGGTCTTCAGCCCCTGGCCATTTACTAAGTGGGGATTGATCTAATCGGCCCTTTCCCAATGGGAACTTCGGGGGTAAGGTACGTTGTGGTTGCCGTTGATTATTATACTAAATGGGCAGAAGCCGAAGCTATAGTAAAAGTAACCGAATAGCGTATGTGGAATTTTGTGTGGAAAAATATCATATGTCGATTTGGCTTACCTCAATCCATCGTGACAGACAACGGAAGACAGTTTGATGGGAGCGAATTTAGGTAGAATTGTGCTCGCTGGGGGATCAAAAAGCACTATTCCACACCTTATTATCCCCGGTCAAACGGTCAGGTCGAGGCCGTAAATAAAATCATCAAGCATACACTAAAACCAAAACTTGGTGATTCTAAGGGGGGATGGGCGGAGGAGTTTCAGACACGTTATGGGTATACCAAATAACATTTCGAACATCCACTGGTGAATCACCATTTGCGCTGGCATTTGGTACTGAGGCGGTTATACCGGCGGAAATTGAAGTTCCGAGCCCACGAACCATGAGTTTTGGAGAGCACATAAATGATCAAGCATTAGCACTCGGAGCGGATCTGATAGAGGAAAGAAGACTTCAGGCCGACCTAAAAAATGCTACATACAAGCAAAGGTCTGAAAGGTACTACAAATCTAAAGTTCGAACATGAAAGTTCAAAATTGGCGAACACATTCTCCGACGTGTGACCGGGGTATCGGGAGGTGTGTTCGGATGAGCATGGGAAGACCCTTATCGAGTGTCAGAATGTTTGATGAACAGTGCGTATGAGCTAGAGGAGTTGAACGGAACTCCGATTTCCTACTCTTGGAATGCGTCAAATTTGAAAAAATACTATCAATAGTCAGCATGTATAACGTCGTACCCTTCTTGGACTAGAGTTTTGGGCGGCGAGCATCACCCCAAAAAATTGGGCCAAACCCAATAAGTCCAAAACAAAATTAACATGGGCCAAGCATGTTACGGTGAATACAAAGTTTCAACAGGCCCAACTCTTTATGACGAGCATAACATCATTTTGGGCCGACCACAAATTCGACGAACAATGAATTACCAAAATGAAGCAGACATGAGGCCAGGACAGACGTCCATCAGGAAGGCTGGGGTGGACACGCGTTGGCTGCAAGAACAGGGTGAGACATGTGTCTATATTTACTAAATTCTATTAGACACGTATCAGTCTAACTCCACCTTACTATGCCAACACATGCTGGGTGGAGGAGTATATATACACCTTCGAATCATTAAGAAAAGGGCATCAAGTTTTTCTTCTGAATGCTCAACCCAAATGTGCGATTCCATACTTAATCATCTGTAAAGAGGAATCCTGGTTTGATATGCCCCCAGACGTAGTTACCGCCACCACTTCACCAGATCGTGTTCGCCCCCGTCATCCGGTGGGTGACAGCCTCGGATTTGTCCTCGCACATATCTGGGAGCTAGCATAGGAGATGACCATAAGCTCCCCAAGAAGTATACAACACCTGCCCCCACTGAGGGGGGTTGTATCCGGACACATGCTTGATATCGCGAGCATGTAGTAAGACGAGCATGTGCTGATCCGCACCGCCCCAGGAGGAAGAATACTGGGAGAGAGAGACAGCTCATCCCGGAAATTCAAACCATATGCTCATAAAATATAACGACGCGGAGAGCCCTGATCCGCGCGAACACCGCTTGCACAGAGAGTATCAAGTGGTATCACAGCCCCTACCCCATTTCTTTGAATGCGGCGGAAAGGGTTGAAGGGCGAAACAAAGAGATTAAAGCAGAATAATCTCGGACAAGACCGTTGAGGACGAGCAACCACTTTTGCTCGCCCCCCCTCCGGTACTTTGTTTTCATTTCCCTTTGTAAATGTAACTATGTAATTTATAAAGCTTTCTTTTAGAATTAGCAAACACTTGTAAACAAATGTAATAGTTAAAACACCCTGTGTGGTGTCGTTTTAGTTATTTCTTTTCCCTTAGTCATACCCAAGACGGTCGCACCTAAATAAGCCGACCAAAATCTAAGATGGTCCAACAGGAGCAAGTTTTGTGTTCTCTGACTTGTAAGAATTGTGTTTCCCCTGTTCACCGCATGAGCTGAGCAGGGAACACGGGGTCGCACCTAAATAAGACGACCTTTTTTCTAAGCAATCTAATGTATTCTCCCTGCTTCGCACCAAAATAAAACGGACATAGAATATAGGATCACACCAAAATAAGTCGACTAGCATCTATGGTACTTTCTTCGCTCACAGCACAATAAGACGAGCATAAAGTACGTGGTCGCACCTAAATAAGACGACCTCATCTATGCAACTTTCTTTGTTCGCACCTAAATAAGACGAACATAAAGTATGGATCGCAACAAAATAAGACGATCATGATCAAGGGGTGATTGCAACTAAATAAGACAATCAATCAAAGTCATAAACAAGTTGAAACACAAAACACGAGCAAATGTTGGAAACCCATCAAGATCAGCAAAAACGCGGCACCAACGGCCAAAAGTACACAACAAAAAGCCTAAAGAGGCTAAGTTCAAAAGGCCACTTGGGGACAAACACGACAACACAAAATAAACTAGCCAAACCAGGCAAGAAGTAAAAAGTTCAAACTTATATCAGCTAATGCGGAATTTCAGAAAGAGGCGAATGAGCTCTACTTGTCTGACTCGCCTTTCTCATCCTTCTCGACCAAGTGATCGTCCCCAGCCTCAACCATCGGTTCGCCCTCATCTGGATTTCTTTGTTCAAGGATGGTATGATCACTCTGCTCGCCACCTTCAGGATCCTCTTCCTTACTCAACAAACCAATGGGACCCTTTGGCACCTCTCCTTCCTAGTCGCCATCCTCTTCATCGGACACAGGATCCCCGATCTCCACCCCTTCAAGAAGATTAGAAAAATCACATAAGTCTTGAAGATCAGCCAAAGGCAATTCCCGACCAGGAGCTGGTGGGTTATCGGCCAAATACTTCTCAAGCTCCCCGATGAATGGCCTCAACTGGTCTGCGGGAAGTGTTCGCCTCGCCATACGGAGAGCGCTCACGAACGCACATATATAGGCATAGTTGGACATTACATCCACATACTCTTCAGTACGCATTATGGAAAGTTGGGAGTTGAGCTGAGTGTTGATCTCATTGGTGAGAAAAGGAGTCATGGATTGGGAGAAGCGAGTGTTCATTCGGGTCAGAATCTCCATCTCAGATTTTAGCTGCTGAGGTTCGATGGTTTGTGTAACATGATCATCCCGAAATTTTTTTCATCTCTCTCGAACCCGAATTGATCATTATACTCCTCCAGACTATAAAGCGATTCATCTTGAGCCAATTCAATGTCCTTGCGAGCCTAGTTCAATTCTTCCACCTTATCATTAAAACTAGCAGTCAGAGTAATTAATTTGCTGGATATGTGGGACATCGCCGAAAAAGTATACTCTAAAATCACCATCTATCGGCCTTGGTGAGTTAAACCCAGGCGCATCCGCTCAAGCACCGTTGGACCCACAAGTGATTCTTCAAGATCATTGTCCAAGCCCGAAACGGGGTCTCCACAGACGTGCCGATCATTGGTTGGGTAGCTCGAGGGTATTGTCAACCAACGGAGATTAATCATCAAAAAAAAGTTCATCTTTTGGGTCCGTGAGAGAGGATTGTTTCCCAGTACATATCACGAGAACCGAACAGAATCAATCGGATAAAATTTTGACAAGACAACAAGAACTAATTCAAAATAAAAAGAAAGAGGGGGTAATCCGACTTACATTTTTCATAAAGAGAGGATCTCACCCCAAGTTAAAAAGATGTATCTCAAACGTAAAGAACAGTACGAGTGTGGGGAGCTGGATGGAGCTTGTGGGTCGGGGACCACTAACGTCTAATGAAACAAGTGCATCACCATCAGAAAAAGGGACCTCCATTCCTTTTGGGTTAATAGGTCGCCCCAATGTCCTTTGCCGGAGGAGGGCTCCTTTGGCGACCTGGACTTTCATTTTTTCGTGAATACACCCGTGTTCGTTTAGGTGAAGGATCCCTTACTCTTTTGCTCATTCGATAGATAAATTTTTCGAAATCTCGGGTCGGTACGAAAGCGGATGGGAGTTTTTCTTAGGTGTGCTCATCGCCCTCCCCCAAGGTGTTTTTTGTCCCGATGCCCGCTCCGCTGGTGATTTGGGCAATCTCGGTTGGTTTTTTTTTAAGCCCATTTTGTATGTTTGGCAAAACTCTCGGGAAGGAGGATGACAAGTGTGGGAAAAAATGCAAGTAAATACGCGAGTTAGAGGGCATTACGTTGTAAGGTCGAATTTAGAAAGAGGGACAAGAGAAAGGTACCAATCGGATCAAGGAGAGTCAAATGATGTGGGGGTACGATATAGTCGCTTTTTTTTCCTTTGCATATCAATTTTATACCTAATGACAAAATTGAGAATTCCTACCGAAGCGAGTCCGAATAAGTTTGAAAGATTCGATCGCAAATAAATAAATAGCTACTAAAAAATCCGTCCTTAGCCTCCGTATCCAAAGCCGGTTGAATTCCCGTGAAGGAAGAAACAAGTCAACATCAGTCAGTAGGTAGAGCATGAAAATAAGGATACTTACTATGACTATCAACGTAGTTACAAAATTGGGAATGCTAAAGGCGAGCACTAGACCCACGACCAGAAGCAAAACTTCTCCAATCACCTCCAACAAACCAAAATTTATCTTTCCAACCCCCATCATCGCATTCGGGCACATCCTCAACAACCTTACGATGTCTGTTTTCCTGCATATATAACCACCCACGCAAAATTAATCTACTGAGGTTGAGGCAGGTGAAGTGGACGACGAGCAAGTTCAGGATGCGAAAGGGTAATATCACGAATATTTAAATAGTTTCGTCTTACCAAACAAAAGGTGAGCAAAGTCATTACCATATGCCACCCATTAGGCATCAATCGTCAATCCGATTGGAAGGAAGTGATAGTAATATTCCTAATTTTTCGACAAGCAAAACAAGATATTTTTGGGTGGAGAGGAAAGTGAAGGCAAATTAAAAACTTCCGTGATGTCGACGCGTTCACAAAGAACACACCCCTCTTGGGGGTTGATCGGAATACTGCATTTCATCAAATTTTTTGGGAACCCAACAAAAAAAGACATCTTTTGGTGTCTCGTCTTGCATGGCCTTTATATAAGCTCGCCAACCAATCCACATTCATCACACTTTGGATCTCGCTAAGCCGGAAATCATTCTTTTCCACTTTTAATGATCTTTTTCGATGGGCCATGCGGGCATATCAAAATTAAATCGAGAAGAGTACTCCGTATAAGACAAACTAGGAGGCCGATCAATCGAAGGTACGCCAACTTGTTCATTCGAGATCCGAGTCGGTTTTCCCTCCAAAGCAGAGTGTCCTGCTCCCTTTATCGTTCATTTTTTAAAATTTTGATCATCATCAAAACTATGGTCATCCAACCTCAAACTTGAATTGATAAATAATTTACCCTTTCAGGCTTTACTTTCGCAATCCGGGAAGTTCTTCCTTTGAGGGAGGCAACTATCCTCAGAGTCGTCCCCATCGGAAGAAGTAATAACGGACACATGCAAAAAATTTTCACGATGAGCTTTTTAAACCCCGAAGCCCCGTTGGAGACGAGGAATTGATCTCCGCGGGAGTTCAAAACGCGATAAGTAAATCTGAACTAATTCAAAACGAGGCGGGAATACTAATTTCTGTGGATTTCCAAATGCTCTGAGTTAGACGATGAGCCGACAGGAATTGGGAAAGAAGACATTATGAATGGAAGAGAAAGAAAATGAGGAAATTACCTGAAAAAGTCTTTGCCGGAATGAATGGAGCTCGCCTGATGTTTCGTGAGAAAGAAGAAGCGGGAGAAAAAAGGAAGAAAGAATGAAAAAATAAGAGTAAAAGGGTTTATATAGTTGCTGGAAGATGGGGCCTTTTGCAAATAAAAAGGTCATAAAAACTCTTCACATACCAACATAGAGCTCCGTGCATAGTAAATGGGAAGTTACAAATACGGATTATCAAAGTAAAGCAAGATCACCAAATGATCGCTTACTCGAGTCCAAAGAAAGTCGAACGAACCTTCCGATGTGTGTTTTTCTTGCATATTCGACCTTGAGGCCGTGGACGAGCATCAAAGGCTTACCAAACAAAATTGGGGGGGGTATTGTTGTGCCCTCCATTAAATCAGTCAAAGTCAACCTGCCACGTGTTCGTCGAGCGAACACGTGGACCAATACACAAGAAGGAGAGCCAGCTAAACACAGAGGAGCTCGCCATCATGTTAGGACAACCACGGAAGCACCACACAAGCTCGCCACATCAAGAGAGCACGCACAACTCAAATCGGCCCCCATTCCAACTGGCAAGCAGGAATGCTCGCCCGGGGGCCCACTGGATATGCTCGCCGATTAGGCGAGCCCACTACGGGGACCTGAGCTGAAGTAATGGAGAGGTAAGAGAGAATCAAGGCAAGTCCAAACTCTTCTCTCCATCATAAGCAAATCCAGCCCCGTATGATTTATCACCTGGGGGGCCATTTCACCTGCACACCAGACGATCACCCGAGGCAAAAGACTCCATATTCTATGTCAAACCATGGTCGACCATATAGAGTCGAGCACTTGTCTAAACAAAGCAGACGAGCATGACTCACATAACACAAAGATAGGTCACCTGCTCAGCAGTGACCACCTGGATGACGAGTAGTAGACTTCAAACAGAGGAAAGGACAGGTGGCGACCATATAGAGCATCATAGACACATGGCATAACCTCGTGTAATCTTGCATGTCAAGAAATAGCCAGCTCATGCTAGGCAAGGCAGCATATTCTTGCCAAACTAGTATAAATAGACCCTTAGAGGTCAAATAAAGGGATCACAAATTATCCCCCTATCTACTGTGTTACTTGCTTTCCCTCTTATATTTACACGTGTGTTCGTCACATACACTTGTGCTCATCACATCATATCTTGTTTGTTACGTTGTCAAATACACAATGCCACATCATAATTTCCACATAAGACGACTAACAACACAAGGTTTGGTATGTCTACAGCTAAAACTATTGATACTCCAAGTGCTGCAAATATTCATTTGTCTAATGCTTTTGCTCCTAAATTTGCTGAGGAGAAGGAGTACATATATCGGGTTCCCTATGCTAGTGCAGTAAAGAGTTTGATGTATGTTATGGTCTGTACCAGACATGATCTTGCACATGTTGTTAGTGTTGTCAGCAGGTTTATGGCTCAACCTGGAAAGGAACATTGGCAGGCTGTGAAGAGGATATTTCGGCCTTAACTGAAGCAGCCAAAGAGGGAATCTGGTTGAAAGGTCTGGTTAGTGATCTTGGTCTACATCATGATTATGCAATTGTATTCTGTGACAGTCTGAGTGCAATATGTTTAGCCAAGAATCAAGTTCATAATGAGAGAACGAAACATATTGATGTCAGGTATCATTTTCTAAGAAGTGAGAAGAGAGTTAAGGTGAAAAAAGTTGGGACAGCTGATAACCCAGCCGATATGTTCACCAAGCCGGTTCCAAATAACAAGTTCCAACACTATTTGAACTTGTTAAATATTACAAGTTGTTAGTTGCCCTATCTTGGGGGCAAATCTGTGTATGAGGAGTTGCTCGTACGTTTGGCACTTTTATGATACATCTGGTACATCTGTTGATCTATGAGAGGATTCAAGTCAAGGTGGAGACAATGAATTTTATGTTATTTTACCAAGGTGGAGATTTGTTAGAATTGTGTAAAATAAAGAAGTTTTGTTTTATCCCACATCGGATTGTATCAAAAGTTGGAGGACTTTCTAATCCTATAAGAAGTCCTATTTTGTCCCACATCGGATTGTGGAAAAAGGTGAAGGGCTTCCTAATGTTATTTAAGAAGCCCTTGTCTCTTTGATACAAGTGCATCAGTCGGTTTCGGTTTTTTTCTTATTAATTTAGGCCTAGTCGGTTTTTGTTTTGGACTTATTAATTTAGGCCCAATCAGTTAGGGATTATTATTTATATTCCCATGTGAGTTGTATATTATTGTCAGTTCTGAATAATATACGAGATCTTCTCTTCTGCTCGTGGACATAGCTAACAAATTGTTAGTGAACCACGTAAACTTTCAGTGTTGGTTTATTCAGTTTATTTATCATTTTTATATCTTTCTCGCATCAGTTATAACAACAACAAAAAGAGAGAGGAAAATTCACATATGGCCAATCCTTAATCGAGGCTAAGGCCAATTGATGGAAAAAAACTGGTCCATCAAAGAAAAGGAAGAGGCCCAACGAAAAGAAAAAGGGTAAGAATCATGTTCCTGCTGGAAACAAAAAATTCACTGGGAATTGCTACAATTGTGGCAAGCCGAATCACCGAGCAAGTGAATGTTATGCCCCTCTTCGTAATGACAAAGTTAAAGGAAATGGGAAGTATTCCTCGAACATGACTGCACGTGAAGTCACGAAAATGGATGTTCAGTTGTGGTGTCTGAAGCCAATCTAGTGGACAACCCAAAAGAATGGTCTGTGGACACTGGCGCCGCTTGACACGTCTTCTCAGAGAAGAATGCATTCTCAACCTATATGTTCTCCTATGTTTAATTTTTTGTTTTGATGTTTGTTTTAAAATTTAATTATGTTTGAATAACCAGAGAAATTAAGCCTCACTTTCAAAAAATGGTTTTAAATAATTAATTGACAATTTTTTCTAGTAAAATTGAATTAAGTTGACCACCATGATTTATTTATTTGTGAATTCTTTTGGAGAAATTTGACCAAAGATAGCAAGAATGAATGAATTCCGGATGATGTCCCGAGGCTGCTCAAAGAAAAATAATTTGATTTAATCATTTAGGTATAAGATTGATATTCATATACTTCCTCAAGTCCTGTCGATCTTATATTGGTCAAGTGGGGCAACTATGTCTGGATATTAAAGGTTTCGTTTTTCTTGTTTGTAACCTTGAATGTGTTTAAAAATGACACACCGTGGCTTATTTAAATTGTTTTGAGATGTTGGCTGATGCATGTTCGTATTTTTGGAGATTTTAATGTGATACATCGAATTATGTGATAATCTTTTGCTTTATGCAAATCGTTGTTTATTTCATTACGACATGGGCGGATTTTTAATCCTTTGTTCAATAAACTCAAAGATCTTAAACTTCTTGGTGAAAATTATTTTGATTGGAATTATAAAATGTTTGTCCTCCCTTGACAACTAACCGTCCAAAATGGGTGTTTGAAACACTAATGTGAAAAACTTGCCAAGTGTGTTTTAATATAATTAAGATGGAGCAATGGTGAATGGGTTGGCAAATGAATTGAATGAAGGACACAATCTTGGAACATCTGTCCGATTTGTGAATTCAAAGAATTTAAAATTACAGACATCATCATGAGAAATCGCGGCGAAGTTTGGACGTCCCGTATGGTAATCCAAAGCATAAGGCATGAGATGGTGGAGTTGAAAATTCGAGCGAATGAAACCCACGTTCTTAGGGTTATGGTCCTCTTTGAGGAACTTGATTTAAAAATGTGATTTCAAGACCAAAGTTGATTTCATTCTCAATACTCTTCACGAAGCCATGATCATCCCTATCTAGAAAGTCAATTCGATGGAAGATCCGGATGGATGATCTAAGAAGAGCTCTTACATTAATGTCAAGAGGAGGATAGGGTTTAAGAAAGTAAGCTTGGTTGCAAGAAAGTCGTCTTTTCCTTCTAGGCGATTGGTGGTAAGAATGATGAGAAAAAAATATAAACCCAGTGAGCTCAACATCCTTTAGATGCTCAAGAAGAGGAAATGTTTGGAGTGTGGTGAAATAGGACAGCGGAGCTTGTTCCAAACCCAAGTAATTTTGTGCTTGGAGTTGTCAAAACTTGTTTGGACCGTCCCATTTGCGGAGGACATTCTAAATAAAATATTGCGGTCGAGTGGGAGCTTTTCGAGATGAACGATAAAGGTTATGAAGACGATTTTTCAACATCAAGACATGACAAAAATTAACCTTGACAATTGGATATATGTGCCCAATGTGTTTAATTTTTTATTTTGATGTTTGCTTTATTTTTCAAAGGTTGGTTCAAGATGGTTCATTGCGTATTTAATTATGTTTGAATATGCGATGCATGAGAAATTGTTTTAGAAAAATATCACTTTCGAAATTACTAAGTATGTTTTAAATACTTAATTGACAATTTTATTCCGAATAATGAAATTGAATTAATTTTGACCTCCATGATTTATTTATTTGTGAATTCTTTTGGAGAAATTCCCCATTAGGGAAGCGTCTTGGGAATATGGGGAGATGGGCGTGGTGAATGGGAGTTGGCCAAAAGATAGCTTTCACATGAATGAATTTCAAAGCGGATGATTGTGGATTATTATTAGCGGCGATGATGACCCTCCCAACGATTTCATTCTCCATAGGCTCGTTCCTCGTTCAAAGCGAAATAATAATTAGAGTATTGGAAGATCTGGTATTTAATCATGGTTATTACTTAGGTATAAGATTGATATTCATATGCTTCTCAAGAGGAAATGTTTGGAGTGTGGTGAAATAAGTCCTGTCAACCTTATATTGGTCAAGTGGGAGCCAACTATTAATGTTGGATATTAAAGGTTTATGCTTCATTTTTTTGTTTGTAACTGAGATCGCTTGAATGTGTTTAAAAAATGAACCACCCCACGTGGCTTATTTAAACTGTTTTGAGATGTTGGCTGATGCATGTTCATATTTTTTGGAGATTTTAATGTGATACATGTGATCGAATTATGTGATAATCTTTGTGCTTATGCAAATCGTTGTTTATTTTCGATTCAACATGTCGCTAAACAACCTTTTAATCCAATCATTCAATAAATGGTTCAAAGATCTTAAGCTTCTTGGTGAAAAATTATTTTGATTGGAATTATAAAATGAAAACATAAACCGAGACGCCCGATAAATTCAAAAAGAATTTAAGAGTCGGTCAAGAGTCAAATCATGAGGCTATCGATGATTTTATCTGAGACGCCCGATAAATTCGAAAATTTAAAGGCTCAGCCGAGAATCATTTTGAGCTACTTGTCTAACCATCCAAATGGGTGCTTGAAACACCAAAACCGAAAAAACACGCTAAGTGTTGGTTCCCCCAAAAATATGGGACGAGATGGAACGTGGTGAATGGGAGTTGGCAAATGAATTGATGAAGGACACAATCTTGGCACATCTGCCAGATTCGTTAAAATGCCTTCACAAAGAATTTAAGTCAGCTACAAACATTATGAGAAATCTCGAAGCGATGTTTGGACATTCGGCACGTATGGTAATCCAAAGCATAAGGCATGAGATGGCCGAGTTGAAAATGGAAGAAGGAACGACCGAAAGGGAGCACGTTCTTAGGGTTATGGTCCTCTTTGAGGAACTTGAGATTCTTGGCGAAAAATGTGATTTCAAGACCAAAGTTGATTTCATTCTCCATACTCTGCCAAAGAGCTATGATTTTACTAGAGTACCTGATGGAAGATCTGGATTATGGTCCTCTTAGGGTTATGATCCTCTTTGAGGAACTTGAGATTCTTGGCAAAAAATGGTAATCTAGAGTACCTGATGGAAGATCTGGATTTTACTGTGGATGATCTAGTAAGAGCTCTTACATTGGTTGAAGAGGTTACAGAGCACAAGAAAGTAAGCTTGGTTGCAAGAAAGTCATCTTTTCCTTCTAGGCCAATTGGTGGTAAGAATGATGAGAAAAATATAGTAAACCAAGTGAGCTCAACATCCTTCAAAAGTAGATGCTCAAGCAAGAGGAAATGTTTGGAGTGTGGTGAAATAGGACACTGGAGGTCAGCCTATTCCAAACCCAAGAGGAATTGAAAGAAAGGTAATTCTCATGCACTAGTTGTTGAAACTTGTTTAGCGATGCGGTAAAGATGCTTCCCATTTGTGGGCCAAGTGGATCTGAGGATTCAAAATTCAAAGTTTGATCATGTTTGTTTCACTTTTTGAAAAGGGTTCAAGCGGCACAACTTAACTTAGTGGAGATTATATGTGGCAAAGAGTGAGATCCTCATCACACCGGCGATTTTCGAAAGTATTTTTCTTTCATGGATAGTGGTCTTATTTTTGAAATAAATTATTTATACCATTTTTAAATATCATTGAATGTTGATATTTATCGATAACTTTTCAATAAATAATCGGAGAAGTTGCTAGATCACAAAAGATTTGTCTTTTGAAGACAAAGTTTTAATTTTGAGAGATGTTCTTTACATTCCTAGTTTTAGAAAGAATTTGATTTCAGTTTCTAAACTTTTTCTTGATGGATATCCAATGAAGATTTAATTTTAATAAAGTTTTTTACCATTGCTCTAAATAATGAGTTTATCTATCATGGAACGTTGTCGAATAATCTCTACACAATTAAGAAAAAAGATGTTAAAAAGCTATTAAATTTGCTAAACACCACTAATCTTAAAAATGCATCCTATAACACATCGATTGTTTTGGATAAAAGAAAATGTTCATCGGGAAAATTCAAGAAACACTTCTTATGGCATCGAGACTAGGTCATATTAATGTGTTTAAAATAAAAAAGAGGATAATAAATAAAAGAGGAGAAAGATTTTCTTTGAAAGGTTGGTTCAAGATGGTTCTTTTGGTGTGTCTAATAAACAAAGCCATCATTCAAATTCAAGAAGAGGTACTTTTCACGTGGTTTTCGTAGAATTTCGCATCGTAGGATTTTCTTTTTTCGTGATTTAATTATATGCATGATTTGTTGTTGGATTATTATTTGAATTAATATAGGATTAATTCATGCTAGTAATAATTAAAAAAATTAAATTTGTATTTAAATATTCATCCCGAATAGATCTGTGCAACTTATTCCCCAACAGATTTGTTGTTGAATTATTATTTGAATTAATATAGGATTAATTCATGCTAGTAATAATTGTTATAATTAAATTTTTATTTAAATATTCATCCCGAATAGATCCGGGCAATCCATTCCCCAACACGAGGCACATTGGCCCCCTGAACTTTTTTGAAAATTTCTTTACTTTTTTAAAAAAATTCTTATATATATGTTATTTTTCCACTAATTCACTATTTTTGCTATTAATTTTAGTGGTTCATTTAACAGGAACAAATATATTATTTTCTTTTAATCATTGTTGTGTAGTATTATATATAAATTAATAGGTAATTTTTTTTAATCCTAACCTTTTTATATCCTTACTAGTTACTTAATTATATATTTTGCTTAATTTTTAACCACAATAATTAATAATATAATTTTAGATGTATTTTATGAAATAATATTTATTAAATTCACATACGCTCATTCGATGATTCAACTTACGTATAGGATTGTTTAAAGTTATAACATGTTTTGTATTATAATTTAGTTACATTAGATAAATAAACTTTAACATAATAAAATTAATTTTTTAACTTTATCAAAATTATTTTAATATGTAATATAGTTCTAAAAATATATTTAAAGTTATACTTGTTTAGTTGGAAAGGTTGATTTACGGATCTAAGTAAATATATAACTCGGCCAACCCTTTTGTTTATTTCAAAGGATTTTTATCCAGATACAGTAACCAAGGCACATTGAGCCCCCTGAACTTTTTTGAAAATTTTTTTTTTTTTTAAATATTTCTTATATATATGTTATTTTTTCACTAATTCACTATTTTTGCTACTAGTTTTAGTGGTTCATTTAGCAGGAACACCTATACTATTTGCTTTTAACTTATTATACCTTTATAACTTCTTGAATCATTATTGTGTAGTATTATATATAAAATAATAGGTAATTTTTTTTAATCCTTACCTTTTTATATCCTTACTAGTTACTTAATTATATATTTTGCTTATTTTTTAACCACAATAATTAATAATAAAATTTTAGATGTATTTTATGAAATAATATTTATTAAATTCACATAAGCTCATTTGATGATTCAACTTACGTATATGATTGTTTAAACAATAAGATCAATATTATAACACATTTTGTATTATAATTTAATTACATTAGATAAATAAATTTTAACATAATAAAATTAATTTTTTAACTTTATCAAAATTATTTTAATATGTAATATAGTTCTAAAAATGTATTTAAAGTTATATTATCTTACTTGTTTAGTTTGGCTCTCTAGTCAAATTTGAAGCTCCGTCGCTATCCAGATAAAAATAAATAATACTTCCATTGTTTAGTGAACACTATTAATACTGGTGGAAAAACATGAGATATTTTTCACAACTATATTTTAATGATTTCAGTATCTGTTTAAGGGTAGCATATTATTAGCTCTCTGGGGGACCATTTAGAAAGTTAGTTTTTGGGGTTCTACCCTTATACAAGGATGAAATAATCGGAAAATATGCCAAAATAACATAAATGTGTGTTGCACATCTTTTATTGATATTTTCACATGTAACAATTTTGTGTAGGTGTTTCTGTAGGTAGAATAAATTATGTGCATGCTTCATACTTTCACATATCGTGCAAATTTTGTGCATGACCCGTACGTGCACATTTTGTACATAATTTCGTGTAGAATTTGTATGTGCATGTTTCATGCACGGTCCACACGTGCAGTAGGAGAGAGAGAAAGGGAATAATCACGAAACAAATCCTATTTACATGAAAGTTGTACAAAATTTTTCACGATATGGGCACGTGTGAAGCATGCACCGAATTTATTGAAAATCAACTATTCTTAAGCTCAATTTTATTGAAAAATAAAAAAAGAAAGAAAGAGAAGCCTAACAATTATAAACTTTTGTCTCTGTTCAAGCAATTAATATTTATTGATACTCTTGAGAATGCATAATAGAGTGTCTAGAAATGGCAATAAAACTCAAGATGTGTGTTGTAGTAAAAAAATAACAACTTTGATGTGGCTTCTGAAATTTGACCACCAAACAAATATATAATAGAACTGAAAAGTATTAATTGAATATGCTTAAAGGTATTAGTTGGGATAATATGTCTTTTCTTACAATTCCATATTGGGTTTTTCTACGATCAGGAACGATTTCGCCCTTCCTGACGTCAGACGTCCAATAAAAGATTGTCATATCATTTAACTTCGCCATGGGCTATACTATTTCGCCATAAGACTAAATAATTATTTTTTTAAAATAAAAATGATAAAATTACTAAAATATAATTTTCATAAATTTAAAAAATTTAATTCACGATCCCGAACTCGGCCCATGTCCCACCCAGGTCGGGTTCGGGTCTGGGTCCGAGTAGAATCCGAGTCCTAATTTGGGTTTGAGTCCTAGTCAGGATTTGGGTCCAGGTTGTGTCTAGATATGGGTCAGGGTCCGGTCTGGGCCCGGGTTCGGTACGGTCTAGGTCGGGGTCAGGGTCCGATCAGGGTTCGGGTCAGGGTCCGGTCCAGGTCCAGGTCAGGGTTCGGTAGGGTCAGGGTCGGGGCCGGGTTCGGGTTAAAGTCCGGTCAGGGTCAGCGTCCGGTCAGGATCCGGTCAGGGTCTGGGTCAGGGTCCGAATCAGGGTCCGGTCAGGGTTTGGGTCCGGTCCGGGTTCGGATCAAGGTTAGGGTCCAGTTCGGGCAGGGTCCAGTCCGGGTTTGGGTTCGGTCAAGGTTCAGGTCAGGGTCCGATCCGGGTCCTGGTTAAGGTCCGATCTGGGTCCGGGTCTGGGTCTGGGTCTGGGTCTGGTTAGGGTTTGGGTTCGGTGCGGGTCAGGGTCCGGTCCGTGTCCGGTCAGGGTCTGAGTCCGGGCCATGGTTAGGGTCCGGGTCCGGGTCCGTTCTGGGTCCGGGTCTGGGTTCGATCTGGGTCCGGATTAGGGTCTGGGTCAGGGTTCGGTCCAAGTCCGGGTGCGAGTCCGTTTAGGGTCCGGTACGGTCAGGGTCAGGATTCGGTTTTGGGTTTGGGTCCGGGTCCGGGTCAGGGTCTGAGTCCGGGATAATTTTGTAATTTTATAAATATTAATTTAATTTATTAGTAGGGCGATGCAGTGCGATTGCAGTATGCACATCGCAAACGCACTAGTGCAAAGTGCAATCATTTAAAATTAAAATTATACGTTGGATCAACGATCCAACGGTGATCTTATGATTTCCTGACGTTAGGAAGGACGAAATTGTTCCTGACCGTAAAAGATCCCTTCTATATTAAAACTATAAACATGCAACCAACCCCGAAGTGTGGTATGGTATGGCTATGCAATAATCAATTTTGAGAGGGTTTAGTTGATTTCTTGACCTTTTTCTTATTATGGATCAGTTCTTTTAAAGTATATTTCTTTTTTAGGGGTCATTCTTCTTTTCTTATAAATTTAAACCACCAGACAATTGTCAAACATAAAATAAAATAAAACTAACATAAAATTTTAGTAGTGTAAAACTATTCAATATTTGTAGTCAGTACATTTTAATGGTCTCTTGGCTTAATAATTTTTCGACCTCTTACTATGTTTCGACAAAATTGAACTAAATTACATTATTTTAAAAATAAAAAAATTCGGTGAAACTTGTTCATATTATAAAATTTATATTATTACATATATATAAATTAATATTATTATATTTAATTGATACTATTATACTTATAAACTAATATTATAATATTAAATATTATTGATAAAAGTAGTACTAATATCTCCGTTTATAAGTGTAATGGTTATAAATTATTTTTAACGAAGAGTTTGTGTCCTTGAAAATAACAATATTAAAATTTATCATTATTTTTCATAATAAGAGTCTATAAAAAAATGCACACTCAATAATCGATAACAAATGTAGCAAACATTATAAATATCACATTACTTTACATTACATTACATTACTTAAAGTTGCAATCTGAAAGTAAACAAGGGAGAATTCAAAACTCCTCTGACATAGCCAATGCCCACGTCACCCTCTCTCTATTTCTCTCTTAACAAACCCAGAACAAATTCCAGGTCAAGCCTCAACATTACTTGCTGAAATGGTGAAGGAAAAAAAAAAAGAGAAGAAATCTAAAATTCCAACGAATCAAAATACTGCATAAGTTGGAGTGAAGTTAGATAGATGGAAATATTCAAAGGAGGAGGTGGTGAAAGAAAGTGGTTTTGTTTTGCGGTATACGTACATTGAATTAACGTATGTATTTATACCCTCAATTAGGTTTTTTTAAGTATATATAATATATAAATTTTCAAATATTAAGTTACAAGTATGCCATTATTATTATGTTAGCTGGACTTGTGAATAGGCATTGGATACACAACAAGGAATAGCAAATTACCCAATAGCAGAAGACCCCACTAATACACATTTGGGCTTGGACAGTTGTGAAAAATGACCTTGGAGAGCGGTTATAACCGCTCTCCAAGCATCACCGGTCCAAGCTTGACAAATGATAAAAAACCATTGCCCAAGAAAAACACTGGACGGCGGTTTTAAACCGCTTTAGAAAGTTTAGCTTGGACGGCGGTTATCAAACATGGCCCAAGATGATATTTTTTTTTTATTCGTTTTTTATTTTACATAAACAATGATTTGAAAACCATTGTCCAATATATTTTTTTTTTTAATTATTAATTTACATTTTAAAATCCTATAATAAAACTATATCGTCCAATATCATATAATAAAACTTTATATATCGTCCAATACCATATAATAAAACTTATATATCGCCCAATACCATATAACATAAACAAAAAATCCTATAATAAAACCATAAACCACATAAATATACCAAAACATCGAAATATATAAACATACAATCATAAACATACGTCCAATTAATACACCAAAAACATGAAATATATATCATCACAAATATATAATATTTAATTACATGCTACCAATATTTCAAACAACATTCTCTCAATATTGATCAGTATGAATATAAGAAACGATTGTAAAGGTACCCCCCAATCAATCGTTTTCCATTTCTCCGATCTTTTCTTAGAGTAAGACTTGAGCTCACGTTCATAGACAAACTGCAAACAACGAATCATTCTATATAGTATGAATTTTTATTCAATCAATAATAATTTAAATAAATCAATAATTGACTTACATTGGGAGAAATGTTCGTTATAGAAGCCTTGGATTATATCTTCTATAAAGCAACAAACAAAATGTCCATAATGGTCATTATCTCGATTTGCCTCGGAACACGATTGATTAACAATATAATAACGTATTACAATTATGATTTCTTTCTATTAATTAGTTTGATAATTTACTAAATTAAATTTACCTTAATGTTAATCCGGTTCACTTTATTTAACTCGGATCTTGAGCCTCGACTAAGGCGACTTCGATACATCATCATCATCACACTATTATTATTATAATTAAAAAATAAAAATAGATTAAATATGCATAATTTTAAAAGTAAAACAAATCATTGTATAGAATATTAAAAATGAACTTACTTCCATATATGAAACGAGATCGGGCGATTAGAATAAACTCCATCACGAAATTTGGGTCCATAAAATACACACTTAATGTATTCATGTGTATGCAGCGAAAGACCCAATGGTTCCTATATTATATTGAGAGTATTAAAAATTAAGCGCAAATTTAGCATATATATGTGCAAATATTATAAACATGAATACAAATTTTAACGAAATGTTTATCACTCACCCCACATTTGTTGGCCAAAAAAATGAGATGATCGCTCTCGATTAGATTCAAAGATGTGATTAACGAACCCATCCATGGTGCGTGCACCTATCACCCATTATGCAAGACACTTGGGGGAGACGAAGGAGTACATTCCACTTGCTCGGTTATCTGCGGAGAGATATAGCTCACCCAAATATCTTTAACCAACATATATACGCTTAATTAATATTTTAAAAAGAAAATTAAACTATCTCTGAAAGTGAATATTGAGAATTAGTAAACACATACCTGAGGTAAAGGGCTATGGTGGTTGCACTCAACCACCCGTCATTCAAGACTTCACGAACATGTTCCTCACTGACGAATTCTTGGAAAGTATTCTGATGAAAGTGAGCAAGCATGGGAACTATGACGATATCGAAAGCATTAGACGATACCATCCGGTGCACCCTAGACGTAAATGATCATCGTGATCTAAGTCTCCAAATCATGGGATAACCAAGTCTTAGAAAATTGGAGTTCCTCGATTTAGCCTCATGTGAAATTGGCAGATTCTACAATTAATTTCAATATTATTTAGAACCACAAATAAGATAATGAACTTTAATAACAAATATTTTACCCTCATGGTGCTAGAGACCAAGTTGCTCGCCATTCGATGAAGTGCCGACCCATTTGTTCGATCGTGGCGGCTTCATCGATTGGTTTTGGCATCGTTGAATCCTCCTCTCGACACGGGTACATCGAGTGTGACCCTCACGAAACCAGGGAGTGATGGGATGACAATGAATCATTCCATGGGGAGCAATAAACTGAGAACTGTGGCCACCAACCGTCGGGATTCTCCGGATACTGAGGTAGCAAAAGGTCGTTGGTCATTCAATAAGATATTTAGTTAGAAAATTTTGATACACTAGTCTTTAATTAAAACAAATGTGAGACATGCATATCTGATACCTGTGAGACGTTTTGAAGTGCCTCAATAAAGTCGTCCCTAGGGTTAGCTGAAAACATAGCATTAGCGACACTATGTTCACAACTTGCTCCACTCGACGACATTCCGTGGCTCGATCTTTTCTCAGACCTCAAACGTTCACATCTTTAGTCAACTTGGCAACCTTTGTTCCGTTAGTATACACATCATATTCATGGCTTCAAGACCGGTGCCATTCTTAAAGATGTCTTAAATCACGCCATATCCGAGCACTCCGTAGCGGTAGGGATACTCCTGGCGACCCATAGCCCGTCCAAACAGATCATCAGGGTCGATCATGCGAATGTCGTCAGGCGTCATGGTCTGAGATAGACGCTCCTGAATCACAAAGACAAAAGATTATTATTTAATTATTTGTTTATAAATAATAGTTTGTAATTGAAAGATAAATTAATGGATAGATTACCACTTCTTCGATGATCGTTGTGCATTGGGATCGTGAATATTCCCGTCTCGACCCTTTACGGTATGCGGAAATAAGTCAAAACGGGTAACAATAGGCTCACTCTCTCCAAATTTTTTTTCTTTTCCTCTTTCTACGATAGTGAATAACTTGTCCCTTTATTAGATATATTAAACGTGAATATATAAAAAAAAATTAAAAGTTAGGATTTTGATCTCACCATATTTTCTCCTCATTGCATAACCTTTGTTGGATCCACGATATCGCCTCCATCGACTTGGCTTGAACGCGATTTTTTTTGCTTCGATCCTACGGTATAATAGAAATATGATAAACATTTGAAAAAACTTAGGGCATTAGAAATTGAGGAAATAACATTGATCAATTTTACTCGAAATCATCCTCCATTGCTCGCTCACAAACTCCTCCCAAAAGATGGAGCCACCATAGGGTTATTACGTCTGTGAGGAGGTTAACTAGCCAGTAAAGACCGGTTTCGGATCTCGTGTGTGTTACTTCTCAACCAAGTCCAGGAAATTCTTGGCCATTACTCGACTTGCGATAATATTTGCTTCTTCTTTGTGAGGTCAAGACCTCGAAGGTAGTCTATCGCGATATAACATAACAATTTAGTAAATTTATGGTCATACTACAACTTTCAATAAATATATAATTAACATACCGTGAAGCTCGTCCCATAATCTTTCCTTCAAAGGAGTCGGGTTTGGGTTACGCCTGATGATCGTTGGTCGGCAAAGACGATAAAGGGGCCCCTCCCTTTCTTTTCCATTTTGGCAAACAACCATTAATACACACGGTAGACTTTATTTTTCATATTACTATTCTTCTATCAATTCTTGGCCACAATTATTTTTTATTTTTTAAATAGATTATTGATTTAATATAAAATATTTGTTTAAAAATTAAGACAGTTTTATTTTATTTTATATGAATATGAATTTAATTGTGTTAAATTTGTAATTTGAGAGTATTTGATGATAGTTTAGGAAATAAGTTAAGTTGATGGTAATTATTGATAGATTAAGGCCTGTTTCAATTAGGGTTTTAATTATTTATGATTGAATTCTTATTTTTAAGTACTAATTTAATTAGTATGTAAAAAAAAGTACTAATTTAATTAGGAAATGAAGAATGAATTACGAATATTAAAGGCAATAAGAAAGCAACCCAACCTTTTGACAGTTTATGCTTTTAAATAAATTAAGTCTCAAGGAAATTATTGTTCTTTAAAAGTGATAACGAGGCCCTTCTAACGTTAGTGAAACCTTATCCCAATTATGTACTTCCCGATGACACAGTCATAGATCGCTTACAAAAATTGAAACCTCGTCGGACTCCGTAGTGGCTTCTAATTTTATTTTAACTCTAATAAATATTATATTTATATGCAGATTTAATCTTTTTGTATATATATATATATATATACAACAATGTATAAGTATAAATATTTTTAAAGTATCTATTCATTGTACCTCCGATTTTAGTATAATTAATTTCTAAATTATTTTTGTAACAATTATTTTAGGAACAAGTAGAAATTCGAGCAAGTATTCAGAGCATTATACAATGTCGCACTTACTAAAGATTAGGTACCATCCAAGAAAGCCAAAAACTTGTATGCAATATTACTCTTTTCTTCAGATTGCTGACGGATCTCACGAGTTCTTCTTCCTCGTTCGTGCCCTAATTTCTTGTCAAAATTAATTTTCTTTGATTCGATCACTGAATGAAATCAGGTTGTTCAATTTAAATTTTAGTGTGGATTCTGCGAGAAGAAAGGAAAATATGTGTGTGGTGTTTGAATTACCCCTCAACACAAAGTGTGTGCTGAAATTCAGATCCTTCACGCACTCTTTTTTCACCTTGATTCATAAAATGTAATTTTAGACTAATAATTTTTTTCACATTTGTACTGGTTTTTGTTCTTGTAGTAACACTCTTTCTCTCATATGGTAATACTCATTTTGTTCATGTAGTAACACATCAAATTATTATTTAAATCTGTAATTTTGGACTGGGGATTTCTTTTCGCATTTGTACTGGTTTTGTTCATGTGGTAACACTCTTTTGCTCATATGGTAACACTCCTTTTATTCATGTAGTAACACATCAAGTTGTTCTTTAAATCTGTAATTTTGGACTGAGGATTTCTTTTTGCGTTGTTCTGCTTTTGTTTATGTGGAAACACGTGTTTCTTCATATGGTAACACTTTTTGTTCATGTAGTAAGACATGGGTTTTTAGTAATATGTAAGCACTGTTCATATATCGTTGTAATACTATGTGTATACTCGTGTGTTACCATATGAACAATAATGTGTTACCTTGTGACCCATGTTACCTTATGAATACTTATGATATATTTTATTAAGTGTTACGTAACATATGGTGTTTTTTCAATATAATAATGTAGTAACATTTATACATAGATGTAGTAACACACAAAAATTTGACAAATAAAAAAATAAAACAAAAATTATGTGTACAATAGGAATCGAACCTGCGACCAAATTCATTAGCAACAAACCTGAACCACTAGGCTACAACACATATTTAATAAAGATATCCTTCTATAAATACATATGCGCCCACGCCAACTTTGAACCCATCGCCGCCCTTCCTTCCTTTGCCCGCGCCCGACGACGGGGAGCCACTTGGGACATGAAATGTAGGCAATTTTTGTCTTATTTATGTTGTATTGCACATAACATTAGTGTGCAATATTTCACACAAGAGTTTCTCTTCAAGCAAAAATATGGAGGATCCCGAGGCCATTATCTCGGACATCATTGAAACAACTCTCTATGTAGCGACCAAGAGTAGAAAAGCGAATGATTTTGTCAGGCGGTTGGTGTGAGTGATGCGGCCCAAAACTTTAGCCCTCAAGAATTGCTATGGGTACATCACTTTACACGAGGCTGCAACGATCGGAAACATGGATGCAGTGAAGGCCATGCTTGAGATAAATCTCGATTTGCTTTACATGGTGAACGAGATAGGTAAGTTGGCAGTTGTAGTGGCATCCACGTGTTGCCACAAGGAGACTCTTCGCTACTTGGTATCTGTGTCCAGGCTGGACGTCGAAAACAACCCTTTTTGAGACCAACTAGGCATTGACTTGTTCATTGGAGCAGTCGGTTGCGAGCACTTCGGTGAGTCGAATACGTTTTTTTTCATCGTTGTGCATTTATTATCGATATGATGGATGAATGCATTAAATATTATTTATTATTGTTTAATTTACCAGGTGTTGCACTGGATTTGATCAAGAATTACCCGAAGTTGACTCGATTGTTAACAAAGGATAAAGAGTCTTATTGCCAATCTTACTCTAATGGAGACCGCATTTCCAACTAGAGGAGATTTAAGTTGGTGGGAAAGGTTCATCTACCGATGTAAGGTAATATATTACTTAACTTGTTTAATTAGTTGGGCTCCCTAGTCAAATTTGTGAATTCACTAAGAATGATTTTATTGTTCATGTATATGTTGAAGGCGCTCGTCTGAAACAACATGAGCCGAAAGCTGCTATGCCAGCATCTAACGATGTTGAGAATGAAAATGTCGATGCTCTAACATACAAGTGCTCACGCTTGTTTCATATTACTAGTGGAGGTAAGTAGCTCAATTTTATATATTGCGCAATGTTTTTTTATTATCAACTTCAAAATTTTCAATTTACTGAAAATAGAACTGGAAAATTTACATTAGTAGAGAGCCAAGGATTTGTTTACTAAGATGTGATTAACCTGTAAAATACAACTCAAAAATTAGAGTTGGGGAATTGATTGTTCTGAGAACTCATGTGTTTCTTATTGGTACAGTGAAAGTCGCCGAATATATAGGTATGTGTTATTTATTAAAATTTGACACTAAACCTTGATACTGCTCAAATCTCTAAATCATTTTGATAATCAACCAAAATTTCCCTGGAGTGAGATGCATTAGGGACCAGAAGAAAACGCATAAGCAAGCATGTGGTCTTGTCATTTGCTTGTGCCATGAAATGGCATCTTTGCCTCGTGATGAAGATACGACAATGCTCAAAGTTTTGTTCCTGTAGGCTACAAAGACTACGTCGTTGATATTGTCGAATTGATGATGGATATGTACCCCCTTGTTACGGGTTCTAAAGATGACAAGGGGAGGACCGCAATGCATCTGGCGGGCCAATAATCGCTTCAAAAAGGTTTTCAATCTCATTTACAACAAGAGTGGCCACATGCATCTTTTCACTACTGTTGTCAACAACGAGGAGAATAATTGTGTATAGGTGTTTAAGTAGGTAGAATAAATTATGTGCATGCTTCGTAAGTGCAATATCGTGAAAATTTTGTGCATGATCAGTACATGCACATTTTGTACATAAGTTCGTGTATGATTTATACGTGCACGTTTCATGCACGGTCCACACATGCAGTAGGAGAGAGAGAAATGGAATAGTCACGAAATAAATCCTATATACGTGAAACTTGTACAAATTTTGCACCTATGAGTCATGCACAAAAATTGCAAAATATGTGCACGTACGAAGCATGCATGGAATTTATTCTAAATCAACTATTTTTATGTACAATTTTATTAAAAAATAAAAAAGAAATAAAGAGAAGTCGTTATTATCGACTTTTGTCTCTATTAAAGCAATTATTATTTATTGATACACTTGAGAGTGCATAATAAATAATTTAGAAATGGTAATAAAGATCATGATGTGTGTTGATAGTAAAAAAATAATAATTCAGATGTGGCTTGTGAAATTTGACCACCAAACAAATGTATAACAGATTTGAAAAGTATTAGTTGAATATGTGCAAAGGTATTAGTTGGGATAATATGTCTTTTCTTGGAATTATGTGTACTTTAAACACGCAATCAACCCCTAAGTGTGGTATGGTACGACTGTGTAACAATCAATTTGAGGGGGCTTAGTTTTTTTGTTGACCTTTTTCTTATTAAGTATTAGTTCTTTTATCTAAAAAAAAGGTTAGTTCTTTTATAAGTATATTTCTTGTTTGGGGGTCATTCCTCCTTTCTTAAAAATTTAAAGAACTTGGTCTCTAAAATATTTCACACTACTGATATTGAGTAACAATCTTATGAAGTCAGTATTTTAAAATTAGAATGTATTTATTTAATTTAATACAAAATAGTTAAATAAAAACACTAAAAATATTAATTTGAAACACATTCTAATTAAATAGTGATGTAGTTAATTAATTGGAGAATGTGGTTATTGTAAAGAGAAGAGATAAATCGGATAATCGGTAAATATCGGGATATATCAGCATCAAAGTCGATATCGATGAGCTGTAGTCCAAGATTTTCAAAATTTCGAGATATTTTGTGGAAATGTCGGCAATATATTTGTAAATTTCAAATATCAATTTTTATTTTTTAATTTTCAAACACCATTGTAGACATTTGGAATATCAACAATTAGTTGTCTTATTTTTGTAACCAACAAATGATAAAAGTGAGAAGAAGTGTTTCTCTTGTCCGAATTAAAAATTATATGACAAAAAGAAGTAGTACCAAGGACGGTTTTGATATGACAAAATGAAACCGTTCATCAAAAGGTTAAACCATAAAGTATAATTACGTTCTACGAACAAGGACCACTTGGTGTTCCTCTGCTACTTGTTCAGAATCTTGGAGGCAATATATCATTTGCCATTTTTTCCCATCTTGATGCACATGTAATTTAGAGTGCTTGAATTTTAACTCTTCTTTAGTATTTGAGAAGAACACAGTGTATCAGTCTTTAAGAAGTTTAGAAATCATTCCAACCCCACCAACCATCGTTGAGAAAAGCATCAACTTCTTTTTAAAGATCAAAGCGATCAAGCAATCCATCAACCTCTTCTCTCAAGTTTGTGTCATCATCACTCAAAAGATTTTGGCATTCACTTAGATATTTTCCATTGTTTATCCTTTTAAGAACCGTCCCTTCAAACCAAGAACCATCAAGACACAATTATCGTATCGCTTTACTCTGCTTATGCATTTTGCTATATATATGTTTGTCATAATCAATTCACTTTTGTTGAGATTTTAAGTTAAATTTATGTATTACATTTAGTTATAATATTCTCTAAAATTTCATGTTAAAAATTTACATCATTTTAATAAAATTTTTATTAATTTTCTAATTTTTACAAATATCTATATGCGATATCGATATTTCCACCGATATATCCGTAGACTTAAGGTACCAATATTACCATCGATACCGATATTTTTTTCCTTGCCCTTATATAATCACCCACATTAGAGAATCAAAATACTGCATAAGTTTGAGTGAAGATAAAAAAAAATAAGAAGAAATTAAAAATCCCAACCAAATATTTAGCAAAGTTGGATAGATGAAAATCTCCTGAGATGGTGAAAGTAAGTGGATTTGTTTTGCAGTAGATAGTACTTTGTATACGCATATTGAATTCATGTATTTATATCCAACTTTTGTACTAGCTAGTATAATTAATATCTAAATTATTTTTTTAATAGTTGTTCCAACAATAAGTAAAGAGAATTATACAGTGCCTCACTTAGCGGTGACTGGGATATATTCGAAAAAAATACGGAGGACCTTGAGGCCATTATATTGGACATTGAAGAAACAACTCTCCATGTAGAGGCCAAGAGTAGAAAAGTAAACGGTGTTGAGAATTAAAATGACGATTCTCCAACATAGAAGTGTTAACACTTGTTTCAGATTATTAGTGGAGGAAATTAGCTCATTTCTATATATTGCACTAGAGAGCCAAGGATCAGCATACTAAGTCGTGATTAACTTGTAAAACATAACTCATAAATTAAGGTTGTGAAATTGACTTTTTTGAGAACTCATGTATTTTTTATTGGTATACAGTGGGGAAGAATTTTGAATAGATCATTTGTAAAATCATGGAATTTATAGGTATGTGTTACTTATTAAAATTTGATACTAAACCGTTGATACTGCTCAAATCAGTAACTCATTTTGATAATAAACCAAAATGTTGGTGCTTGAAGGTAGATGCATCGGAGACAAGAAGAAAACACACAAACAAGCATGTGATCTTGTCATTTTCTTGTGTCGTGAAATGACACATTTGCCTCGTGATGAAACTGCGACAATGCTAGGAGTTTTGTTCTTCTCGGCTGCAGAACACGACATCATTAATATTGTCAAATTGATTATGGAGATGTATCCCATTGTTACGAGTTCTAAAGATGACAAGGGGAGGACTGCAATGCATCTGGCTGCCGACAATATTTTCGAAAAGGTTGTTAGCTTCATTTACAACAAGAGTGATCGTAGCATCTCTTCACTAGTGTTTTGGACAACGAGGAGAATAACTTAGCGCGCATGTGTGAAATGTTTGCCCCTCTTGACAGGCTCAACATCGTTCCCAGTGCGGCTTTGCAGGTGCAAAGGGAATTACAATGGTTCAATGTAAGAAATCAATTGCTAGCTAGCTCTTTTTTTGGTATTATTACAAGACGAGTTTTAAAATCTTCAAAACATTTAACAAAATATATCCTAAAAATTTCCCCCCACAAATTACGAGGTAAACCCGAGTTGATCAACATTGTGTTCATCATCTCTTTTAGTGTTCGGTTTTTCCTTTCCGGAACATCATTTAACTGAGGTGAGTAGGGTGTTGTCGTTTGATGTATAATGCCAGCTTTGGCACACAATTTCTCAAATAGAGCTACATACTCTCCACCTCTATCACTAAAAATTGCTTTGATTCAAGTGCTCATTTGTTTCTTTACTTCATTATTGTAAAGCTTAAAAAGCTTCCAAGGTTTCAACCTTGCTCCACATGAGATAAACTTAGCAGAATCTAGTACAATTATTAATAAAAGTTATAAAATACTTTTTCCCACCCCTAATTTGTACAAACTTTAGGTCACATATATCCGTGTGAATTAAGCCTAGAGGACTTGTGTTCCTTTAATTGAATTAAATGGTAACTTAACCATTTTGCTTCAACACATATCTCGCACCTTTTGGATGTATCAATATTAGCAATATTAAGTAAATCAAGATTTACTTAACGCTTTATAGCTTTTAAATTTACATGTTCTAATCTAAAATGTCATAAAGAGGAACAATCAGCGATATAACTAGAAGTATATGTGATTTCATTGATAACGTTTTTGCCTTTATGTCTTACAACCATAACATTCATTTTGAACATACCATTATCAAGATTGCCTCGACCAAGGAACTTTCCAAACATGCTAAGTACAACATTATCAGACTAAAAAACTAGTTTAAACTGATGGCTAACTAAAAGAGAACAAGTAGCCCAATATAAGTCCAATTAATGAAAAAGAGAAGAAAATACCATTGCTTATTTTTTCCAAAATTTTAAAAATTGTAGGTCAAGAAAAGGAAAAGTTTTTCTTGTTTTTCTTGAAATGATTTTATGGAAAAAGATAAGTATTCTTGGAATAGAAGATTATCCCAAAAATTCAAGAAATCAAATCTTGTTTCTTGAACTTGTATTTTTGAAAATATGCTATAGATATGGGGTAGATATATTTTGTGATTATTTATGGAAAATAGAATATATGAGATATATTCAAGATAGTATCTTGGGAAGATACAAAGAAATTTCCCATAAACCCTAATAGGGCATAAAATTTTGACCACCCCATAGTCTATAAATAGAGGATGAATTTTTCATCCCCTATACAATTCCAATCTTGGAAAAATTAAAAATCCACAAAGGTGGTGCGATATTTTTCTTTCTATCTTTATTATAATTGTTCGTGTGAATCCTTCCACCGGATTACAGACAAGGATGTGGGACATATTTGAGAAGGAATTTGGGTTGATCCATCTACTCAAAGGTTGTGACTCCGAGAGGTATGATTCACATAAACTCCTAGATTCCGCATGTGTAGGAATTACGTGAAATAAATTATAAGCATGATTCTTATTGGTATTTGATTATTGAATTAATAGGTTAATTCATGTTACAAATATCTGTTCAATTTAAATATGTATTTAATTGCACCTCAAATAGATCCTGGGCACCCTATTCCCCAACAACTAGTATCAGAGCCTCGGTTTCGAGCTCTGTGATTTAAATTATTATTTAAATTGTATTTTGAATTGTTGGTTCATTAAATTTATTGAAATTGGATAGTAGAATTGCTAGATCTTTTTTGTAGGTATCCAATTGTCATGGTATTTAATGTTTAATTATTTCATGTGTAAAATAAATTGTAACCGAATCAAAGACGAAGGCGGAGATGGGAAATTGAAGATTGATCCGAAACTGGGCGTAGTAAAGATGCGTCGCCATTTAAAAACGTAAGGGAGGCACGCGTGACGCTTAATGTCGCTAGACGCCGCACGGGAAAGCAGGAGCGCCGAGACTAAAGGCGGGATCGTTGAGGAGAGCCACAAGACGGCGCCACAAAGATCACCCCCGAGCGGACATGTGTGGGCGCGTCGCCGAAAGAAGGACACGCTGGAAGGGGGAGCAGATCAAGACGACACAATCGAGGCTCACGGGGGAGATGCACACGGTGCTGGGCCCATGGGCGCGGGAGCTTGTTCGACGGCCGGGCGGGATGCGAGTGTGCATCCCGCGCCGCATGCTAGTCGAGCACCGGACGTGACAAATTTTTTTTTTCCGGACGAACGAGTGGGAGGTTTTCAAGATGGAAGATTTCTCAAGATCAAGACAAGAAATTTAAACCATGAAAGTTGGATAATTTGTGCCCAATATGTTTAATTTTATATTTTGTTGTTTGATTTTTTTGTGCTTCTATTTAATTTGTTTAATGTGTTTGCATAAGAAATGTTTAAAAATTCTCAACTTCAAAATTACTAAATATGTTTTAAATAATTAATTTTTTTCTTTGAAAAATCAAATTAATTTTGACCTCCATGATTTATTTATTTGTGAAATTTTTTGGAGAAATTTCCCCCACAGAACGGCCAAAAGATAACTATCACATGAATAAATTCCTAATGGATGATTGTGAATTATTATTAGTGGCAACAATGACCCTCCCCACGAGGCTTTTTCAAAACGAAGTAATAATTCTGTATTTAATCATGGTTATTACTTAGGTATAAAATTGAAATGCATATACTTCCACGAAGTCCCTGCCAATTTTATATGGTCAAGTGGGAGCCAACTATTAATTTTGAATTAAAGGTTTGTAACTTTCTTTGTTTGTAACCTACTTAAATGTGTTTAAATAGACACTTCACTCCACATGACCTATTTAAACTAGTTTTGAGATGTTGGCTGATGCATGTTCATATTTTTTTGAGATTTTAATATGCTACATGTGATCAAATTATATGATAAATTTTGTGATTAATCTAGATATTAACACAAAAATGTATGTTTATTTTTAGTTCAGCATGTCGCAACCTTTTAATCCACTTTATAATATGCTTAAAGATCACCAATTGACTGGCGAAAACTATGTTGATTGGAATCGTAAACTATCAATTGTCCTAACTGCACAACATCATAACTGGGTTCTTTATGTGCCTAAACCCAAAAAATCTGCTGAGAACGCCGATGAAACGGATAAGAGGGGGTATAATGAATGGGAGCAGTCCAACGAAATGGTGAAATGTATCATCCTTACTTCTTTGTCGGGTTTGTGTAGACATCTTCACCAGAACGTTGAAACTGCTGCAGACATTATGCAAAGTATTAAAGAGATGTTTTCACATCCGACCCATACGATTAATCAGAACACCAAGTAAGACATGGTCATGATGAAGACGGTGGAGGGAACACCCGTAAGGGAGCACTTCTCAATATATTGACTTATTTTAACAAACTTTAGATTCTTGGTGAAAAATGTGATCTCGAAACTAAAATCGAGTTCATCCTCCATTGTCTACCAAAGAGCTTTGATAATTTTTATCTGAACTACCTAATGAGCGGTCAGGAGTACACTTTGCATGAATTAATGCAAGATCTAAATTCGGCTGAGAAGATAATGGAGCACCAAAATTAGTACTTGGTGACAAACCGCTCTTCTACTCTTTCTAAACCAATGGATGGTAAGAATAAGGAAAAGACAAAAGGTCAAGACCAAGACAGTTCAAGTGTTGCTCAGAGCAAAGTTAAAATAAGTCAAGGGTTAGATCTCGAGAGACTCAGTAAGAGGAAATGTTGGAGGTGCGGTGAGATAGGACATTGGAGGTCGACTGTTCCAAGCCCAAGAGGGATGGAAAGAAATGTATTTCTCATGCACTAGTTGTTGAAACTTATTTAGCCGTTTATGCCTCCCATTCGTGGGTAATGGATACATGAGCTACTGATGACATTTGTTTCACTTTACAGGGGTTACAGCTAACCCGATAACTTAGTGGGAGTGAAATTGTCATCACACTGGGCGATGATACGAGAGTAGCAGCTGAAGTAGTGGGAGAAGTGAAGCTATCTTTTGAAGATAGAGTTTTAATTTTAAGAGATGTTCTCTACTTTTCTAGTTTTAGAAAGAACTTGGTTTCAATTTCTAAATTATTTTTGAACGGATATTCTGTTTCTTTTTCTAAGCAAGTTACTATTTTTCAAAATTACATGTTTATCTGTTCTGGAACGTTATCGAATAATCTCTACACAATTAACTTTTTACACCACTCACAAAATACATCCTATAACACATTGACTATTTTGCATAAAAGAAAGCGTTCTTCAAATATGAACGAAACACTTCTTTGGCATCTAAAACTCAGTCATATTAATCTAAAAAGTACTCAAAGGTTGGTACAAGACGGATCATTGGAGTCTCTCCGAGTTGAACCGTTTCCAACTTGAGAATCTTGTTTAGAGGGTAAGATGACCAAGAGGGCATTTTGAGCCAAGGGGATTAGAGCCATTGAAGTGTTAGAGATCGTTCATTATGACGTATGTGGTCCAAATTCAATCAAAGCAGGAGGATGTTATGAATATTTCGTTACGTTTATCGATGATTACTCAAGATATGGATACATTTTTCTCATAAGAATAAGTCCGAGACCTTTGATAAGTTCAAAATGTTTAAGGCTGAAGCAGAAAAACATAGGGAAAAGAGTATCAAGTTTCTACGATCTGATCGTGGAGGCGAATACCTCAACGATGATTTTCTGAACTACTTATTAGACGAAGGGATTGTATCACAATTAATTGCTCCCAGTACCCCTCAACAAAATGGGGTAGAAGAACAAAGAAACATAATTCTTTTAGAAATGGTCAGATCAATGATGAGTTATTCGGAGCTTCCCAAGTTGTTTTGGGGGTATGCCTTGGAAACAACAACTTACATTCTAAACATGGTACCATCCAAATCGATTCCTAAAACTCCAAATGAACTGTGGACCGGGCGCAAGCCCAGTCTAAGACACATAAGAATTTGGGGTTGTCCGGCTTGCATGTTGAACAAGGAAGCCGGTAAGTTAGACCCACATTCAGAATTAAGGTTGTTTATAGGGTATCCCGAGGGAACGAAAGGGTGTATGTTCTATGGTTCCCATGATCAAAGAGTTGTAATAAATAAACACTTTAGATTCTTGGAAGAAGACTATATAAAATATAGAAAGCCCAACAGTAAGATTACCTTAAATGAAATAAGAGGGCAAACTCCAACACCAACTGTACAAGTCGATATACCAAGTGTCACATCTACATAACCGAAACCTCGTCTGCAGTGTGAGGGTTGTTAGACAACCCGAGCAATTCTTATGGATAGGAGAGTCTTCGGATTTGATCTGAGAAGGAGAATCAGACCCATGGTCTTATAACAAGGCGATCCAATACAAGGATGCAGATTCTTGGCAAACATCGATGGAAGCCGAGATGGGTTCTATGGATCATAATATAGTGTGGGAGTTAATCGAACCACCCAGTGGGGTAAAACCCATTGGATGCAAGTGGGTTTATAAGAGAAAAAGAGGACCGGAAGGGAAGGTTAAGACCTTCAAGGCTAGACTTGTGGCGAAAGGGTATACTTAGAAAGAAGGGATCGATTATGAGGAAACCTTTTTGCCTGTAGCCATGATGATGTCCATCTGTATTCTCTTATCGATAGCTGCACATCTGGATTTCGAGATCTGGCAAATGGATGTCAAGACAGCTTTCCTAAACGGAAGTCTTGAAGAGGAAATCTATATGAGTCAACCCGAAGGTTTCATTGTGAAAGGACAAGAGCATCTAGTATGCAATCTTAAAAAGCCCATTTACGGACTAAAGCAAGCATCCCAAGCTTGGAACCAATGTTTTGATCAAGTCATAAAATCCTACGATTTCTATCAAAATGAGTTCGAGAGTTGTGTATACAAAAAGTGTGTCAGAAATGCTATGGTATTCTTAGTACTATACGTAGACGACATTCTGCTCATCGGAAACAATGTAAAGGTGTTATCAAACATGAGGGTGTGGCTGTCAGATCAGTTTGATATGAAATACTTAGGAGAAGTCGATCACATCCTAGGGATCAAGATCACTCGAGATCGCAGAAAAATGATGATTGGCTTATCCCTAGCTTCATACATAGACACTGTTTTGAAGCGATTCAACATGCAAGATTCTAAGAAAGGTTTCTTACCTTTCAGACATGGAATTCATTTGTCAAAAGAAATGTGTCCCAAGACACCAAACGAGATAGATGACATTAGGGGAATTCCATATGCGTCGGCAGTTGGAAGCCTCATCTATGCAATATTGTGCACGAGGCCAAATATTTTCTTTGTCGTAGAAATGGTAGCAAGATATCAGAGTGATCCGGGAAAAGAAATTAGACTGCTATTAAAAACATTCTGAAGTATCTGAAAAGAACTCAAAATAGAATGTTAGTTTATTAGTCGGACAATCTTATTCCCATAGAATAAACTGACTTAGATTTCCAATCGGACATAGATTCTAGAAAATCTACCTCAGGTAGTGTGTTTTGTCTGGGAGGTGCAACCATAACATAAAGAAGGGTTAAGCTCAGAAATGCATCACAGATTCTACCATGGAAGTTGAATATGTAGTTTCTTGTGAAGTAGCAAAACAAGCGGTATGGCTCAAGAACTTCTCAGTGGACTTGGACATAGTTCCGAATTTGCCCAGCACTATCACCATCTATTGTGATAGTGTCGGAGCAGTTGCAAATTCAAGGGAACCAAGAGCCTACAAAGCCAACAAACACATTAAAAGAAAATACCATCTTATACGAGAAATCGTCAAGAGAGGAGATATACAAGTGGCAAAGATAGCAGATCCATTCACAAAAGGCCTACCTCAGAAAACATTCGAGAGCCATGTGGAAGAAATGGGTGTCAAATGCGTTGCCAATCTACTTTGAGTATAAGTGGGAGAAATGTTATTAGGTTCATGTATTACATGAGATGTGTTGTAGTATACTTAAAAACAGACTTTGAGTATAAGTGGGAGATCGTTGGGGTTATACATGAATGTATGCTTTTACGTAATAACAAACTAATGTACTTTTATTTACTGAATATAAATGATTTATTGTTGTTGCTTTAAATATGAATTAATGTTATTTATTTATTGGAAACCGTTCAATATTAGTACAATATTACATTATAGTTAATGTGGTGATACCCGATCACAGAAGATCACATTAACAGTTTATTGTAAATAAAAGTACAACTTCACAATCTAGATGGAATTGAACACTCCATTGGTAGAGGTTGAAGTGCAAAGATCAGATT
Source organism: Stenogyne calaminthoides (assembly GCA_037126765.1). Taxonomy (NCBI): domain Eukaryota; kingdom Viridiplantae; phylum Streptophyta; class Magnoliopsida; order Lamiales; family Lamiaceae; genus Stenogyne; species Stenogyne calaminthoides. The sequence continues at coordinate 12,118,980 of JBBCBC010000029.1, forward strand.
GATTTGTCTTGACCAAAAGATTGCACTAGCACATTGTGATATGCTGAAGAGGACCTACAAAGAGGATAAATTCTTCCGTACTGACTTATGTGATGAAGAATTAGACCTCAGTGATTGTTGATTTCTTAACCCCGTCACTTTTAAATAGGATTATGTGTAATTAGTATTTATTGCTTTGATCTGCGTTGAGTTTAAAGTCAGAGAGTGATTCTATACTTTGCATTTTTGGCAATATTTTGAATTACATGACAATTGCTAAGATTGAATACAGAGCAACGTGTGCAAGGAAGGTCTTGTATGATTTGTCCCCTTGGTGGGCTCAGAAGTTTTATTTTTCGGTATAGATAATAATGTTGAGCTGTCTTTACTCCAAGAAAAAATATATTAATTAATATAAAGCTTTTCAGTGGCTTAATTAATTAATGGAATAAATAATCTTAAACACGAGAAATAATAACAGGAAGCCATATTATAGTAATATGGATTAAGATGGATAGTGCAATATTAATTTTATAGTGGAATAAATTAATATTAATGGGCTGAATAATATTGTGGCTCAATATTAAAAAATTCAGATCCCACTGGAGGTTCAATCTTAATTCTCCTAAAGGCCCCCCAAGTACCCTAATATAAGTCCAATTAATGAAAATGAGAAGAATTACTTATTTTTTTCAAATTTTCAAAAATTGTAGGTCAAGAAAAGGAAAAGGTTTTCTTATTTTTCTTGAAAAGATTTTATAGAAAAATATAAGTATTTTGGAATACAAGATTATCCCATAAATTTAAGAAATCAAATCTTGTTTCTTGAACCTTGTATTTTTCGAAAATATGCTATAGATAAGGGGTAGATATCTTTTGTAATTATTTATGGAAAATAGAATGCATGAGATATATTCAAGATTGTATCTTGGGAAGATACAAAGAATTTCCCATAAACCCTAATAGGGCACAAAATTTCGACCACCTCATAGTTTATAAATAGGAGATGATTTTTTTATCCCCTACAAAATTCCAATCTTGGAAAAATTAAAATCCACAAAGGTGGTGCAATACTTTTTTTTCTCTCTTTATTATAATTGTTCGTGAAAATCCTTGCACCGGATTACGGACAAGGATGTGGGACATATTTAAGAAGGAATTTGGGTTGATCCATCTTCTCAAAGGTTGTCACTTGAACGGTATGATGAATAGATGACTGTGGAAACTGTTCCTACAGATGACAGATATATCTCTGTATCTCATAATCCATTCAACACCAAGATCCAGCTAGGATCTCCAGACGAAGAAGTGGATCCGGTAGTCTTTATCATGAAGCAGCAGATAAAGACTTATCTGCTTGAGATTTGTCCGGACCTAATAAACCATCGGGTATCCAGAACATGATTGAATAGATAGTCTTTTGGAGGGATATCCGCTTGAAATATATAAAGGAGTTTATGATCCTGATGGAAACTCTCAAGGCTGATTACTTCGTAGATCTGGAAACGAGGTGCCTGGAGGAAGTAGGTATTGAAAGTGCAGTTGAATTGGATTCTGATGATGATATTAGATGGTTAATTCATGATCATTTTGGGATTGCTCGAGAGAAGGACATGGTGGAAGAAGAGGAAATTGATTGGGCTCAGGAAGGCGAACTCTCTGAGCAAGCTGCCGATGAACCAGGTACAGGGTGCTGCAGATGTGACCCTACCTGGAGAGGCATCAACATCTGGCAGGTCTGTTTCCATTGATGCAGATACCCTGAGCAAGCGACTGTGGACAGATTGCTACACTTACATGATGTCATCACCGAATCAGTGATGAAACATGTAGACCCAGTCACGAGAAGTTAAGCCTGCATGAATCTATGCTCTTTGACCTTGTCAAGTTGCTGGAGAGTGTCTGGTCCTCTCTAGAGAGGACGGACACATGCTTAGACGCCGGGTGGAAGCGATTCGAGGCATCTGTTAAAAGGGCCGGAAAGTTCATTGAAGATGGTCTGAACAGATTGCCGGGCCTTGCGCCAACATCTTCCACGGTCCAGATCACCCCACTCGCAGTTGAGGATCTGAAAGATGAAATGGTGCACCAATTCAACGCGCTTAACGTCAGGTTGACAAACCTTTTTGATGCAACCAAAAAGGGGGAAGAAGAGAAGGAAAAATAGATGCAGATGATCGTCTTTATGCCAACTGCTGGGACATCTTTACCAACTCCTCCTGCACCATCTGCTGCTGCCATGCCAGAAACTATTGTACCAGTTGTTGATCTAACTAACGCCGAACTGGTGGAACTTTTTCAAATAGTTGAAAAGCATGGAGAGGACTTTGCTGCTCAAGGAAAGGCTATTTCTGAACAAAAGTCCGTCTTATCGGAGGTAGTTCAGAGAGTAGATAAGATTGAGGACTTCTCATCAAATGTTCAGAAAAGGTATGAAGCTGAAGATCATGCCAAGAGCCTTGAGCTAGCAAAGAAGTTGATCCAAGAAGACAAATCTGCAGAGGCTGAAGAGAAGAAGAAGGAACAGGTTAATGGAAAGCAGACTATGGCCCCTTCTCAACCCCAGAGATCAGACACGGTCCAGATCACAGCTGACTCCTGCACAACAAGAAGAGATGAAGGCCAGGCAGTCTGTGATAGATGCGGCCATCAAAAAGAAGAAACTAGCTGAAAGCAAAGGCCTTGTGACCAGATATGTCAGAAGGAAGATGAAGAAAGCTGCTACAGCTAAAGACGTTGCCTGGGAAGAAAATGCACTACCTGCTCATGTGAAAGATATTCTAATCTTGAATAAGAATTGGTGGCCAGAATGGGACAAGATTATAGGAGACTGGCTGGTTGACATATACATCTTGGAGAAGATTCCTGTGTCCACTGATAAAGGGGAATTCAATGAAGAATTCAGGAACTGGCTTGAGATGAAGTGTAACACCCCGAAAATTTGAAGTCAGTTATATTTTTTTTTAAACTTCAATAAGAGATTATTTTTCAATACTTTTAAAATTCAAATTTATCTTTCAATGTTTACAAAAAAATATTTCTATCAAATACAAAATTTTGTTCAAATCCTTTTCTCACATCTTTACAAAATTTACAAAAGATTTAAATTTAAATTTTTCTTCAAAAGAAATTTATTTTTCATTATTAAATTACATATTTCTTAAGACTAAAATTTTAATGCCATGAAATTATTTTAAAGTAAAGGTTCAAACCACTTTTTAATTTTACATGTAAATGCCACAGATCCTTTTTTTTTAGTTCGTATAAGAATATTTAGAAACCAACTTCTATCAAAATCTTGTTTACAATTTATATACTCATGCAGTCGTTTCCTTTTTAATTATTCTAAGTATATTTATTTAAAAATTAGGTTATATTTTATAAAAGATATAATTTCAAGTTTTATTTTTATCTACAAGAATCAAATCTCAAGATTTTCATGATATATTCAAATTTCAGTTTCATTAGATTTTCTTCCCTATAAATAGAGGTATCTTTTTGTAAAATTAAAATACACAGAAAATATATTTTTTATTGTAAAACATGTACGTAGAATTTTTTGGATCAAGTAATCATGAGTCTCCTTTAATTTTCTTTAGCCAAGAGGTATCAATTTCTTTCTCATAACCTTTAAATTTTATGCAATTCCTTGATTTTTAATTCGGCCAAATGATTTGATAAAAGCTTAAGTTTTGTTTCCTCATGCGTTTCCAAATTTTATTATGATGTGGTTTTTGAAAATAGGCCCGCAACTCTATTTTTATCAAAAAATAATAATTACTCCATGAAGCAAAATTATTTTCTATTTCGAAAATTGTTCTGTGGAGTTAAAGTCTCCTATTTATTTTCTAAGAAGGCAAAACCCAGCCAACGACTTTCTAAAATTGCCAAAATCATGACGTTATCGTCAACTTTAGATTAGTTACCTTTACGTAAATTCATTTTATATATACAGTATATGGATAGCATGTTCAATTTATAATAATGTCAAGTCGTTTATTTAATTATTTTAGGTAACGAGGAATAAAGATATTTCATTGCATCTTTTGCATCCACGATATTAATACGGGATGAGAATTTCTATTCAAGTTTACGTTTATCTTTATAAATTTTTTGAATGTAAATTATTATTGTCTAAATGCGACATTCCATAGCTACAGCAACAGACAACAGGAAACATAATACATGTTGTTGGGATATTTTAATTTTGATGAATTATGTCAAAACATTATCAACTTGTGTTTTTTAAGCTAATCTACAGATAACAAGTTAAGAGAGAACGAAAGAACAAATTGAGGGGGAACTCACGAAATCAGAAGTAGATGATCGAGATCAGACGAGGTCTGTAGATTTAGACCGGTCGAGATCGAATGAGTTAGATGAGTTCGAGTTAAGCGATGAGTCATGCAAATCAAATGTGAAGAAAAACTAAAGTCGAAGATATCGAAGAGAAGGTCATAGATCGAAGATGAAAAGATGAGACTGATCAAGATCAGACGTGATCGAGATCAGATATGATAAACTAATATGCTAACCTGATGTACTGACCTGATGCTATCCTGAGATGCTGACCTGAAGATGTGTTGATTTGATCGGGTCGAGCCGACGATCGAGCAAGAAGAAATCGATAGCTTCGAGTCAACGACCCGAGGGTCAAGAAGTAAAAAGTGACCGAGGGTCGATGTCTCGAATTCGGAAGAGTTGAACTCGAAGCCCGAAAGTGTCAAGATGCCCGACGCATAAGGTCCGGCCAAGAAAAGTCCGCTTTAATCAAGAAACCCGAGACTCGATAAAATCAAGAAACTGAAGACTCAGTATGTCACTGAAGACACTGAGGCTCAGATAAACCTGAAGGCTCACATAAACCTGAAGGCTCATATAAACCTGAAGGCTCAGATAACGTGAAGGCTCAGATAACCTAAAGGCTCAGATAAAACCTGAAGGCTCAGATAAACCTGAAGGCTCAGATAAACCTGAAGGCTCAGATAGAACTTAAGATCCTGAGACTCAGAAGAAACTGAAGAATATAGCCGTTAGATTCAGCTGACGTGGACCAATGAGAGGAAGACAACAAGCCTGAAAAAGCTGCAAAAAGCTACAGAATAGTATGGATTTGAATATGACTCCATCCAACGGTAACATTCAAATCCACACTATAAATACAAGTTATTCCTTCATTATTTGGGGGTGGAAGACTGTGAAATGCGTGAAAAACACCATTGAGCTTCAAACAAATCATCCAGCATTACCACCATAGAACACAGAGCAAGAAATACACGCATATATTCAAGAGTGTTCTACCCTATATCTAAGCATAAATGCAATATCCTAAGCTTAGAGAGATTTTCCCAACCTTAGCATTGAGGCTAAATAAATGTAAGGGAAAATCTCAACCTAGTTGGAAACCAAACAAACCTTACCCAAATCAGTTTGGTAGGATAAGTTTGTAGGTGAGTGTGAACTTGGTAAACATCTAGCAATCCCGAAAGAGAGGGTAGGCGATCCCGTGAGGGTGATAAGTCCCATTTGAGTGTGAACTCGGTAAACATCTGTTGGGTGTTGGACTAACACGTTAAACTAAGTCCAGTTGGTTAAGTTGGTGCCCCTGATGATAGGGAAGAGTGGATGTAGGAGTTGGACTCCGAACCACTATAAAATCGTGTGTTCTTTACTGCTTTATGTTCTTACTTGCCATATGCATTCAATTATAATCAAAACACAACACATCGTTCTTAAAAGCAAAAAATTTGGAATCACTCTGCCCTCACCCCTGTTTTTATATGCATTACATGGTATCTTCCGCGCACATGGGTTTTCCTAATCGGGACCATCAATTGGTATCAGAGCGGGGAGTTCAAAAGGTTCACTGATTTTAAAGTGACCACCTGAACTGATCTTTTAAAACAAAAACCCGATCTCTGTATAAATGCATATATTTTAATGTTTTGGCATCATTATCAAAAATGGGGAAATTGTTGGGATATTTTAGTTTTGATGAATTATGCCAAAACATTATCAACTTGTGTTTTTAAAGCTAATCTACAGATAACAAGTTAAGAGGGAACGAAAGAACAAATTGAGGGGGAACTCACGAAATCATAAGTAGATGATCAAGATCAGACAAGGCTACAGACGAGACTGATCGAGATCAGATGAGTTAGATGAGTTCCGAGTTAAGCGATGAGTCAGGCAAATCAAATGTGAAGAAAAACTAAAGCCAGCAAATCAGAAGAGAAGGGTGCAGATCAGGAAGATGGGCAGATGAGATGGATCAAGATCGGCCGTTATCGAGATCGATATGATAAACTGATATGCTAACCTGATGTACTGACCTGATGTTATCCTGAGATGCTGACCTGAAGATGTGTTGATCTCGATCGGTCGATTTGATCCGATCGACGCAAGAAGAAATCGATAGTCTGAGTCAAGTGACCGAGGGTCAAGAATAAAAGTGACCGAGGTCGGGATATCCGAATTCGAGAAGAATTTGAACTCGAAGCCCGAGTGTCAAGATGTCCGATCGATAAGGTCCGCTAAAGAAAAGTCTGCTGAATCAAGAAACCTGAGACTCAGATAGAACTGAAGAAACTAAAGACTCAGTATGTCACTAAAGACACTGAGGCTCAGATAAACCTGAAGGCTCAGATAAACCTGAAGGCTCAGATAACCTGAAGGCTCAGATAACGTGAAGGCTCAGATAACGTGAAGGCTCAGATAACGTGAAGGCTCAGATAACGTGAAGGCTCAGATAAAACCTGAAGGCTCAGATAAACCTGAAGGCTCAGATAAACCTGAAGGCTCAGATAGAACAGAAGATCCTGAGACTCAGAAGAAACTGAAGAATATAGCCGTTAGATTCAGCAGACGTGGACCAATGAGAGGAAGACAACAAGCCTGAAAAAGCTGCAAAAAGCTACAGAATAGTATGGTTTTGAATGTGACTCCATCCAACGGTAACATTCAAATCCACACTATAAATACAAGTTCTTCCTTCATTATTCGGGGGTGGAAGAGTGTGAAATGCGTGAAAAACACCATTGAGCTTCAAAGACAAATCATCCAGCATTTCCACCATAGAACATAGAGCAAGAAATACACGCATATATTCAAGAGTGTTCTACCCTAGATCTAAGCATAAATGCCATATCCTAAGCTTAGAGAGATTTTCCCAACCTTAGCATTGAGGCTAAACAAATGTAAGGGAAAATCTCAACCTAGTTGGAAACCAAACAAACCTTACCCAAATCAATTTGGTAGGATAATTGTAGGTGAGTGTGAACTCGGTAAACATCTAGCAATCCCAAAAGGGAGGGTAGGCGATCCCGTGAGGGTGATAAGTCCCGTTTGAGTGTGAACTCAGTAAACATCTGTTGGGTGTTGGACTAACACGTTAAACTAAGTCCAGTTGGTTAAGTTGGTGCCCCTGATGATAGGGAAGAGTGGATGTAGGAGTTGGACTCCGAACCACTATAAAATCGTGTGTTCTTTACTGCTTTATGTTCTTACTTGTCATATGCATTCAATTATAAGCAAAACACAACACATCGTTCTTAAAAGCAAAAAAATTGGAATCACTCTGCCCTCACACCTGTTTTTATATGCATTACATGGTATCTTCCGTGCACATGGGTTTTCCTAATCGGGACCATCAATTGGTATCAGAGCGGGGAGTTCAAAAGGTTCACTGATTTTAAAGTGACCACCTGAAATGATCTTTTAAAACAAAAACCCGATCTCTGTATAAATGCATATATTTTAATGTTTTGGCATCATTATCAAAAAGGGGGAAATTGTTGGGATATTTTAGTTTTGATGAATTATGCCAAAACATTATCAACTTGTGTTTTTGAAGCTAATCTACAGATAACAAGTTAAGAGGGAACGAAAGAACAAATTGAGGGGGAACTCACGAAATCAGAAGTAGATGATTGAGATCAGACGAGGCTACAGACGAGACTGATCAAGATCAGAAGAGTTAGATGAGTTCTTAGTTAACTGATGAGCTGTGCAAATTAAATGTGAAGAAAAGCTAAAGCCAGCAAATCAGAAGAGAAGGTTGCAGATCAGAAGATGAGCAGATGAGACTGATCAAGATCAGACGTGATCGAGATCAGATATGATAAACTGATATGCTAACTCGATGTAATCACCGATGCTTATCCCGAGATGTTAATTGAAGATTTGTTGATCCGATCACCGAGTTGACGATCGTGCAAGAAGAAATCGATAGTTCGAAATCAAGTGACCGAGGTCAAGAAGTAAAAGTGACTCGAGGTTCGGGATGTCTGACGGGGAAGAGCTGAACTCAAGAAGCCCGAAAGTGTCGATGCCTCGACGACATAAGGTCCACCAAGAAAAGTCCCCAATAATCAAGAAAACCCGAGACTCGATAGAATCAAGAAACTAAAGACTCAAGATGTCACTAAAGACATCGAGGCTCGAGATAAACTCAAGGCTCGAGATAAACTCAAGGCTCGAGATAACTCAAGGCTCGGATAACTCAAGGCTCAGATAACCTGAAGGCTCGATAACTCAAGGCTCAGATAAAACTCAAGGCTCGGATAAAACGAAGGCTTAGATAAACTCAAGGTGCTCGAGATAGAATCAAGATCCTGAGACTCAGAAGAAACTGAAGAATATAGCTGTTAGATTCAGCAGACGTGGATCAATGAGAGGAAGACAACAAGCCTGAAAAAGCTGCAAAAAGCTACAGAATAGTATGGTTTTGAATGTGACTCCATCCAACGGTAACATTCAAATCCACACTATAAATACAAGTTCTTCCTTCATTATTCGGGGGTGGAAGATGTGAAATGCGTGAAAAACACCATTGAGCTTCAAAGACAAATCATCCAGCATTTCCACCATAGAACATAGAGTAAGAAATACACGCATATATTCAAGAGTGTTCTACCCTAGATCTAAGCATAAATGCCATATCCTAAGCTTAGAGAGATTTTCCCAACCTTAGCATTGAGGCTAAACAAATGTAAGGGAAAATCTCAACCTAGTTGGAAACCAAACAAACCTTACCCAAATCAATTTGGTAGGATAATTGTAGGTGAGTGTGAACTCGGTAAACATCTAGCAATCCCAAAAGGGAGGGTAGGCGATCCCGTGAGGGTGATAAGTCCCGTTTGAGTGTGAACTCAGTAAACATCTGTTGGGTGTTGGACTAACACGTTAAACTAAGTCCAGTTGGTTAAGTTGGTGCCCCTGATGATAGGGAAGAGTGGATGTAGGAGTTGGACTCCGAACCACTATAAAATCGTGTGTTCTTTACTGCTTTATGTTCTTACTTGCCATATGCATTCAATTATAAGCAAAGCACAACACATCGTTCTTAAAAGAAAAAAATTTGGAATCACTCTGCCCTCACCCCTGTTTTTATATGCATTACATGGTATCTTTCGCGCACATGGGTTTTCCTAATCGGGACCATCACATGTTTATGACATGCTCAACAGTTTCTATAGTAGCTCGAATCACAAGTGGGTCCTTGCTAAAATTAATTTATAGTGTGTTGTCATATTCAGGGATTGTTTACATGATTTTTGTTTAACATTGACAAACGAGTTCCCACTGAGCTAGTTGTTTTGCTCATCCCAATCTCATTAACATTTTTCAGATTAAGGGACGCAGTGGAAGGACGGTGGATTGCTTCAAGTGTTTATTTAAATTCTACTATTACAACAATTGATTTCACTTTGAATATTGAGTCATGTTAAGTTCATGTTTAGCTATTGAGATTGAAGTATTTTTATTTAATTGTAGTCACATCTCTTAGACAAATTTGAATATTTTGAGTTTTAAAGTGCATAATTTCTTATATAACATTTACGTCCGCTGCAAATTCTTATAGAATTTATGCATATTTGGCCTACGAAAATCGGGATGTGACATGAAGCATCCTCAATTCTTCGATTTGGTCATGCTAGAAAACATCTTGCCACCACTCAGACCAGATAGATCTCTTGACCCCATCCGATTCAAGAAGCTGTAAACATCTCATTGTCTTCTGAACTGTGTGCTATCTTTATTATCTGTCTTTCATTCATGTCATCTGTTTTTCTGATTAACTGTTTTGGTTCCATCAAAAAGGGGGAAATTGTTGGAAAATTTGTGGTTAGTTTGTATGGAAGTTCCAAAACAGATTGTAATTGGACCAGTGGACCTGTTACCTGACTGATGATTCAAATATCAGATAGGATGACCAGCTGAGATGTATAGCCAGCTGATGTATTGGATAAGAATAGGCCTAGTCTTGAAGAAGAAGATCAGATATGCAGAAGATCAGACACGAAGTTGATCAGAAAGTATCTAGACCAGAAGACCGACATCAGATAACTAGAAGAATCAGTAAGTTGGGCTAAGACAACTACTTACATCAGAAGATTAAAGGAGGTAGACAGATCAGCCTTTATCGATCTTGTCAGTTCATCAGGTAACCACTTCAAGCTACCTAGTACGAGCCAAGTCATTCAGACAAGAAGAATGTCAAACTCGTTGGAAAATCAAGTGCCAACTTTGTGTACTTATGAGCCAATGAGAAGAAGACACGCACGTATGGAACTGACAAGTGCAGGACTAGCGTTTCAGAGTATAACGGCTAGAAAGGACAAGTTTGCATGCTTTCGGCCATGCCATCCCTGAAGCACGTCCCGTCCGCCTGCGACAAGTTTGCATGCTTTCGGCCATGCCATCCCTGAAGCACGTCCCGTCCGCCTGCATACCTATCAAAAATAGACCGAAATTCAAATTGCTCTCCAACGGCTAGTTCAATTTCGTGCCTATATATATAGGATCAAACCTTCATAGTAAGGTTACAGAAATTATCATCAAGCTCAAGAACAAGCAGATTTCTGCACAAAGAACACTAAATCGAAGATTATTTTCTAAATGTTCATCCCATTGTTCTTAGCTTAGAATACTTATCCTCTGACTTTAGGCTACTTAGATGATAGGATAGTATTCCAGTTGGAACGTTACAAATCTTAATACCCAAACAAAAGTTAGGTTAGGTTTGTTATAGCAAGATTTCAATCTAGGGTTTCTAGATCTGATTTCTGGGATTGATTGAGTGAGAAATCGTGAAACATCTGTAGGTTATACTGTGTCAGACTAACACATTAAACTAAGTCCAGTTGGTTAGTTGATGCCCCTACTGATAGAGAAGAGTGGACCTAGGACAAGTTGTTTGAACCACTATAAATCTGTGTGCCTTTACATTGCTTTAAACTTATCTGCATACTACGTGTTTATCAGCATGCATATTCTGAATCTGGTTCAGACTTGTTGTAGCATTGAATAATCCGACCTCGCAAGGCGACTCTCTGTTATGTTTCTGCCGGTGAGAGCAACTTCATTTGGATTGAGAAGGTCGCGTAGCGACTTTGAAATATACGAAGGTCGCGGAGCGACTTTGGGGAAACCATAGGTCGGAGAATGACTTCAAACCGAAGTCGACGAAGAGATATGTATGGGAAAGATACGGGCAGTTAATGGCGCAGATATCGCAGGGTTAAGCAAGCAAGCACATCCAAACGCAAGAATCATGGATTGATGAAGGGAACCCTATTTCTGGCGGCTGGAGCCTCTACAAGCCCACGAAGGAAGCCCATGAAGAGTTGTGACCTAGTGTCTTGCCTATAAATACAACATGTATTATCCATTGTAAAGGGACGAAAACTTTAGAACTCTAGGTAGAAAATAATATAATAAAATACTCCTGGCTTGGACGCCCTCAGACGTAGTCTTATTCAAAAGACGAACTGGGTAATCAAATTGAGTGTAATTGACTTTCTGTTCATTATTTGTTTGATCCGATTCATCATACGTGTGTTTCCCTAGGCGTAAAATCTAGGTTACAACATTTGGCGCCGTCTGTGGGAAACTGTTCTGTCGATTTACTCATAAATACTCAGGACACCCATCTTTTGTCAATGGCGATTAACTAAGCGAACTTATTTACCCGGTAGCGGATCCGTGGCGATTGTTGAGGCCTCATTGAGTTCAGCCGTCTCAATTTATCGCCCCGAAAGCCACCCCCGACTGGTGGAACCTTGTCCAGACACCAGAGGACGCGAAGGCCATATCTTGGTTGTCCATAAGAAACACCTCTCGCCGATGACGAGGACGGCGTGGCGATCAAAAAGATAAAGACACAACGCCCGGAACCTCTAAGGAAAAAATGCCCTTGTCGAAAAAAAGGGCGCCCACAGTTAACCAAAAATGGGAAAGGAAAGGCGGATCGGGCAATGTGTTTGGTCGACTTGGGGGTCAGGAGGCCCAGAAAGCCCCATTGGCTGTCGAGGATGAGGCACACTCTCAGCCTCGACTCGCCGATCAAGTGGAGAGAGACCTTGCTATGGCTCTGAATATGCATCATGACGAATTACCGAGGGCCTAGGCAATTCACCAGGATGATCCCCGAGTGACTTTCCCTCCTAAGGATCACCGCGACGTGAAGATCGACGCACTGGCAAGAACGATCCAGTGACTTATTGAGCGGGCAGAAAATCAGAGTGGTCCAGCTGGCGCGGACCATAGTCTCACCATCCCAGACTCTCCCCTCGGGACCACGGTTGGTCCAGCTCTAGATCGCTACAGTGGGAACACGGACCCAAGGGTCCACATAGCAAAGTATAACTCTTACATGGCCTCTATGGGCGCGATGGATGCCACCAAATGCCATTTGTTTTCCCTAACCTTGAGCGACCAGGCTCATCAGTGGTTAACTTCGCTACTACCCTTGTCGGTGGATACGTTCGAGCAGCTCCCCAGATTGTTCCTAACCCACTTCACGGCCTTGGCACCGCGACCTGCGACCAGGCAGCGACTAATGAATACCCAACAAGCAGACAACGAGTCTGATTGGTCCTACATTGAAAGGATCGACAAACTCATACATGAAGGGGACCCAATCGGAAAAGAGGCCAAGGTACTCGGGGCCGTTTCCGGCCTAAAAAAGGGAACCAAAATATGGCGGCGCATGACCGCCGAATACCCAGTCAGCTATACTGACTTCCGGAGGTGAGCTAGCGACATTATTCACGCTTCAGAACTTCTGGAATCTAGACTCTCCGATGACAGAGATGTCGCAGACTCAAAGAAAAGCTCCAAGAAAACCGGGGGTCACTATAAGGCACCTGGTAGCTTCAAGCCTTTCGAAGAGAATATCCCAGTGAAACTAATGGAGGCCTTAGGCATGACACCCGGACATGTATACAACCAGATTAGAGACCGAGAGTTACTCCTCCCACCACGACCTATCAAGAATAAGGGCAGGTCGAATCCCAACAAGTTCTGCCACTTCTATGAACAGACAGGCCATTACACGAGCGAATGGAAATACCTGCTTCCCCAGCTTTGGAGGCTGTACGAGGATGGGCTTTTGGATGAGTTTATTAAGCAACCTCAGAAGAATCAAGAGCAGGCCCAGGGAGGCCACCGGCAGAACCGACCTCGGCGGGCAGAACCCGCTCCAGGGAACGCCAACCAGGGGGAACGACCAGTGCCACCCATGCCTGAGGGCGCTAGAGGTCGCATCATACACACCCTCTCCTTGCTCGGAACGGTTGGGGGGCTCTCCAAGATCGGTTCATCCAAAAGACGATTAAAGGTAGAGATAAGGGAGATTGAAAATGCCAGAAAGATGGTACTACTAGTTTTCACGATAGGGGAGGAGACCAGCACGATCGAATTTAGCGAAAAGGATAAGGTCGATACAGTCTATCCGAACGTCGACCCTCTGGTGATCAAGGCCAACATCATGGGAACCACAGTATGCCGTTTGCTAGTGGATGGGGGAGCCTTCTACAACGTCCTTTTCAAGAAGACTCTGGACCAGCTCGGGGACTATGACGCCTACATTACCCGGTGCGACCACGTCGTGAAGGGCTTTGGAGATGGGACTGTGAGACCGACAGGAATGATCCGTCTAGTTGTTGAGTTAGTCTCCACTTTGAATGAAGAAGTTAGGGCCAATAGGCTTTTAGATTTTCTAGTTGTCGACCTCCCGAGCTCCTATAATGGTTTCCTCGGGAGGCCCTTTGAGCATGGATTCGAGGCTGCGTCCTCAACTTTTTATTTTTGTGTAAAGTTTCCCACCAAGAGTGACCAAGTTGATGCAAGAGGTTGTTTGATTTATTCCTTGTCTCTTTTCAATTCCGCACCAATATCTAGCAAACAAATACTTGTAATAGATACTAAAAAAGAATGTAAAATTTGGAATAACAAAATGAGCAAGAAAAGAAGTCGTGACGACCTCGATCCGAGAATGGGGCCCGAACCAGAAGAATTCCTGCTTGAGGCAGAGATAGATGACCCTCGACATAATATCCCAAGGGCCGTCCCGGGGGAGACCTCGAGAAAGTCAAGATAGACCCAGCCCAACCGGATCTTGAAGTAATCATAGGATCCAGGATGCCAAACGACCTAAAGAGGGAAGTCATCGACTTTCTCAAAAAGAACTTGGACATTTTCGCATAGTCGCACAAAGACATGGTGGGGATCGACCCAAAAGTCGCTTGTCATAAATTGCTCATAGATCCAGCTCGGAAGACGATAGCCCAAAAGAGGCGAAAATTCGGCCCGGAGAAGTATGTAGCACTGGCCGAGGAAAAAAAATTATTAGACAACGACCTGATCACACGGGACAATCAACCCCAATGGGTGGCTAATGTCGTGTTAGTGAAAAAGTTGAATGGGACTTGGCGACTTTGCATCGACTTCACATATCTCAACAGCGCTTGTCCAAAGGATTTCTTCCCAATGCCCCACATCGACCACCTGATAGATAACACGGCAGGCCACGAGATGATGTTATTCATGGATGCCTTTGCAGGCTACCATCAGATAGCCATGTACGAGCCAGACCGGCAGCATACCTCGTTCTTGACAGAAAATAATATCTATTGCTGGAAAAGAATGCCTTTCGGTCTAAAGAACGCAGGGGCAACATATCAAAGACTGGTCAACCACATGTTTGCCGACCTCATCGGCAAGTCGGTGGAGGTTACGTGGGCGATATAGTCGTCAAGAGTCTGAGATCGGAGGACCACCTAACGCACCTGGCACAAACTTTTGACATCCTAAGAAAATTCAACATGCGACTAAACCCCAAGAAATGTAATTTCGGGGTTGAATCGGGAAAATTCTTGGGACACCTAGTAAGCAAGATAGGAATAGAGGCGAATCCCACTAAATTCAAGGCAATATTAGATATGGGAGCGCCTCTAAATGTGAAGGAAGTATAGAGGCTCACAAGGTGTCTGGCGGCCTTGAACAGATTCATCTCCCAAATGGGGGACAAATGCAAACCACTATTCGACACGATCCAAAGGAAATCAAAATTCGAGTGGACACCTGAAAGCCAGAAAGCTCTTAATAAAATCAAAGCTTACCTAGCGGACGCAAGCATTATATCAAAGCCAATTCGGGGGGAAAAGCTTCTCCTATACCTCGCGACCTCCAAAACGGCTCTGAGCGCAATCCTCGTCCGAGTGAAGGACAGGAATGAATTTCCAATTTACTTCGTCAGCCAGACGCTAAATGAAACCGAGCAGCGATATCCAGTACTGGAAAAGTTGGCACACGCACTAGTCATGAGAGTAAGGAAACTAAGGCCGTACTTTTTCGATCATCAAGTTGAGGTCCTCACTTCCAAACCCCTAAGGAATGTGCTACATCGACCAGATACGACAGGCCGATGCCACAAATGGGCAATTGAAGTCGAACAATATGGAATAACATACGCACCCCGACCTGCCATTAAAGCCCAGACATTAGCCGACTTCATCGTGGAGCACACCTTCTCATCAGGAGCCGAATGTTCGAACAGCCAGCCGTGGGAGCTATTCGTGGATTAGTCAGCAACCTCCCACAAATCGGGGGCCAGTTTAGTTCTGATAAGCCCGGAAGGAACCTCCTTCCAGAATGCCATCACATTCGATTTTCCCGCAACTAACAACGAGGCCGAATATGAAGCACTCATCAGCATCTTAGAAATGTCGATGGCCATGGGTGTCAAAAGATTACAAGTCCATACAGATTCCCAACTCGTGGCCTACCAAGTCTCGAGAGAGTATGAGGCACGGGACGACAGGATGGCAGCCTATCAAGAGATTGTAAAAGTGCTGTGTCAGAAGTTTGACCAAATTCATGTCAAGTTAATCCCGAGAGAAAAAAACTCACGAGCCGATGCGTTGGCACGGCTGGCGACGTCCGAGGGATCACCAGGGATGAAGGATGTCACCATCACGACATTATCCCACCCATCCACCGCGCACACGAGAGTCGCGGCGTTAGAAACCCCAACATCGAGATGGATGACACCCATCATGGAATACTTGACGATAGGTCTCCTGCCAATGGACCAGGTCCAAGCTCGGCAATTGCAACTGTGAGCCGCGCAGTACACAATGATCCAAGATGAGCTGTATAAGCGTGGCTTCAGCATTCCCCTACTCCGTTGCATCACACCGGAACAATGGCAAGTGATCCTGCGCGAAATACACGAAGGGGCCTGTGAAAACCACACCGGGGGGAGAATCGTTGGCCCATAAAGCCACAAGACAAGGATATTTATGGCCTACGCTAAGGGTCGATGCCATCATCTTCGCCCGCAAATGTCATAAATGCCAAATCTATGCTCCTTCCATCAAAAGTGCCCCAGAAGAGCTCACAAACATCTTCAGTCCTTGGCCATTTGCAAAGTGGGGGATATACATTATTGGCCCACTCCCAACAGCTCCGGGCTCGGTCAAGTACGCCCTGGTGGGGGTAGACTACTTCACAAAATGGGCCAAAGTTGAGGTATTAGCGACCATAGATCAGGATCACTTCATCAAATTCATATGGCGGAATATCATCTACAGATTTGGTTTACCACAAGCGATCATATCCGACAATGGTAAACAATTCGATGGCCTCAAAATCGAGGCCTTCTTCAAGAAGTGGAAGATCACAAAATTCTTCTCGACTCCATATCACCCACAGTCGAACGGTCAGGTCAAAGCAGTGAACAAAATCATCAAACACAGTCTCAAGGCCAAAATTGAGGGGGTAAGGGAAAATGGGCTAGCGAGCTCCCGGATGTTTTGTGGGCGGCCTATAGAACGACCTGCAGAAATTTGACAGGAGAAACCCTTTACTCACTGGCTTTCGGGACCGAGGTGTTCATACCCGCGGAGGTCGACTTTCCCAATCTTCGCATAAGTCAGGTCGCCTTCGACCACAACGACGAGGCCTTGGCCAGGAACCTAGACCTGCTCGATGAAAGGCGGTTGGAGGCCAACATGAGAAACGCAAGGTACAAACAAAGGTCGGAGAGGTACTATAACTCTAAAGTACGACTCCGATGCTTCAAATAAGGAGACATGATATTGAAGAAGGTACTCAGTGAGTCGAAAGGAGCCCTCGGTCCAAACTGGGAAAGCCTATTCAAGATCTCAAAAATCCTACCAAATGGTGCCTATGAGCTCGAACGACCAGATGGCACCAAGGCTCAGTACCCGTGGAATGCAACACATTTGAGGAAATATTATCAATAGGTTTACACCCTTGTAATCAACCATTTATCAATAATAATGTCTTTTCTTCGTTTCAAAATTCCTATGTAAAACCCAAAGGGATTATGTAAAGAGAACATATATTACCCGAGGTACGACTTTTGACATACCCGAGGTACACTAAATTGGCGTTAAGCTCCTCGGTCCTCTTCAATTCATCCTCCTTGGCAACCAGCGCCCTCCCAGCATCAGCCAGCTCACCCTCCAGCCCGACCACGCTTGCCTTCTCGGCCCTCAGTTCGCCTTCGACCTCCGCTAGACCTCCATCAATGTCGGAGAGCCGCTAGATCAGGTCGGAGTTGGAGGCCTCTAATTTCTTCTGAGCATTAGCCACGGATGTCAGCATCTTAGCCTGATCGGTGACCCTCGCCTGGGCCTTCTTCAGCTCCTTCAACTCCGCCTCCAATTGTGCGCTGGTCTTCTCCAGATAGAAGACCGCCTTCTGAGAGTGGGCAAGGGCAGAGTACAAGTTGCCCGTCACCTTCTGCCGATAAGCATTACTACGGTCCGACTGCGTCCACCCCCGGGTTAGATTCTGCAGACCCCTTCGGAGGTAAGCGGGCCAACTCTCGGGGACCCCGCCCAGAACGACATGACTTGACCTCAGAAAGATCAGCGCTTCAGGGCCGAACTTGTGCGGGATAAGCTCCGGGCTGCAAAAAATTCATATAAGTCGATTTAGCGAAGAAACAACAAGTGAAGAAACAACAAAAACTTAAGGATTCACGCAATCAAAGACTTACTCATTGACGCGGTCGGCGTCCTAGCCTAGCCATGAGTCATCTTCCGGATGACGATCTCCTCGGGGGGTAGGGGTGGGCTGCGAGGTCGGGCAAGGTAGCGAACTCCCTGTCCCCTGGCTGGTTTCTTCCCTCGCCTTCTTTCGGGCGGGCTTGGAAGTTAAAGAGGCCGGCTCTTTCAACCTCTTCTTCCCCTTGTCAGTGGCAGAGGGACCAGTAGAAGTCGAGCTCGGAGGAGGGGCATCGGAGGCTACGATGTGCTTCATCTGGCCCAACACCGATTTCTTCCTGGAGGCCATGATCAATGCGGAAGGCTAACGACGGTAGACGGGAATGTCGAGAACTGCTCAAAAAAAAATCAGCCACAGAACATGAAAAAGGAAAGTCGAAGGCATCAAAGCGGGTACTCACAAGGGATGTTCAAGTGGCGGGGATAGGTGTAGAGCCCTGCCTTGAGTCGATCAAGCTCGAAATTCAGGGGCGTTGACATTGCAAAGGCTCAGGGCAGCGTCACGAATGATCTTGAAGGCCTCAGCAAAGTCCCAGTATAAGTCGGCGGTTGAAGGAGTGAACACTGCAAAAGAAGAAGAGAATTAGATCAGTACGTCCTTGGGAGTATAAAAAGAAAGATCTATCGTGTTCAACTTGGAATGCGTAATCCGTAGGAACCTAGATAGGAAATGTACTCGAAGGGTCCAGTGATTCCAAAGCACCACCAACGAACCACCACCGTCGGTGTTAGTCAACGACCTTGTTCGGGATCCCACTCACGAGCTCCCGACCCTTGCGAAGTCGCACAGCATTATAGCCGTCGGCTTGGATAATTGGAGTCATCACGTAAGCGACCTCGCCAAGGATCGGCATCTGAGTTAGCCCGGCCAGCCCCAGAACGGTCATGGTGGAAATTATGTAGCTCTAACCATTCGGGGTGATTTAGGTGAGGCTTTGATTCCAAGCCGCTAACAGGTGGGAGATAGCTGGGTGAAGGGGAAAGCGGATCCCCGCCTCCATGGTGTGCTCGTTAACCATGATCATCCCTGGAGGCGGCTGGTCGGCACTCTCGTCGGAAGTTACCCCATAGAAGTGCGCATCTCGGGGCACCTTATACAGCCGGCAGAGGGAGCGCATGTGCCTGTCAGATAAAACCGTCTTGTACTTGGACAGGTCGGAAGCCATGTACTTAGAACGAGTCGACCTCCTATACTCGCGTTCAGGTTGCTTGTATGGGACCTGAGCGGAATAGGAATGATAGTCGAAGACCCGCTCATAGGCCCCATAATCCCGGGTCGGAGCCAAAGTACCGGCGGGTTGTTCCCTCTCCAACGCGGAAGAGCAGACTGTACTGATATCCAGGGGAGGGAGATGAGTGATGTCCTCCAACTCCTGTAAAAATCGCTCATCAACGCCCTCGATGTCCCTCAATGAGTGATACCCGCAGATGAGGATCCGCCCTCGTGACCGACGACCGAATTGGAGGCGCAATGTTGCCGGAGGAGGGCTATCGCTATGTTGTCCTCCTCTGAGGATGAAGAACCCAGGGGACGAGAGATAACGGGCGTCGAGGGATCGGAGGCCATGAAAAGAGTGTGCAGAAACATAAGGATTACCTGAATGAAGTCTCGTCGGAATCTCGGAAGTTTGCCGGATAAGTTGAAGCTTTGATTCAGAGGAAGGGGGGTCGAAATGCAATAAGGGCATAATTAAGACCCCCCTGCGGGAAACAAAGTTACATGTATCGCGCGTAGTCGTCACCGTGATCACCAGTTGGAGGGGCTTCCGGCGTATGACATCATCTGTCTATCGAAGTAATCATGATGGACCCGTCAGACCTCACATCGATCCCAGGAACCGAGGCAACAATTCTCCTCCCCGAGGGTGATCAAGCGTCTCAAAAATGCTTCCCGAGGTCGAATTGCCACAAGACGATCAGGTAACGGGTCAAGCCTAGGCCTCGATGCGAACACGCGACCTCGACTTGAGGGGAAATTGTTGTAGCATGGAATAATCTGACCTCGCAAGGTGACTCTCCGTTATGTTTCTGCCGGTGAGAGCGACTTCGTTTGGATAGAGAAGGTCGCGGAGCGACTTGGAAATATACGAAGGTTGCGGAGCGACTTTGGGGAAACCACATGTCCGAGAGCGACTTCAAACCGAAGTCGACGAAGAGATATGTATGGGAAAGATACAGGCAGTTAATGGTGCGGATATCGCGGGGTTAAGTAAGGCAAGCACATCCAAACGCAAGAATCACGGATTGACGAAGGGAACCCTAGCGCTAGCAGCTGGAGCCTCTGCATGCCCATGAAGGAAGCCCATGAAGATTTGTGACCTAGTGTCTTGCCTATAAATACAACATGTATTATCCATTGTAAAGGGACGAAAATCTTAGAACTCTAGGCAGAAAATAATATAATAAAATACTCCTGGCTTGGACGCCCCCAGATGTAGTCTTATTCAAAAGACGAACTGGGTAATCAAATTTGAGCGTAATTTGCTTTCTGTTCGTTATCTGTTTGATTCGATTCATCATATGTGTGTTGCCCTAGACGTATAATCTAGGTTACAACAAGACTAGCATCAAGCTACTGAACTGATCAGTTTGACACTTTAGTCATCTGATCTTAAACAGATTGAGCAGAATCTTGGTTGAGTAAAACTGGTTTTCACACGGGTTAACTAATCTTGGTTTAGTCATCTGATCTAAAACAGATTTGTAACACCCTGAAAATTTCAAGCTAGTTATTATTATTTTTAAAACATCTTTTAAGAGATTTTTCAATGCTTTTAAAATTCAAGTCTATCTTTCAATATTTTCAAAAGATATTGTTATCAAAATTCCATAACTTTCTCAAAATATTTTTATATCTTTACAAAATTTATAAAGGATTCAAATTTCAATCTTTATCTTCAAAAAAAAAAAAAAATCCTATCATGATACAAAATTTAATTCAGAAAATATTAATTTCAAAATTTCATGGTTGCGAACCCTACCTATCTATTTCAATCCACACACACTTTTTCTCTCTAATATGTTTCGGAAAGATAAATCAAAACATTAGGACTTGTTTTAGTCTTCAAATATGGCCGCCCTTTTCATTCTATTATTAAAAAAATTATTTATTTAATTATAGATTTTATGAAAATATATCTTTAAAATTTTATCTCCATCTACCAGAATCAAATCTCAATTTTCATGATAAATTCAAATCCCAATTTTTCACTAACAAAATTATATTTTCCTCCCAATAAATAAAGGTCTCTTCTCATAAAATTAAAACACATAGAAAAATATTATTTCATACTTTTCACAACTCATGAATTTTTATCAAGAAGGATTAAATTATTTTGTTGCATGCATCTACATCCACGACATGAATTTAAGGTGTGGTTTCTTTATCTCTATTAAATATTTCGTGTGAATAAATTGTTTATGTGCAATATAATATGACATGAAGTATATGATAAATTATTTACTTGGGCGTGATTTGATGATATGAAATTATAAGATTATTGTAAAAAAAAAGTTATGAAAGGCCAGGGGCTGCAAAGAGGCCCGGGACTGCAAAGAGGTCCTCAGGAACCCAGTAAGATTGCAAAGAGGTCTTTGGGGGAACTGCCGTGCACATGACCCGGGACTGCAAAGAGGTCTTCGGGAGACCCAGTGGGATTGCAAAGAGATCCTTGGGGAAACCATTAAGCATAATTTAATAAGTGTCCATAATTATGATGAAAAGCTTTATGTGATAATTTGTAATTGACATGATTAATTGTGGATGAACACTTTATTTGTATGATATATTTAATCTTGATAAGGTAACCTCACTGAGCTAGTGGTTTTGCTCATACATACATTTAACATTTTACAGATTAAGAGGGAGTGCGGTGGAGGGACGGTGGATGTATCTTGAGGAAAATTATTTTCATGTTGATTTATTAGTATTAGCATTTAAATTTAAATTGTATTTTAAATCTTAGTCACATCTCTTTTAGAAAAACTTTGAATCTTTGAGTGAAAATTTATTTCTTTCCGCTTTCCGCTGCAAATTTTTATAAAATTTATGCATATTTGGCCTACGAAAATTGGGATGTGACAAGATTGATCAGAATCTTGGTTGAGTAAAACTGGTTTTAAACTGATAGACGCGAATCGATCGGCCTCCGAACAATCAATCAAGAAGGATATCGATCCATCTCGATCCACTCCAAGACCGATTGGGCATACTTGCTAATCACGCCTGATCCACGAAAAGTTTTAGAAGTCTATTGTCACATCCGATTTTTCGTAGGCCAAATATGCATAAATTTAATAAGATTTTGCAGCGGAAGTAAATATTAAAACATGAAACATTTTAAACCTTATAGTGAATCACTAAAAATTTTATTTGTCTCAAACAAGAATTAATATAATAACAGGGATGCGACTGTTATTTAAATAAAAATTCTTTAAGTCTTAAAAGCTTTTAAATGTCAAATAACATGAAACAAAAATTTAATTAACAAATTGGGGCAATCCACCGTCCCTCCACCGCCCTTCTTCTTGATCTGAAAAATGTTAATGAGATTGGGATGAGCAAAACCACTAGCTCAGTGAGGTTCCTGTTGGTCCCGGTGAAAACGAGTCTTACACGTGTATGGGGGGGGAATACACGTGTTCAGTGTTTTTAAAAATTTTTCTTACTAAGGTCAGCTTGGGTCAGATAATCCTGAAGATTCGGTTCTGAGAAGCACAGATCGACCGAAGTAAAAGTCTCTCGAGGAGATGATCTGATCCCGGGCTTTGATTCCTCAGAGATAATCCTAACCGAGTCCCGAGTGTCAGAGATCCCGAGTTGCTTGGATCAGATAACTAACTTATCAATCCTCAAATGAGAGTTCGGTTTGGTAACTATCCTGCTCTAGCCTACAAAGAGGCGTCGGAATGGTTGGTCTTAGTTTATACTGCGTTTTAAGCTTTGGTCAAAACCTTCCCTTTATGAAATAGTGATTAAGCCGTGATTCAATTACATGCAACTTCAAAGGGATTGATTCCAACTCCAATAACGCTGAAAAGTATGCTTTCAAAATCAAGTCAATGCAATGCTTGTGGGGGCACAGATAAGGAAAGCAATAAAGAATACTAAAGAAATATAGTGGTTCGTAGACTCAAGCTCTTTACATCCACTCTCTCGATCCTCGAGAAATTCACTATCAACTCTCGAGCTTTACGACTACCTCGCGTAGTTTACTTACTCAACTCGACCTTGAGTTTTTCGACTACCTCCGTAGTTTAGTTTACTTTTCAAACACAAACAAGCTTCGGACTACCCCTGTAGCTTACTAACTTCTCCTCTAGAGTTTTCTGACTACTCCGCGTAGTTTACTAACTCTTTACAACTCTTCTCACCAACAAACACACTCTAACTACCTTCTCAAGGGTTTGGGATTTCTCGGTTGGTTTCCAACTAGGATGAGATATCTTTTACAATGAAGCACAATGCAAATGGTTAGGATATCTCGACTAAGCTTTGGATAATTCTTATCAAGCTAGACTTAGTATAGTGAGCTCTCTTCAATGTAGAAGCACTTGGGAAATTCTAAGTTTTTCGAGTGCTTTAACTTTTGCAAGAATAAGTTTGAGCTCTTGAGTTGCGTATAAATTTCCCATAACCTTACAATATAGAGGGTCACCAGTATTTATAGGCATACACCAAGGTCACTCTTGAAAACTATCCGTTGGAGAGACAGCTTCGTGAGTTCCCTCTTATGGTGTGTGAGAAATGGCTATATTTAGGGTTTGAAACTCCCTAACACTTTTTTAGGCAATAGCCTTTCATGTAGCTAGGTCTTCACTTTTTGCGATCTGGAACTTTTGTACATCCGACATCCTTTTTCAAATAACACATCCTTTGTCGATTAATGTCAAGATGGTACAAATGTTATCTTCCTTTTTTTTTTACTTTTTGTCTCCGGTTAAAGGTAGACACCTTCAGCGGCTCTTTTTTTGGTTACAAACTCTTGGTTTGATATAACCTTAACAACACTTGACTTAGTTCCTTTTATGCGCATTTGAATGTCTTGGCAATATCTAACTTTCTAAGGAATCGCGTTTTTCTCGAAGATTGCATCCTTCGGGGATAGATATATTCGGTGCCTCGGAACATTCGGAGTTCATCATCGAGCATTCAAGATACCTTCTCGAGTCTTGAAGAATTCGCGGCTTACAAATATTCTTGATCTTGATCTTGATCTGGCGTCTTGAGTCTTCCGAGTCTATTGATCGATGACCGAATCTTAAATCTTGAGTCTTGATTCCTCAAGATCTCATCGAGTCTCAAAGTATTCGATTTTATCTTCGAGTCTTGAATACTTGATTTCATCTTGAACCTTGATTTCTTGAAACGATTGTGTTCTTTAGAGTCTTCAGAACATATCTTGAACTATATCTGCTGACTATACATTTTGCAGATAACATCCCGAATATTCTAAAAGCGGAATCGACTCAACTATCAAGATCATTACGAACATGTCATACTCGGGGTTTTTGGGATCAAATCAAAATCATATATCTTTATTAAATTCATCTCCCAACAATTTCCCCCTTTTTGATGATGCCAAAACCTATCTTGTTACAAAACATATAACCTATACTCAGGTTTCAGTTTATCCTATTACAAGATTGGTTGTCTCCCAACAATTTCCTAAATCAGAAAAACTCCCAACAATTTCAGAGAGTCTCCCAATCAATTTAAATCATTTAGCAATTTCTTCAGTAATGAATCTCTTTAAATAGTTCATTACCAAATACTTAAAAGATTTCTCCCATATAAACATACAATCAGTTCAGAGACATTCATCCAGGCATATCAAAAATAAAAGACATGTAAATAAGATAATGAGATATTATCTTTTGAGCATAATGATAAATCTTCATTGATGATTGGTATCCCATTAGAGATTACAGTGAGTTTATCAACAAAATCAAAAAGACAAAAAATTAAAGATTACGAATCTTTCGAGTCTTGATCTTGATCTTGATTTGGCTCTTCAGTCTTCTACTCTTCAGTTTGCTTCATTCTCAACTTCATCAGCGGGCACCTCTAGGTCGAACATTCCAAAAAATCTCTTCTTCAGCCCATTTCTTTCCTTGATGATGTCCGGATTGCTTTTCTGTTAGGACCAATGACAAAGATATCCGATCTCTTGAGTAATGGCCTTTTCATTCACCAAGTCATTACCAAGTCTTGGAGGAGGATAGGAATATGGGACGGGGCTACTATCGTACCTCTCCTTCATCCGCAAGGTTAATCCGATACAGAGATACTTTGGATAGAAGGTTAGGAGATATTCAATGAATGCTTCATTACGACCGAGCTTTCCCCTCTCCATTCCACGAGAACATCATAATTGAACGGAAGGTTCTCTTGACTTCTTCCACATATCGTTGAGTTTGATAGGCATCCATTTATCAGCGTGGGGCCACTTTAGTGCTTTTGATGTTCCTTTCCTCTTGCTCGCAAACTTCCTGAATTCACTCCTTCGCTTCTGCTCTTCGTCTATCTTCTTTCTGATCCTAGGCGCTCCTGAGACCGAAGCAGCAGCTTTCTTAGCTTGTTCTATTTGGAGTGTCTTCAGAGCATCTCTCGTGTTGAAGACTTTCTTCTGAGGTTGAGACTCAGATTCTTCCATTTCTTCATCATCAATCGGCTTTTCTCTGGATTGGCTTAGAAGCCTTCCATGCGTTTGTTTACAGTTTGAACAACGCCCAAGGCTTTACTCTTCATAAGGCAATTGGCAACTTTGGCTTGTTCCAACCTTTGCTCTAGCTTTTCGGTTTCTCTCTTGCAACATCAAAGCATGGTTTGCGTAAGCTTCGAGTGTAGATAGACTTTTTTCTACGGCGAACTTCAACTTCTCAAGAGCTTCAACTTCTCTTAAGGCTTTGTTTAGATTATACATTTAAAGATCTTTTCAGGCCTTCTTCTCCAAAGTACGTGCCATGAACTTTACGAGGTCTTGCTTCCTTTTTCCCCTTCTTGGCACCGTAATTTGGAAGAAGTCCTGAGAGTCTTTGTGTCCATGTGATATTTGCTCACACAACGAACTTCTCTCACGCTATCTCGATCTTGTTCGTCTTCCACCTCCTTAGATGGTTCTTGGCCTTTGAAAAATTTTTCAGATAAATGGGCAAACTTGCGAAAGAGAGTGCTTCCTTAAGCATTTCTGTCATCTTGGTTATGAGTACTGAGCTCATTTCCTCAACAACAGATTTTATCATTACATCATTCCTCTCTTCCAATTTCACCTTTAGAAATGCAGTTGACTCGGTACTACGATTCATTTCAAAGATCGAGCTCAAATTTTGACTCCCTCCAGCTTTTCATTCAGCTTATCTTCCATGGAGGTCATCTTTGAGGTCGAGTGTTTTGATTAGCACCACTCTGAAGAGTGACTAAGACTTTCCATCTGTTGAGCTTGATTGGCAATGTTTCTTCCATCGAGCAATCTTGATCATCATTGGCTCAACCTTCTCAAGTTTCTCCATCAAGGAGTGAGATCAATCTCGGGAACCTTACGCCCTTTTTTGTTTTTTTTTGATCATCCTGAGCATCAGCTTCATTCTGAGCTCAGTCTCCAACTGAGCCTCAATCTGTTTATCAGACACTTCTGAATTAAAGATAGAACTTTCAGTAACTTTGGCATAATTGTTAATAGTGCCAAAAGGTACCAAGAGTGCTAACTTCAGAGAGTTGACAATTCGAGGTTGATCGAAGAATGAAGTCTCCTTTTTCCATCCGAGACCCGATTCTCAACATCTCTGTTGGTCCCCATCTCCATCTTGAGATTTGTCTCCATTTGCTTGGGGCATCAACTTGATGCTTTTCTTTCGGCTAACTTCCTCCGAACCAGCTCATCAAAATCGGAGTTTTCATCCTGAGCTTTGTCCTTCGAACCACGAGAAGTCGGGTCGAAGGTTGTCTTCTCATTCCGGTCTTCCCCTCTAAAAGCGGCAATATCAAGCATCTCGGGAAGAGTCGATTGAGAATGAACACAGATTGTCCTTAATCAAGAAAACATCTTACGGATCGGGGTATGGTGAGCTTTCGGGGTGTAGCGGTAAAGAATGAACTGCGTTCCGTTGCTCCTCCACTCGCCTTCTTTAGCCTCGCCCTTCTTCCATCTAGGGCTCTTCGTTCAGCTTGGGGGCTTGGCGAGATCAAGAAGTAGATCACCAGAGCTCATCAAGAATAATGCGCTCCCGAGTCTCAAAGTGACCTCTAAAAAGGTTGTCTTGATCGGGTCCTCGGTTTGCACCGGTGGGTTACAGGTCCGAGTGACACTTCCTCGAGATTAGTTACGAGTTGGCTCTTCTGTTTGTCGAGCCGACACTTTTTGATAGGAATCTCGAGGTGCGAGTTCCTTTGAAAATTTCTGAGAAATTTTATACGAACTTAGAGATGTCTCAAGCACCTCGGAAGAAGACCTCTTCCCAAGTCATTCTTGTGCCTTTGAGATAACCTGAGCCAAAACTTGCAATGGCGAACTCTGAGCGGTTGTCCCTCAGGTTGAATCTCCTCAGAATCACTACCATCTTCATTAGTGAGAACCACCAATCTTCTGCGCTTTGGGGCAAGTTTCTTCTGCTTCATTATTTTTGCACCTTGCTCCATCTTTGCCTCCAACAAAACCTTCCCCCTGGTTTGTTGAGTCTCTTTTCGGTAGAAGAATTGGTGATTCTACCTTCTTTTCTCTCTTCCCCCTGATGGCCTGCTTCTTGCAACAATGGGTTTAAAGAGAATTTTGGATTTAGGGAATGGGGTCGAATTGGCGAAGATATCCTCCTCCTCTCTGCACATCTCCAAAATATAAGCAATTTTGGTGGCATGGTGGATCTTGCCTTTTATTGAGATCGCCCCATCAACCTTCTTCAAAACTTTGTTGCGCTCACTCACCGTCGAAAAAAAAAAAAAAATTTCAGCCGGTTGAAATCGGTGGTGGGTGAGGCCTCGATGCCGCCATCAAATCGAGCTTGAAGTCCGTCGCTCAAAACTCCCCATAAGACTCATGATGCTCTTACTCACAATATCCATCAACACACGATATTGTGGCTTTAAGTTCTTCTTATGCAATGTCGCCTCAAATTTAACAGATTCTCGGCAATCCTATCTAAGTACTCCTCTCTTCTTTAAAACATATACATCGTAGGATCCTCTCCTCTATCACGCGAGCTCAAAAACATCATTGATTTTTGAAACTATATACGAGATCCCTCTCAAAATCGATGTATTTGGACGACTACTCTAAATGTGATATGCTTAACTTAGAATGCATCTGACCCTCTTCATCTATCTTCAAGTTATAGATGAATAGATTACCCTTTTCGCAAACTCACGGGTCCGGGTCGGTTTGCGACTAGTTGGGTGAGTTTAGCGGTCGAATCATATCACGAGCCTCCTCTTACGGCTTTGAGTTGGTTGTGCTTTCAAGTGAGACAATGAACTTCATGCCACGGCTTGTTGGTTTGGCTAATCTCTCGAACAAGGTTGGGGCCATTTTAGAGATTGATTAAAGAAATGAAGCTTTAGGTTTTGGAGATTTCTGGGCAAAGGGAATTTATTTGCAGAAGATTTGGGAACGAAGGGTTTGATAAAATTTTGGCTTGAATGGCTTATTGGGGTTTATATAGTTTCGAGATCGTGGGTAATCGCGTTGGTTAGGTGAAAAACAACGGATGAGATTAATTTACGATTAATCGGGTATACAAAACCGACGATCTCCGAAAAAGTAAGCCGCTAAAACATCCTCATTGGTCATTAATGTAGCGAGCATTAAATGATTTGTTGACCTTCTTCGAATTTAAAACGATCCCCTAAAAAAACATTCCTCAGGTGTTTTGTATTTATTGCGAATGATTACTGAGCTTTACTTGAGCAATAAATGAGTCGCATGAGTTATTACTTCTTCAGACTAATTTCTCTCTATTAGTCTTACTGAGTACTGACCTTGATAAAATGTCAAGATAATATCGAGTAATTGAATTGGTTCAAGATATCTTTCGAAATCTTGACCTTCAAGAATCGAAGTTTCACGAGACTCGATTCAAAGATTTCCATTTTATCTCGAGCTTTTAAGAATTTCGAGAAAACTTCATGCATCCGAAAATCTTCAATTTTTGATTTTACTCTATACACCGTTCTAACATCCCTAATTCAATCGAAAGTTCACGAAATCTTGATTCTGCCAAAGGTTTTGTCAAGATATCAGCTCTTTGCTTATCAGTATGAATTTTCTCCATCCTTATGTCATTCTTCTCGACATGATCTCTGATGAAGTGATGTCTGAAATCCACATGCTTACATCTGGTGTGCAATACCGGATTTTGTGAAATAGCAATGACACTATTATTGTCACAAAATATTGGTACTTCATTGGCTAGCAACTTTATAATCCCTTAATTGTTGTGCGAGGCAAAGAATCGAAAGTAATAAAGAACTTCCTCGCAACCATGTATTCAAACCGGTAGTACTTGTTGCTACCGAGGTCCGTTTCTTAAAAAACCAAGATATCACCATTTCTTAGAAATTGACAAGTTTCTCAAGTGGACTTCTGTCAATCCTGCAACCTCCATAATCGTTCCGAGTAACGGTTAATTCAAGGTTATCATCGGTGGATACCATAATCCTCTATTCATTGTGCCCTTAAGATACTTCACTATCTTTTTGGCGACCTCCATGTGACTAGCCTTAGGATTAGCTTGGTATCTGCACATATCCCAACAAAGAAATGTTATATCCTACCTACTGGCGTGAGATAGAGCAATGATCAATGATTCCTCTATAATCAAAGATGACTCATTTGATTTGCCTTTGTAATCGGGGATTCATCTTGTAGTTAGTATTCATAGGAATCCTAATCAGAGTTGCAGTCAGACACCATATTTAGCAATCGGATCTACGGTGTACTTTGCACGGTTGATGAATATTCCTTCCTTTGATTGTTTCACTTGAAGACCTAGAAAGAAATTCATCTCTCCCATCATTGACATCTCAAACTTGCCTTTCATCGGTGTTGAAAAATTTTTCACACTGGCCCGATGGTTTGGAGATCCAAAAATGATGTCATCAACATATATCCGAACTAGCAAGATATCTTCCCCATCCTCTATCACGAGCAGAGTTCTATCAACAGCCTTTGACAAAACCATGGTCAAGAAGAAAGCGTGAAAGAGTATCATACCATGCTCACGGGTGCTTGTTTTGAGACCATACAAAGCTTTTACGAGCTGTAAACTTGGTCATTCATTTTGAAACCAGGAGGTTGTTCCACATAAACCTCTTCTTTAAGCACGCCTGTTCAGAAATGCACTTTTCACATCCATTTGATAGTTGTGAACTTCATGCGCAAACATATGCAAGAAACAATCTGATGGCTTCTAGTCTTGCAACAGGTGCAAAGGTTTCATCATAATCCAAGCCTTCTTCTTGGGAATAACCTTGTGCAACTAGCCTTGCCTTGTTTCTCACAATGTTGTTGTTTTCATCTCTTTTATTCTTGAAAACCCACTTGGTTCCAATGACATTGTGCCTTTTCCGGGTTCATCTACCGACTCCCATACTTCATTCCTTGAGAATTGATTTAGCTCATCTTGCATAAGAATTAATCCAATGAGAATCTTGTAGAGCTTCACCA
This sequence comes from Stenogyne calaminthoides, assembly GCA_037126765.1. NCBI lineage: Eukaryota > Viridiplantae > Streptophyta > Magnoliopsida > Lamiales > Lamiaceae > Stenogyne > Stenogyne calaminthoides. The sequence goes on from JBBCBC010000029.1 coordinate 12,149,935, forward strand.
ATCTCAGTAGGTTCTTTCTCTGATAGGAAGCAGCAGAATAGTGCACTCTCACCATGGAACCTTCTTGTTTTAACACCTTCAGTTAGATCACCCACAATCTGACTTGTAGGATGACTATCTAACCATTTCCTTCTTGATGTTCCCCCTTCAGTAATATCCTCAACATTTGAAATGTTAGGTTCAGTTAAATCAGTAAACTCAGGGAACAACAGAAAAGGAGAAAGGGAATCATCTTCCTCAGGGGAAATTCTATTCAGAACATTGTCAGAGACATTTGTTCCCCTTTGGTTGATAGATTCAGAATTTGCCTCAGCTGTGACCACATCTTCATTGGCATCACATACCTGAGTCTGAACTGGTGTCTGTTCAGATTGGTCACCTTTGGAGTGTTGGTTTTCCTGAGTCTCACCATCCTGATTTCCATCCTGAACTTCTTTATTTGAGTCTGAGTCACTCCAATCATAGATAGTGACTGACTTCTTCTTTTTCAGGTTCAGTGGATGATTTATCTTTCTGTTTCAGGCTTAATCTGGTGATCCTCTTAGTCAGTTCATCTGCATCATGTTCATGTTTCTTCTGAACACAAGTAGATTCATCAAAAACAACATGAGGTGTTTCCTCCACAATAAGAGTCCTACAGTTGTAAACTCGAAGTTTTTCTTGACTTGAATATCCTAAGAATATTCCTTCATCGACTTTACTATCAAATGTTTTTCAACTGATCTTTACCATTATTATGTATGAAACACTTGCAACCAAAACACAAAAAGAAAGAAACAAGAGGCTTCCTTTCATTCCAAAGCTCATAAGGTGTTTTGCCTTGACTCTTGGTCAAAGATGGATGTTTACGAGAGTAGCATGCGGTGTTGACAAACAAAATTTCAAAACCTTTTAGGAATATCGAACCAGCTATCATTGTCTTCTTGACTTCTTTCGAGTCCTGTTCCTTCTTTCAGCAACACCATTTTGTTGAGGTGTCCTTGCAGCTGATGTTTCATGTGAAATTCCATTCTCTGCACAATAATCAGATATGATATGATTTATAAATTCAGTTCATTTGTTAGATCTGATTTTGACCACACTTCATTTTTTCTCATTATCGAGCCTTTTCAAGAACTCTCGCAAACTTTATCAGGAGTCTCTTTCTTCGAGTAAGAATATGACCCAAGTATATCTTGAGTAGTCATCAACTACTACCAATGTGTATTTCCCGCCATTAGTGCTCACAGTGTTATAGGACCAAAAAGATCCATATCAAGAATCGAAGTATTCTATCAGTAGAAACTTCTACTTTGCTTTTAAATGATGCTTTAACTTGTTTTCCTTTCTGGCACGCATCACAAATATGTTCCTTACTGAACACTTCATTAGGCAACCCTCTCACAAGAGCTAGTCTTGTAAGCTTGTTCGTGGTTTTGAAATTTAGGTGATTCATTCTTTTTATGCCATAACCAACTGGTATCTGTGGAACTTTTAAGAACTAAACATGTATCTTTAGGAGTTGAACTCCAATCAAACCAAGATACACATTCCCTTTTCTTGTACCCGATCAAGAATACTTTTTACGTGATGTATCATCTTTCACAAAACATAAGTTCTTAGAGAACTCAACATTGAAACCTTTATCACCGAAATTGGCTAATTGAAAGCAAGTTATGCTTCAATCCAGATACATATGAAACACCATGGATATGAACTGAGTCGACTTCAAAGTTCCATATCCTTCAGGTTTGTCCCTTGGAGTTATCTCCAAAAGTGATATGTGGGCCTCTTTGTTCAACATAGTCACTGAGTATCTTCTTGTATCCTGTCATATGTCTTGAACATCCACTGTCAAGATACCATACATCAGGAGCTTTTTCTCTCTTTCATCGATTGCCATGTGATCTTTAGTCGATTCGAAGGCCCCTTGTTTTCCTCCCCGAAAAACAGATCAATTCTTAGGTACCCAATTTGTGTAGGGTCCTACAAGGTTAGATGTACCTTTCGGAATCCAAATCTGCCTGACAACTCTAATCACTTTAGAGTGGCTAATTTGTCTTCCATAAACATCAACATATACATCCACTACTACGGGTGCCTTAGCGGGTTTTACGTATATGTGTGCTAGCTTTAGCATGAACATGTGCCTTTGAATTCTTCTTTGGTTCGGGCCTTACGTTCATTTGCTTAGGCTTTTGTGCTCTGGGGTCTAAATCTTTGTTGACTCGGGTTGAGATAACCTTTACCCTTAGGCAAGTGGGGTTCGGGTTATGCATCTTGAAATCTGGGTCTTCAAAGATCTTTGAGGACTTGGTCTCTTGAGTTGAGAATATCTCTGCTGAGTGTTTCTCATCCGAGGATTCCTCGATGGTTCGATGTGGAGCTTTTCGGAGTTTGCATTCTTAACTTTGAAGCTTTGAAAGTACTTATGCGAAACTTTCCAAGTATTGCGCTCGGGTTTTCTAGCCTTCACGAGGTTTGGGCTTTCTAACCCGATCATTCGCTTTTCTTTGAGACCATAAGTCCTTTTCCTTGTCTACAACCTTGGGCATTACTTGACTTGAAGTGTAGGTGCCATCGGGTTTTACAAAGATAGTCTTCTTGCTACTTGATCAAAGCATTTAGATGATCTTGTGAGGTTCCCCGAATAAATCCTAATCCAGTTTTTATAGTCACAGATCTCTGGTAACTCTCAATTTCATCTATTACATTAGATGAATTATTCAATAGAGTTAACTTTCTTCGTGCACTATCCTCACGATTCAGTAGAGTTTTATGCTTCTCGAGAGAGGTCATTGAACTCGATTCGATTAGTGAATTTCTTCAAAGGATTTTCTAGCTTTTCGATTAGGGACATTATCAACTTCTCTTTCTTCGAGAGTTGTACTTTTTAACATCCGGTTCATCAAGAGCTCCATTAATCGAGAAGTGATTTCAATATTGCTAGTAGTCTTTCCATTTTAGATTTTCAAACTTTCGGTTCCTTGTTACGCTCTTGAGTTCTATTTAGCGATCCTTGCAAAACAAAGATAGTCCTTCATCGATTCTCAAAAGAATCCATCAGTCGAAAAAATGAATTTTCGATTGGAACTTGAAAACTCTTTGTGCTAGTGTAGGAGCAACAACAGAGAAAGAAGAGTTTACCTCCTCAATGGCCATCGGACATATGTCATCACTTTCAACGTTCGAGAATATCTCATACGAAGAGCTAGATCCCTCCTCGAGTGTTCTTCTTACGCAACCACGGCCTTTTTGCTTGAGAACTTCGGGTCTCTTTTAGCTTGCCTTTCTCTTCTCTCCTTAGCACTCAAACTGGACAATCATTTGGAAGTGACCTTTCTTCCGCAATTATAACATCTGTTGGTATCATCATCCGATCATTTTCTTCTTTGGACTTGGAGTCCTTCTTCGGATGAAGATCCTTGACTTTTCAGTGTCCTTCTTCTTCGGTTGATCCGTCTGTCCTCGGGTTTCTTCCGTACTGTGGTTCTGTAATAGCTTTTATATTTTCCAAATCTACTATTAAGTCTATCAAACCTCCTTGCCATCAGTGCTAGCTTTTCCTCAAGCTCATCCTGATGTTTGGCATGGGGGGTTCTCAGACTCTCTAGTCTTACAGGTTTTATCTTTGGCTTTTAAAGCCACATTTTTACGATCGATGAAGAAGAATCATCTTTTTTTGTCGGCCTTTTGGATTTCTTATCAATTACAAATTCATAGGCCTTCAGCTCAGAGAAGACTTGTTGGTAAGGCATTGAATTAATATTCTTGGTGTTTTCAATCACCACTGCATGAATATCCCATTTCTTAGAAAGACCTCTAAGAATTTTCAATGCAACTTCTCTCTGTGGATATTTCTTTCCAAGTGCATTTAGATCATTCATGATGCTAGTGAATCTGACTTCCAATTTGTCTATTGATTCACCATCATCCATTTCAAAACTATCAAACTTTCCAATTGCCCACCGAAAAGTTTGTTTTCTTTATATGATCTGTGCCTTGGCACATAACAGCTAGTGTATCCCAAATCTCTTTAGCAGTATTACAGTGAGAGATCATTCCCATCACACCATCATCAATTGTACTGTATAGTGTGTCTTTTGCAATGTAGTCTAGATTGACTAACTTTCTCTCCTCAGAGTCGGGTTGGTCATCGGACTTAGGAAATTTCTGCTCTAGGATCAATTCTCTCATCTTCATTTCCTCCTGGATTCACTACAAAGAAATTGGAATGGTCCTCGAGAGACCACTCTCCACATACGCTCATGTTTGGAATCTGAGATGAGCCCGCATTCTCGGATCTCCATAGGTCATAGTTCTCCACTTCGAGAACATGGGAAGTTTTTAGAAGACATTTTTCCGATCTTTTTGAAAAGTAAAAAGTTTCAACAAATAAGATCGATTCGAGATAGACCACAAGTATTTTTTGAAAAATAAAACTTTGGTCAACACGAAAGAGGGTGGTCAAGTTGAACCAACGCTCCGATACCACTTGTTGGTCCGGTTAACGAAGTCTTACGTGTATGGGGGAATACACGTGTTCGGTGTTTTTAAAACTTTTTTTTCTTACTAAGGTCACTTTGGGTCGATAATCACGAAGATTCGGTGCTCGAGAAGACAGACGCTCCGAGTCAAAGTCATCGAGACAATGATCCCGAAATGCTTTCAGATACCTCGATAATCCCAACTGAGTCCTCGAGTGTCAGAGATCTCGAGTTGCTTGGATCAGATAACTAACTTAATGAATCCTCAAATGAGAGTTCGGTTTGGTAACTATCCGTTTCTAGCTACTCAAGGTAGCGGAATGGTTGGCCCTTAGTTTATACTCGCTTTTAAGTTTTTGCGAAAAACCTTCCCTTTATGAAATAGTGATTAAGCCGTGATTCAATTACATGCAACTTGGTGGATTGATTCCAACCTAATATCGTTGAAAAGTATGCTTTCAAAATCAAGTCAATGCAACGATTAGGCATGGATATGAAAGCAATAAAGAACACAACAAATATAGTGGTTCGAGACTCAAGCTCCCTACATCCACTCTCTCTGATCCTCAGAGAAATTCACTATCAACTTCTGAGCTTTCTGACTACCTCGCGTAGTTTACTTACTCAACTCGACCTTGAGTTTTCTGCTACCTCCGTAGTTTACTTACTCAAACACAAACAAGCTTTCAGACTACCCTCAGAGCTTACTAACTTCTCCTCTAGAGTTTTTCGACTACTCCAGCGTGAGTTTACTAACTCTTTACAACTCTTCTCACTAACAAACACACTCTAACTACCTTCTCAAGGGTTTGGGATTTCTCGGTTGGTTTCCAACTAGGATGAGATATCTTTTACAATGAAGCACAATGCAAATGGTTAGGATATCTCGACTAAGCTTTTGGATAATTTTTATCAAGCTAGGCTTAGTATAGTGAGCTCTCTTCAATGTAGAAGCACTTGGGAAATTCTAAGTTTTTCGAAAGTGCTTTAACTTTTGCAAGAATAAGTTTGAGCTCTTGAGTTATGATAAATTTCCGTAACCTTACAAATGTAGAGGGTCACCAAGATTTATAGGCATACACCAAGGTCACTCTTGAAAACTATCCGTTGGAGAGACAACCTTCGTGAGTTCCCTCTTATGGTGTGTGAGAAAACGACTATATTTAGGGGTTGAAACTCCCTAACACGTTTTAGCAATAGCCTTTCATGTAGCGGTCTTCACTTTTTTGCATCCGAACTTTTGTACATCCGACATCCTTTTTCAAATGATGACATCGCTTTGTCGTCAAGATGTTTCAAATGTTGTCTTCTTTTTTTTTGACTTTTGTCTCAGTTAAAGGTAGACACCTTCAACGACTCTTTTGGTTACAAACTCGAGTTTGATATAACCTTAACAACACTTCTCGACTTAGTTCCTTTTTATTCGCATTTGAATGTCTTGGCAATATCTAACTTTCTAAGGAATCGCGTTTTTTCAAGATTGCATCCTTCGGATAGATATATATATTGCCTTGGAACATTCAGTTCATACCGAGCATTCAAAGACCCATCGAAGTCTTCGCATAATTCTTGTCTTGTCAATATTCTTGATCTTTAGTCTAGCGTCTTCAGAGTCTTCTGAGTCTATTGGATCGATGCAATCGATCTTCGTCTTTGAGTCTTCGCCTCAAGATCCCATCGAAGTCTTGAGATTCCATTTTATCGAAGTCTTGAGATACTTGATTTCATCATCGAACCTTGATTTCTTGAACGTATTGGTTCTTGAGTCTTTAACCTATCACGAACTATATCTGGCGACTATACATTTTGCAGAGATAACATCCCGAATATTCTAAAACCTGAATCGACTAACTATCAAGATCATTCTGAACATGTCATACTCAGGGGTTTTGGGATCAAATCAAAATCATATATCTTTATTAAATTCATCTCCCAACAGTTCCCTTTGTCACAGTTAAACATAACACGTAAATAAAATCATCAACTCACATAATATACATACCATATACTTGTTCCATGGCTATACCATGGATGCGCTGCCTATGCCAACGATGCACTGGCTAAACCAGAGATGCGTGGTTTCCCACGAATAAACATGCGTCAATGAGTGATTGAAAAGTCACATCATGTGTTAACGAAAAATCATATTGTACGATGCAGCAAGTAACAATGAAATCCACATGAACATCTAAAAGTGACAAATCATACCAATCAATTATGAGAAGAAAAACCCCACCTCAAATTAATGTCGTAGATGTAATGGATACAATGAAATGTCTTTATTCCTCGTCGCCTAAAATAATTAAATAATGAGTCTTGAAATCATTGTTAATAAATGAAAGTATATTTAGTATCTTAATAATAGGTTTGGCAAATTAAAAGTGCTATACTAATGCATGAATTTAACGTCAAAATTTTTAAAAGAATAAACTAAATTGAAAGTTATGAGTTTTGGCAAATTTGAAAACTAAAGCATAGGCTACAGGGTCCGTTCTATTTTGAAAATTTAAACAAATGGGTTTATGCAGCAAATTGATTATATAGCTGGCCAATTTTTGAAAATAAAAGATTCGGACTTTGAAATAGCTATAGTCTTCTAGCATTCGTATAGAAAGAAATTGGGCAATTAAACAAAAAGACACTCTCGAATTCATACACCAAACTATATAAAAAGGGTTTAAACAAGAAAGATGTAACACTGAAATTTCTTTAAAACCATGATTGAATAAGTTGATCTTGTAAAATTTAATTGTACTTCTACTGTATAATTTAGAACGTAAAATTAAACTTAAAAAAGTAGAAGAAAACGTTAATACTTTTGGTAAGATCATAGTAGGCGCAGCTTTTGATAAAGAGAAAACTCAATTTTATGATGTGAAATATTTTCTGTGGTTTGATTTCATGAAAAGAGACCTCTATTTATAGGGATGAAAATTCATATAGAATTGAGATTTGAATATTTCATGAAAATCTTGAGATATGATTCTTATAGATAGAGATAAAAAATTTAAATATATTTTTTATAAATCTAATCTAAAATTGAATATATAAACTTAGAATAATAATATTATTAATAATTAATAATAATTAGGAAAAGGATGATGAGTACCGAATTTGTAAAGAGGATATAGATAGTACTTGATTTCAAAATTATCTTATACAAAATAAAAAGAATTGCGGTTGTTACATGTAAAATAATGTGGCTTCAACCTTTATTTTAAAATAATTTCATGCCATTAGACTTTGGTTTAAGGAATGCGTATTTTGACAATGAAAAATATATTTCTTTTTGAAAGATTAAATTCAAATCTTTGTAAATTTTGTAAAGATATAAAGAAGTTGAAAGATAATTTTGTAATTGATAAAAATACTTTTGTAAATATTGAAAGATAAACTTGTATTTAAAAGGTATAGGAAAAAATGTCTGCATAATCATTTTAAATAAAATAACTAGCTTGAAATTTTCTGGATGTTACATCTATTCACCCCTCCCCTCTAAACTTCTACCCTCACTAAAACCCGTCCGGGACCTACAAGTGGTATCAGAGCGGTGGTTCTTCAGACCACTGGCTTTGAATATCATCGGTTTTTGAGGAAGAACCTTTGTGGCACTTGAACTGATCTTGAAAAACCGTTTTAAAACTCATACTTTGCAAAACCACCACAAGCATGGATAACACTTCAGGAATGCATCATAATTTACCCATGTTTTCTATTGATGAGTATGCAGATTGGTCTATTGACATGAGAAACCATCTGGGAGTGATAAGCAACAGAATGACTGAGATTCTTGAGATAAGACCAATTATCATCTATCACTATAATCCAGCTGAAGCAGGAGATCCTACTCAACCAGGTGGAGCAAGAATCAGAAAGAGTCCCTCTCTGATGGATGCAAATGAGAGGAAATTGTCAAATCTAGACACTGTTGCAAGATATATCATCATGATGACTATGGATTCTACTACACGAGAAAAGGTGAAGTACCTGAAAACTGCTAAGGAAGTATGAGATACACTTGCTGAAATCTGCAAAGGAAATGAACAGATTAAGGATAGCAGATTGCAAGCTGAGCTGGTAATATTTGAGAAACTTAAGATGCTACCAAATGAAACAGTTGATCAAGTTGATGGAAGGATCACTCGTGGAGTCAACGGACTTCGTGATCTAGGACGCATAATGTCAAACAAAGATATCAACTACAAGATTCTCAGATCGCTGACCAAGAAATGGGATACCAAGGTGACTGTGATTAAGGATTGTCAAGATATTGCTACCATGAACCCAAATGACCTAATCTTCAGTTTGAAAGCCCATGAGTTCGACCGATTGAGAGAGGACAAGGATCGGGATGATGTTCCTCACCAAGTTTAAATTCTACTAAATTTGTTGCATTCCGAGTGCACGAAGAGTGATTCATTTAATTGTTGAACCGGTTGGAAACATCATCGGCCCAGCCTAACAGATTACACTACTAATCTAGAAAGCTTGAACGAAAAATGATCGATGGGCAAACATGTAAAGTTTTGCGATGACTATCGGTGTAGCAGAGGAAAAGATCGAAGATTTTCTGACAGATCACAAGAGAGGTATCGTTCTTCAGATGATAAGGATAACAGAAGAGATGAACGAAAAGACGATCACAGAGATGAAATGAAAGAAAAGACAAGAGAGATTTCGACATGCATAAGGTGGAAAGTCTCCCGACAGATCTTATAGAAGAAAATGATTCTCCAAACAAGAGGAAGTTTTGGAGATTCAAGTGGTTTGCTACACAATCATAGGAAACAAGGTCACTACAATGCCGACCGCCTTTGACCGACTCCCAAGGAGAGAGAAGAAAAGCGGAACAGAAGAGAACAAAAGTTCCGAGACAGAAAAGCAATGGTTGTCGACACATCTTGCATCGATGATTCTTATTCCGCCTTTCGGATGACTCATGCTACTCATCCGCTTGAAGATTACCGATTACCACAACCGATGATGTCGATGATATGAACTTCTCATCGATGATGACATCTCGTCTTATGGCGGAGAAGGCAGATCAATCTGAGGTAATCTCTAAACCTTCCGTGGTTTCGATCTACACTCGTTAGCTTGAGCACATCCGCCGGAGAGATTAGCTCGCAGTCTACAATGACCAGTTGTTTGATGATCTCTAATTCAATAGATACTTATACACGCGGTGGAAGTTGAGAACGATAACCTAAGGGGGAGAACGCTCGCTTGTCAAGGAAATTGAGGTAAGTAAAGGGTGAACTAAAATCATTTAAAATCGTTTCGTAAGATGACTACGTAATCGAGTTTCAAAGTCAAGATTACCGATCGGGGAAAGCCGATTAAGGAACAATTCGCCTCTTAATGAACAACAAGTCGAGAACTCAAAGTCCTTCAAAGCTAAGTTTGATGAACTCTTCCGAATGCATGAGAATCAAAGCTATCGAGGGCGGTTTGAGTAAGAAAATAGAGGTTTTCATTTAAAATCATCTAAGACCTTTTCAAGATCCGAACAACTATTTTCAGACGCTAACCGATAAGAAGGAATTGTATGAGAACCCTTCTGGATCCTCAAAGACCCCGTCTGGTTCACATCAGAAAAGTGTAACCAAACAAGTTTCTGATCAAGATACACAAAATGCCAACTCTGTATCAGATGAGGGAAAAGGATCAGTTGACCAAGCAAGACGGTCTTGGGATCGAAAAGGGCAGAATGGACCCTAACTGATCGGACATCAGCCGAGGAATCAACAGAAGAATCTTGTTCTTCTGAAGAGACCTCAGCCAAATTAGCAGAGTAGGCCTCAGTCTAGACCATCTCGTGAGGGACAGTCCCAGCTGAAGTCGACTCAATCCAAGCTGTCTAACAAGCAATCTAAGGGTAAACTGCTAAGACCACCTATGCTAAAAACATATGAATCTTTTAATGGTAGCAGTCGTACCTACCCTTACAATCAGAAACCTAGGGCTGCTTTACCTGAGCCCCAGTGGATCAAAAGAAGACAAATTTCAATGAAAAATCACAAGTCTTCTGATTCATCCAAGGCTCACACTAATAATCATACTGACCAGATTGCATATGAAGAGACGTATGATTATGTAGATGTTTATGGGAGACAAATCAAGCCTTCTGTTTTCAACAAAGGTGCCAGATTTATTTGGATCCCGAAAGGTACATCTAACCCCCCAGGACCTAATTCTACTGGGGTACCTAAGATCTGATTTGCTTGCAGGTTCAAGTGGGACTGGCCAATAAAGGAGGTATACAAGCAACTATCTGGTACATAGATAGTGGATGCTCAAGGCACTTGACTGGAAGTCAACATCTCCTCAGCAATTACATTGAAAAACCAGGCCCACGAGTTCTCTTTGGTGACGACAACTTTGGTTTTACCAGAGGAGTTGGAACCTTAGTGAATGATGATGTACATGTTACAAGTATTTCATACATTGATGGATTAAGGCACAACCTGTTATTTGTATCACAGTTCTGCGACAACAAATTTAGTGTTGAGTTCTCGTCAGATAGATGCACAATCAGAAATCGAGTGACTCAACAGATCTTGCTAACTAGCTCCAGGAAAGGAACGATCTACACTGCAGATTGGGACAGTTGTCCAAGAAATGCATGCTTGATTGTTAAGGATGAAACATGTGCCGCATCTCAGAAGGGAAAAAAGTAAAAGCTTCATTCAAAGGGATACCTTCGCCTCCATCCAGCAGAGTATTGCAACTGCTCCATATGGATCTATTTGGACCAGTTACACCTCTTAGTTTCAATGGACGTAAATACACTCTGGTGGTCGTAGATGATTACTCCAAGTTCACCTGGGTTGTATTCTTGTATAAGAAGATGTTGGGAAATATGTAATTTAGTTTTGATGGAAGTTCCAAAACAGGTTGTAATAGGACCGGTCGGACTGTTAAATTGATCGATGACTTAGAATCAATAATAAGATGACCAAATTTAAATGTATAGAGGAAATCGATGTAAAGATAGGTCACATATTGAGGGGGAACTCAATATGTATAGGTCGTCGAAGCATCGATGACCCAGAGAAGGTCGATGATCAAGACTAAGCGCCAAATCGAAGACAAGAAGTCGGAAGATCGGTGAAGACAAAAAGACATCAAGACTCGGAAGAACCCGAAGACTCGGAAGAACTCAAGACTCGGGATGAACCTCAAGACTCGAAGAACTCAAGACTCAAAAGATCAAACACGAAGACTCAAGACGACTAAATACACCGAGGCTCAGAGACACCAAGATCAAAAGACGAAGACCTACTTTTCAGAGCTAGAAGTCCGTGATATTGAAGCTAAGACAATGTGCAACAGAAGACTCAACATGGTAGACCGATTGCCATTTGATCAAGTCACCACACTGGTGACAATAAAAATATACACCAGACAGACTTAATCCTCTTCGAAGGAATATCAATCGCCTAACGGGCAAATTTCGAAGTACCAAGCCTCATGGCTAAGGAGAAAGACATGTGCACAAAAGAGTCGATAATACGGGATACGCCGCAGGCAAAAAAAAAATCTTAATCATACTACGCCACACCGAAAAAATCGCAAAGACGTCACAATCATATCCTGCAGCCTATTTAATATAGCCCGAAATTCAAATTGCTCTCCAACGGCTCTTTGATTTCGAGGTCTATAAATGGGATCGATCTTCATTTTGAAGAAAAAGGACCAACAAGTGAAAACGCAAGAACAAAACACGGAGACATCATGTAAAAGAAGCTAAAGCTACAACAAATCTCCACTCATAAGAACACTACATCTCAAGATTATTCATAGAGTGTTCATCCCATAGTTCTTAGTAAAAATCCTATCCACTAGCATTTTGGCTACCTAAAGCATCGGGATAGATTTCGGGGTTTGAACCCTCAATCATTCTTTACCCAAACGCAAGTTAGGTAAAGTCCGTGAGAGTGAGAACTCATTAAACATCTCATTTATCCTCTTTGTAGGATATAAGTCCCTACCGGTTACGTTTGTAGAGTGGGGAACTTGATAAACATCTCTCTGCTTATCCCGAAAAGGATATAAGTCCCGATGTTAAGCTTGAGTGGGAACTCCAGAACATCTCGCCATCCCTAAAAAAGGATATAAGTCCCGCAGTTAAGTTTGTAAGAGTGGGAACTTGGTAAACATCTCGCCATCCCGAAAAGGATATAAGTCCCGCAGTTAAAGTAGGTTAAGGTTCCTGCGGTTAAGGGGAAGAGTGGACGAGGGCGGTTTCATCTCGAACCACTATAAAAAGTCTTGTGTGCATTTACTTGCTTTCTTATCGCTTTTTTTACACAAGTCACATAAATCGAGTTTAAATCGCATACATATTCTAAAGTTAAGCTACCGCACTAAGCAATCGACCGATCAGATTGACACTTCACCAACCGGTTGAAAATCGACTTAAGAATCGATTGATAAAACTGGTTTTTCACACGGGTAAAAACAAGCTTCCGCGACCATTTAGTTAAACCGGACAGATATCAAACCGACCGGCCCTCGTGCACTCAAGAAGATTGAACATCGCCTAAATCGATACACTAGCACTGACGGTAATCCGCAGGTTCACACCGATCCAAGACGAAAAGTTTTGGAAGTCTATTCACCCCTCCTCTAGACTTCCACCTCACAAACCCGCTCGACCTATGGTATATGAGCAAAGGGTTCTACTGCACCAATCGGCTTTTGAGTATCATCGATTCTTGAGGAAGAATCTTTGTGATCATTTGAACAGATCTTGAAAAACCTTTTTTTTTAAAACTCAATCATTTTCAAAATCACTCAGCATGGATAATACCTCTGGTATGTATCATGATTTGCCTAAACTTTCAATTGATGAGTATGCAGATTGGGTTATATATATGTGCAATCATCTAGGATCGATTAGCGGTAGAATGATGGAAGTCATCAAACGAGGACCCATCATCATATACCACGACAACCCAGCAGTTGGAGGAGATCCAGACTTTTCCACGGGAAGTCTTGTGCGAAAAAGCCCAGCCCTGATGGATGCAGAGGAAAGAAAGTTGTTTACTCTAGATACAATCGCCAGGCATATAATCATGAAGATAATGGATAAAGTCACCAAAGAGAAGATAAAGTATCTCAAAATCGCAAAAGCAATGTGGGATACTCTTGCTGAGATATGCGAAGGAAATGATCAGATCAAAGACAGCCGCCTACAAGATGAACTGGTGAAGTTCGAAAAGTTAAAGATGTTGCCCAACGAGACCATCAACGAGCTCGATGGGAGGATCACCATGTCACCATAAAGTTTACGAGAACTTGGTAGAGAGATGTCGACAAAGATATCAACTACAAGATCTTAAGATCCTCACCAAGAAATGGGACATGAAAGTCACCAGAATCAAGGATTGCCAAGACATTTCAAAGATGAAGCCGAGTAGCTTGTTCCTATGCCTTAAAGCTCACGAGTTCGACTTAATCGAAAGAGGACAAGCAGATGAAGATTTAGACGCCAGGCGGAAGCCTCAACATCTAAATCGCCATGCGTTTAAACCGGGCGAGATCGAAGGCCCTTTGAAGCCTCAACGCCTAAATCGCCAAGGTTTAAACGTGAGATCGAAGGCCCAACGAGACCATCGCCAGATGAAGACGAGACGCTCTTTGAAGCCTCAACCAAAGAAAGCAGATCAAGGCCATCGAACCGTGGAAACATCATAAGTCAAGGTAGCAGATCTCCCGCTACCAAGAAACTTGAAAGAACAAATACTCGGCTTGGTAAGTATTCGGAGATTCTACAAAGGATTATCAAAGAAACAGGAGGTCAATTGACCGATCACGAGAAAGAACAGATCCGATGATCAAGAGATCACAGAGAAGAAAAGAAAAGAGATGATCCGACGGATGAGAGAAGAGATAACAGATTCGATCAAGAAGTTCTGACATTATCGAATCGGGAAGTCACCCCGAGATCCTACAGACGGAGTGACTCATCCGGCAAGAGGAAGTTCCGAGATCGAGGATCATGCTTCAATCAGCGAGAAACCAGTCACTACAAAGACCGACCGCCCCGACCGACTCCCTCAGAGAAAGAGAAGAGAAACGGAACAAAAGAGAGAAACGCCTCAGAGATAGGAAAGCCCCGGTAGGCGACACATCCGGAATTGATGATTCCTATTCCGCTTTTCCGAGGACTCTGGGTACTCATCTCAGAGAAGACTTCGTCGACGATAGCGTTGTTGTTGACTTCCACGAGCATGAAGATCCGATATTCTCTTCGGGATGACGATGAAGTCACTTTGATGGCAAGGAGGACCAATCTGAGGTAACCTCAAACCAAACCTTTTTCAAATTCCACACCGCTATTATTAGCACACTGGGCCGGAGAGATTGACTTGCAAACTCTACTCGAAAGCAATTGCTTGATGATCTCTCTCAAGCAAAGAGACACTTATACAATAGTGGAGGCCGAAAAATGACAAGCTAAGGATCGTAAAATAATATGCTCATTAAAGAGAACGCCTCAAAGAAAGCTATCAACTAAAATCTTCCAAACCGCCAAGGTAATCGGCGAGAACTTAACGTTTGAAGGTTAAATCTTCTCGATCAGAGAAACAGATCAAAGATCACCTAGCAATCAACAGACAACAGTTTCGATGATTTCAAAATCCTTCAAGCTAAATTTGATGAGCTATTCCGACTATATGAGAGTCTTAAATCTATCGAGGATAGTCATGTGGAAGAAAAAATAGAGGTTTTCAATTAAGTCATCTAAAACCGCTCAAGAAATGAACACCTATTTTCTAACGCCGACTAACAAGAAGGAATTGGGTATGAGAACCCCTTCTACATCCTCAAAAGCCCCGCTTTGATTCACTTGAGGCGGTGTAATCAAACGAGTCTCCACATAAAGATACACTAAAAGCTAAACTTGTATCTAATAAGGAAAAAGACTACGAGCAAGTAAAAGGTGTGCCTAATCGTAAAGGAACAAAATGGACCCTAATCGATAAAGCATCACCGAGGAATCATGTAAGAACCCGCTTCTTCAAGAGACTCAACTCGACGAAGCACAGATTAGGTATCGTAAGAGACAACCCATAAGAAGGAAATCTAATCCGAGACCCAATCAAGGTCACCGCCTAATAAGTTTTTATAGGTAAACCGAAAAGACCACCTATGCCAAAAAGATATGAATCTTTATATGGTAGCAAATCGTATCTACCCTTATAATCAGAGATCCGGGGCTATCGTGACCGAGCCACACCGATTAAAAGAAGACAAAATATAAAGAAATGTCCCAAGTCTTCTAAGTCATCCAAGGCTCACACTAATAATCATACTAATCGTAAAGCATATAAAGAGACGATGATTATGTTGATATGTATGGGAGACAAATCGACCTTTATAATCTTTTCGATTTTCATAGAAGTGCTCTATTTGTGTGGATCCCTAAATCCACCACTCAACCCATCAGACCCAATTCCAAAGGGGTACCTAAAGCCCGATTTGATTGCGGTGTTCGCGTGGGATCGGCCAACAAAGGAGGTGCACAAGCAACTATCCGGTACATCGATGAAGTGGATGCTCAAGGCACATGATCGAAGCAAACATCTCCTTAGATCTTTACAAAGAACAAGAAGGCCCACGGTACTCTTCGGTGATGATAACTTTGGTTTTACTAAAGGGATTCGTAACCTTAGAGAATGATGATGTACAAGTAATCTGAGTCTCTGTGATGTCGGAAGGATTGAAGCACAATCTACTATCAAGATTACAATTTCGCGACAACGATTCGTTGAGTACTCGAGAACATAAGTGTACGATAATGAATCGAGCCACTCAACAAATCTTGCTAATCGTTCAAGAAAAGGCACGATCTACATAGTTGATTGGAACAGGTTGCCCAAAGAATACATGCTTAATTGTGGAAGAAACACCCCATGTGGTCTTTGATGAGACAACCTTCAACAAGAGAAAGTTGCCTCGTAACAAGCCGCACTAAATCAACCGTTACGACGACACGCAGAAAATGGATCAACTAAGCATCAAGGAGAAAGAAACGAACACGTAAAAAGTGTACATCCCGTAACTTGATCTTGCCGATTCAACAGTCAATCGGACTCAAAGGTACACATAAGCCGTCGCTGAAGAAGTTGTTACTGGTCGAGATAAAAGATCAACCGAACCATCCGGTTGGGGAACTTCGGTTCCTATGAACAGACTTCAAAGACACGGCGAGTCCAACATCACCGAGACATGTTCTTATCAAGTGGATCATAATTCCGCACCACTCCCAATCACTAGTAATGAACTATCGATATGGATGATGTTCTCCAACAGACGCGACATCGTAAGCGTAGGACTGGATTACGGTCATCCAACCGATCCGATTATCGGAGACCTATCTCGATAGAGTCAAAACTAGACATCGATTGGTGAAAGTGCCATTTATCGTTGTTATCTGTCTATGAAGGAACCAAACTGATGAGAGGAAGCTCTACAAGATGCAAGTCGGATTCTAGCCATGCAGGAGGAGCCGGAACAGTTTTGAGAGAAATCAAGTTTGGGAATTGGTGGTGACGGACCAACTCATCAAGACGTAATTGACACAAATTGGGTATTCAAGAACAAGAGAGATGAGAAAAATGTCATAACCGGTGAATAAGGCAAGACTTGTTGCTAAGGGGTATTCACAATCGAATGAATTGATTATGATGAGACCTTTTGCACTAGTCGCCGCTTTAGAAGCCATTCGGTCAATTTTCTCGCATATGCTTCCCAAAAAGAGGGTTCACTGTGTATCAGATGGATGTAAAGAGTGCATTCTTAAACGGGGTACTAGCAGAGGAAGTTTATGTCTAACAACCTCCATGCTTTGAAAAAGGTAAACAAGTGTACCGCTTTATGAAAGCTCTTTACGGACTCAAAACAAGCTCCTCGAGCTTGGTGGCGATACACTCTCTCGTTCTTGATAGACAACCGGGTTCACTAAAGGAACAAAGGGGACGTAACCTTATTCGAGAATAGAAGATGGAGAACATATTCGATGGTTCAGATTCACGTGGGCGACATCATCTTGGATCTCCCAACAAGAAGCTATGGAGAAGTTGACAAGTTGATGCAAGGGAAATTCGAGATGTCCATGATGGGTCGATGAATTACTTTCGGGATTACAAGTCAAGCAAGAGTATGTATGAATATTCAATCGCCAAAGCGGTACACAAGGAATCCATCGCAAAGTTCGGAGTTCAACACCGCAAAGCCGGAATTCCAATGATGACCGGATTCAAGATGGATCTGCATTTAAGATGGTCGAAAATGAATAAGAAGGAGTATAGAGCTCTAATTGGATCTCTACTATACCGATCGCCAATGCACTGTGACATTACGGGCAAAGGGTGTATGTTTAGATTTCTGCCAAATCCAATGCAAAGACACTCCAGAAGCCTAAGCGATTCTCAAGTATCTCGGGGACAGTAAACCTTCGTTTATTTTACCCATCGATGACACCCAGAGCTTAGTGGGTATTCTCGATTCGGGACACGGAGGTTGCGAATCTGTGAAGTCAACCTCAAAGTTCATGTCGGGCCAGGTAATAAACCGATCTCTTGGTTTCGAAGAAGTTTATCGGATTCAAGATATCTACCATCGGGCAGTAATATACGTCAGCAGGAAGTCATTTGTTCTAAATCGCCCGCTAAGTCAAGAAATGAGGGATTACAACATCGTAGCTAAGAACGCATACCTATATTCTCGTGACAGGATAAAAGTATATTGCAATCACTCAAACTCGTTCTACATACAAGATGCAAGATGTGGATGTCGACACCATTTTATCGTAGAGATCATGTTGAAAAAGAAGAATATCGGGATGGAAAAGATCCATATCGACAACAGAAAATCGATATCTTAACCAAGCCACTAGCCGAGATCGATTTGAGAGAGTTATGCAACGAGCTAGGCTTCGGATCTTGGAGAAAATGCACCAGATATGGTCAAGGATTGATCTCGATTCGGGCTTGGTTAAAAGACTAACCAAGGTTAAGTGGAATCATTGAGTTAGAACCTCAACGATCGATTTACTCAGACAAGGAGCCAATCAAGTTCGATAGAGAAGATCGAAGTTAGAAAGGTAGCCGATCCAAGTTCGCATAAAGGGCAAATCGATTCAAGATATATCGACAGGGGAACTGATCAATGGGGAAAGATTACTTTATAAGTCGATTAAAGCTACAGTTAACGAACAAGTCAAGTTTAAAGCTACAGATCGCATAAGTCAGAAAAAAACAACACAACAATGGAATAACAGAGTTTTTCATTGATAAAGACCCGGAGGTCAGATTTACAAGTTACAAGTGATATCACAAGCTACAACTGCTACATCTATCTTCAAGTGGTATTACAAGTACAAGAAGACCCGGAGGTCGATACATAAACCATCAGCCCAAAGACAACCTTAGGGAGGGAACGCGAGAAAGAGAGTCCAAGGTATGATGCTCTCATTTTCCCTCGATCCTATGAAGAGGCGTCAGAGAGGCTTCGAGAATCCTGAGCTAATCTCAATGCTTCGGAAGGAGGAGCAAGAGAGGCTTTGAAGGATCTCCAAGCCGGAAGCCCTTAGACGTGAAATCAACAAGACTTCAAGCTGTTAAATGGGGCACAGTGCCACAGGTTTGGTCACAAGGACCAAACAGACACTTGTGTCGCATGCAAAAATTGAGCTTGATATACGAAGATCACCGTTATCTCGATCAAGATCGTGATACCAAACTCATGTTTTGTTTTTGCATCGAGTCTGTTGATGCTAATACAAATCATCTCGATAGCGCACAAGGTGCATATGATTAGGAGAGAAGTGCCTTCTCATTTGCCTTTAGCAGATCCGCCTCCATGGTGGTAAAGAAGCTTAGCATTGATCGTATGTGAAATCTTAGATGATTTAAAAGAAAAAAAGGTGAAGAAAAAACACAGGTTGATCTGAAAAAGTCGATTTCATTAGAAAAGGGCTAAAAGTTCCCACGGAAGTTTCACCGAAATAAAGAACTCATCGGAAAAGCATGAAGGATATGCTAAAGAAGATGAAATGGTTTATGATGGTGTTGTTCGCTTAACACCCCTGTGCTATTTATAGACGGAAATTAGGGTATAAATGCAAATTTTATCTTCTTCGAAGACCTTAAGAGAAATTTGCATCGACAACGCTGTTAGGAACACGCTGGCTAATGGTTGATGAGTTAACGGTGTGATTAAATCACAGCAAGATCTATGCCATTATTACGGAATGTCAAATCGCACCGATTTGGGAATCGAGGCGACTTTTGGACTTCCCGAAGCAAAAGTTTTGGCGGGAGTTGACTTTAGTTAATGCGAGATCATACAAAAAAACTGAAGGATGAAGTTTTTCATAAAAGAGGATCAGATAAGTGGCGGTTGCGTTTCAAAAAAGAATCTGGGATCGATAAGCGAGATATTGTTGGGAAATGCATGAGGCAAACATCGATAAGTCAACAAAGTACCGATCGATCACCGCGGGTAATCGATTGATTACAATATCAATCACCGACACGCCCCTTTATTTATCTCTTTTCAATATCTTTATATGCGTTATTTATTTTAATTGATTTATTTTACACTATTCATATGACGATGCTCGCGTAAAGCTTTTAATGCGGACCTGAAAATATTTTCAAAACGTTTTATTGCAATTTTTCGAGTCCGGAAAACGAGAAGACTGTTTTTCTCAACCATGCGATCAAAATACCTTTTGGCCGACTAATCTCAGCCATCGATTTCAAAACACGGATACTTGAGTACTTTGGAAAGTTGTGCAAAAAGGTTTTCCCTCATATTCTACAAAATCCAATTTTTTCTCAGAAAACCGCTTTCCACTACTTCGTCTTCTCAAAATTCTGAAAAGATCATATTCGTTTAAAATTCTCTGAGAATTACCTTCGAAATCATTTGATTCTACTCTTCCGATTTCAAAATCTTTCGAATCAATTACTGGTAATTTCTTATTTTAAATTAATTGCATGATCAAGATTTCTCTATGGTACCTAGGTTTACAAGTTGTATTTCTGTAATTTATTAGATCTAAACGCTTATTTGCTAAATTGATGCTGAATTTTTGTTAGTTTAGGATGAATTTATTGAAATATCTTACTCAAACTAAACATCAATCTGCATATTCATGTAAATGGCACATCTTGTTTCATTTAACCCAGACAAGGAAAAAAGTATCGCAATTTTGCATCGATGAAGAAAGACATCATTGATGAAAAGTACGCCGCCTTCAACATCACCTCGATCCTAATCGTTGGAAATTTCGGAGTGCTTAAGAGCGTGTGGATCGAACGATATTGCTCTACTCATCAGAACATCGTTCACACCCAAGAAGCCCTGGAGTTTCTTTACAATCTGC
Source organism: Stenogyne calaminthoides (assembly GCA_037126765.1). Classification (NCBI taxonomy): domain Eukaryota; kingdom Viridiplantae; phylum Streptophyta; class Magnoliopsida; order Lamiales; family Lamiaceae; genus Stenogyne; species Stenogyne calaminthoides. The sequence continues at coordinate 12,170,806 of JBBCBC010000029.1, forward strand.
AGAGGGATGAAGACAATTACGCTGACCTGATTTCTTCCGTTGGCGGAATGAAAATTCGAGTGATTTAATGACGATCTACAGAGGATATTCGGACTAACTCGAGGAAGCATCAATCCAGAGACCTACACGATTGGGTCAGAGGAGAAAAGGAGTTTCTTGAAGCCGAATGTTTCGCATCAAAGACACAAGGAGAACACGATTTAACCATAAAGCCTACTATCCGAAAAAAGAAAGTATCGCCTTCTTCTTGAAATCGTTCGAAGGTGATCATGTGCTCGACTTACAACTTTGATGCGGTCACTTCATACAAGATAAGTGTAATGGCCGCAATAATCAAGAAGGCTTCGGGACATCGATTGGTTGGGTATGGTCAAAAGCAAGATCGAGAAAAGACTCCGGAAGTTCGAACTAACCCAGAGCAATGAAGTGTGCTTATCTTCGGTGCTCATTCATACACAAAAATCTCTATCATTCCGCGGATAAGCCGCCACGTAATTATGAATGGAAAGAGAATGGAGCGAAGATTTATCAAGCAAAGCACAAGGCCATATTGGGCAAAGATGAGTCCCTACTGGACAAGTGATGAGGATCCGACTTTTATGTGCCCCAAACCCAAGGGAAAAAGATAAGGTAACGTGATCGTCAAGTCACACCGTTGGGATGCACAATGCCATCCCTTTCAAGTAATGCAACTAGTATACCCTCTTGCCGAGAAGCTCAAGCTCCAAATCGACAAACTCTCAGCTTCAGACAGAGATGCTCAATCGCATACGTGTACTTTTGGAGAGTGTGTGCATCCTTGGACAAAACCAACAATCACTTGGATATGGGTTGGAAACATTTTCAGCTTCTACAAAAAGACAAGACAGAAATCAAATCGCTCTCAGACGCTTCTACACACTCAAGACCTTTTCCGCCTCACAAGATCACTCCTCTTGTTGTCGAGGAACTTAGAGAGGAGATCTCACGGCAATTAACAACTCGAATCAAGAAGATGTCCAGCCTCTTTGATGCAACCAAAAAGGGGAAGGAAAAGAGTCTCGAAAAGAGTCTCAAGGAAAAGAGAATACGAAAAAACAGACTCAAGAAAAAAGAGAACAAAGAGAAGGAAGAAAAATGATCGCGCATACGCTTGGTAAAATTTTCATCTCTACCAAACACCATCAGATCTAACTCTTGCTACCACTCCATCTACCGATCTCGTTCTTTGAAATGAAAGAAACCGTGGAGCAACACAAAGAAAGAGATCGCCGAAAGCGTAAAAGTACTATTTCAGTAGATTACCGCCAGAGTCGACAAAATTGAAGACTTCTTCATCCGCTCGTAAAAGAATGGAAGTCGATGATCGTGCCAAGAGCCTTGAACTCGCTAAGAAATTAGTCAAGAAGATTAACAAGATGAACTCGAAAGAGACTTCTAAGGAGGAAGAAAGGCAAAGGCAAGATGATGAAAGCAAATCATGAAGATCGTGAGACAAGGCCAGATATTCTCCATTAAAAGCGATGACTCTCAACAAGTTCAAGAGCAAACAAGACAGAGAATAAGAGAGGCCGCAATCAAGAAGGGTTAGCAGAGGCAAAGGGTGAACATTGCTTACATCCGAAGGAAGAGGAAGAAAGTCGCAGCAGAGGAGATTGCTTGGGAGAAAAATGCCCTTCCGGCACCTGTTAAAGGCATCCTCTGGCACGACAAGATTTTCTTCCAGAATGGGATCAGATCAGAGGAGAATGGTTATGTGACGTCCACATCCTGGAGAAGATTCCAATTCATCAAGATCAGACTGAAAATGATGATGAATTTTCGGAATTGGTTAGAAACAAAGTATCCAGACTTCTACCAGACAGTGATGACAGAAGGCAAGATCATGTCACTAATACCAGAAGTTCCACCCTTTGAACTACTCCTTCCACCTTTGTGTCCAGACAACAAGCTAGATCTCGTTAAATTCAAGAACATCTATTATGGACTAGCTGAAAAAGGAGGAATCCATCGAAAAGAAGAGCTGGACAAGCTAATGCAAAGGAAGTACAGGATGTTTGGTATCCCCAAAGAACTGCAAATGTTCAAGTACACCTGAAGAACACAACTTGGAATCAGATGATAGGTACGTTTTTCACATATTCTACAATGCACACACCTATCTGAATAAAACTTTCCATCCCACTGATTCTAAGACAATCATCTCATTGTCTTCTGAGGTATGTACTATTTGCATTATATACATTTCCATTCATGGTATCGGTTTTTCTGATCAAGTTTGGTTAAGTGTTTTGGTTCCATCAAAAAGGGGGAAATTGTTGGGGAATTTGTAATTTAGTTTTGATGGAAGTTCCAAAACAGGTTGTAATAGGACCACCAAACTCGTTAGTTGAATCGATGACTTAGAATCGAATAAGATGACCAAATTTAAATGTATAGATAGTCGATGTAAAGATAGGTCACATATTGAGGGGGAACTCAATATGTATAGGTCGTCGAAGTATCGATGACCTGCAGAAGGTCGATGATCAAGACTAAGCGCAAATCGTAAGATAAGAAGTCAAGATCAATTGAAGACAAAAAAGACACTGAAGACTCAGAAGAACCTTAAGACTCAGAAGAACCTGAAGACTCAGCATCAAACCTGAAGACTTAGTAAGACTAAATACACTGAGGCTCAGAGACACTTGAAGATCAAAAGACCTGAAGACCTACTTTCAGTAGAGTCGGCATATTGAAGCTAAGATAATGTGCAATCAAGACTCAACATGGTAGATCGACGTTATTTGATCAAGTCACCACACCCGTGACAATCAAAAAAGATACACTGCATAAGACGAATCCTCTTCGAAAGGAATATCAATCGCCTAACGGCAAATTTCGAAGTGCCGCCTCATGGCTCAAGGAGAAAGCGACATGTGCACAAAAAGAGCTGACAATACGGGATACGAAGATGAAGACAAAAATGACGCTAATCATGCCTACGGCCATTACCGAAAATCGCAAAGACGTAATAATCATATCCCATGACTTACCAAATATAGCCCGAAATTCAAATTGCTCTCCAACGGCTCTTTGATTTCGAGGTCTATAAAATGAGATCGATCTTCATTTTGTAGAAAAAGGACCAACAAGTGAAAACGCAAGAACAAACACGGAGACATCGCAAAAGAAGCTAAAGCTACAGCAAATCTCCACTCATAAGAACACTACATCTCAAGATTATTCTTAGAGTGTTCATCCCATAGTTCTTAGCAAGAAATCCTATCCACTAGCATTTTGGCTACCTAAAGCATCGTGGATAGATTTCCATTTGGAACCCTCAATCATTCTTTTTACCCAAACGCAAGTTAGGTCAAGTCCGTAGAGAGGAGAACTCATTAAACATCTCGACTATCCTCTTTGTAGGATATAAGTCCCGCTGGTTACGTTTCAGAGAGTGTGAACTCGATAAACATCTCTGGCTATCCCGAAAAAGGATATAAGTCCCGTAGGTTAAGCTTGAGTGGGAACTCGGTAAACATCTTGGCCATCCCGAAAAGTATATAAGTCAAGAAAGTTAAAGTAGGTTAAGGTTCCCGTGTTAAGGGAAGAGTGGACGTGGGATCGGTTTCGCCTCGAACCACTATAAAAAGTCTTGTGTGCATTTACTTGCTTTCTTATCGCTTTTTACAAGTCACACAACCGAGTTTAAATCGTGACATATTCTAAAGTTAAGCTCACCGCACCAAGCAACTGGTCTGATCAGATTGACACTTCAGTCAACTGGTTGAAAACTGACTTAAGAATCTGATTGATAAAACTGGTTTTTCACAAGGGTAAAAACAAGCTTCCGCACCATTCAGTTAAACTGACAGATATCAAACCGACCGCCTCGTGCACTCAAGAAGATTGAACATTAGTCTAAACTGATACACTAGCAATCTGATCGGGTAGTCTGCAGTTCACACCTGATTCGCACGAAAAGTTTTGGAAGTCTATTCACCCCTCCCCTCTAGACTTCCACCCTCACAAAACCCGCTCGACCTACAAGTGGTATCATAGCAAAGGGTTCTACGGACTAATCGGGCTTTTGAGTATCATCGATTCTTGAGGAAGAATCTTTGTGGTCATTTGAACAGATCTTGAAAAACCTTTTTTTTAAAACTCAATCGTTCTCAAAATCACTCAGCATGGATAATACCTCTGGTATGTATCATGATTTGCCTAAATTTTCAATTGATGAGTATGCAGATTGGGCTATATATATGTGCAACCATCTAGGATCGATTAGCGGCAGAATGATGGAAGTCATCGAACGAGGACCCATCATCATATACCACGACAACCCAGCAGTCGGAGGAGATCCAGACTTTGCCACGGGAAGTCTTGTGTAAAAAAAGCCCAAATACGATGGATCAGAGAGGAAAGAAAGTTGTTTACTCTGAATAATAATCGCCAGGCATATAATCATGAAGATAATGGATAAAGTCACCAAAGTGAAGATAAAGTATCTCAAAACCGCAAAAGCAATGTGGGATACTCTTGCTGAGATATGCGAAGGAAATGATCAGATCAAAGACAGCCGCCTACACCATGTCGAACCGGTGAAGTTCAAAAGTTAAAGATGTTGCTTAACGAGACCATCAACAAGCTCGATGGGAAGATCACCATGTCAGTAAATAAGCTACGAGAACTTGGTAGAGAGATATCAGACAAAGATATCAACTACAAGATCTTAAGATCCCTCACCAAGAAATGGGACATGAAAGTCACAGAATCAAGGATTGCCAAGACATTTCAAAGATGAAGCCGAGTAGCTTGTTCCTAAGCCTTAAAGCTCACGAAGTTCGACTTAATCGAAAGAGGACAAGCAGATGAAGACGAGACGCTACCGAAGCCTCAACGCCTAAATGGGTTGTGTTTAAAGCAACCGCCAGCAGATCGAAGGCCACCGAACTCGTTGGAAACATCATAAGTCAAGGTAACAGACGCTTCGCTTACCAAGAAACTTGAAAGAACAAATACTCGCCTTGGTAAGTATCGAGATTCTACGGTGACTATCAAAGAAACAGAGGCCAACCGACAGATCAAGAGAAAGAACCAGATCCGATGATCAAGAGATCACAGAGAAGAAAAGAAAAGAGATGATCCGGCGGATGAGAGAAGAGATAACAGATCGATCAAGAAGTTTCGATTACTATCGAAGGGAAGTCACCGACAGATCCCTACAGACGGAGTCACTCACCGGCAGAGGGAAGTTCCGTGAGATCGAGGATCATGCTTCAATCATCGAGAAACCAGTCACTACAAAGACCGGACGCCCGACTCGACTCCCGAGAGAAAGAGAAGAGAACGGAACAAAAGAGAGCAAGCAACCTCAGAGATAGGAAAGCCCCGGTAGTCGATAATATCCCGAATTGATGATTCCTATTCCGCCTTTCCGAGGACTCGGGTACTCATCTCAGAGAAAACTTTCCGATATGCAAAGGTCTGACTTCCATGAGCATGAAGACCTAATATACTCTTCCAATGACGATGAAGTCCGCCCGATGGCCAAGCTGAGGACCAATCTGAGGTAACCTCCAAACCTTCGCTTTTTCAAATTCCACACTGCTATTATTAAGACACCATTGAGAGATTGACTTGCAAAATTTATTTCCGAGCAATTGCTTGATGATCTTCCGATCGACGAGAAACAGATCAAAGATCGCCTAATAATCAACAGACAAGAAGTCGATGATTTCAAAATCCTTCAAGCTAAATTTGATGAGCTATTCGACTACATGAGAGTCTTAAATCTCATCGAGGATAGTCCGAGGAAGAAAATAGAGGTTTTCACGAAGTCATCTAAAAACTGCTCAAGAAATGAACACCTATTTTTAACGTCGACTAACAAGAAGGGAATTGTATGAGAACCCTTCTACATCCTCAAAAGCCCCGTTTGATTCACTGTATAAGGGTGTAATCAAACAAGTCTCTCGACTAAAGATACACTAAAAGCTAAACTTGTATCTAATAAGGAAAAAGACATGTTGAGCAAGTAAGGCGTGCCTAATCTAAAAGAAAATGAAATGGACCCTAATCGATAAAGCATCACCGAGGAATCAATGTAAGAACCCATTCTTCAAGATACCTCAATTCGACAACAGATTAGGTATCGTAAGAGACAACCCATAAGAAGGAAATCTAATCTGAGACCCAATCAAGGTCACCGCCTAATAAGCAAGCTATAGGTAAACCGCAAAGACCACCTATGCCAAAAAAGATATGAATCTTTTGATGGTAGCAAATGTACCTACCCTTATAATCGAGATCTAGGACTCTGCACTTTGAGCCATTAATCGATTAAAAAAAGAAGGCAAAATATAAAGAAATATCCCAAGTCTTCTAAGTCATCCAAGGCTCACACTAATAATCATACTAATCGAAAAGCATATAAAGAGACGTATGATTATGTTGATATGTATGGGAGACAAATCGGACCTTCTAATCTTTCGATTTTCATAGAAGTGCTTTGTTTGTGTGTGATCCCTAAATCCACCACTAACCCCCCAGACCCAATTCCAAGGGGTACCTAAAGCCCCATTTGATTGCAGGTTTGTGTGGGGATCGCCAACAAAGGAGGTGCACGAAGCAACTATCCGGTACATCGATAGTGGATGCTCAAGGCACATGACCGAAGCAAACATCTCCTTAGATCTTACAAAGAACAAGAAGGCCCACGTGTACTCTTCGTGATGATAACTTTGGTTTTACCAAGGATTCGGAACCTTAGAGAATGATGATGTACAAGTAATCGAGTCTCAGATGTCGGGCGATTGAAGCACAATCTACTATCAAGATCAAAATTTGCGATAATGAATCGATCCACTCAACAAATCTTGCTAATCGGTTCAAGAAAAGGCACAATCTACATAGCCGATCGAATAATTTGCCCAAAGAATACATGCTTAATTGTTAAGAGTTCTAAAAGTAGCAGTTAGCTCTGGCACAAAAGATTGAGTCATCTGAACTTCAAGACTCTTAACAAGATCGCTAGGATGTCTTTGGTTAAATTCAAGCTAGATCCCGTTAAATTCAAGAACATCTATTATGGACTAGCTGAAAAAGGAGGAATCCATAGAAAAGAAGAGCTGGACAAGCTAATGCAAAGGATGTACAGGATGTTTGGTATCCCCAAAGAATCGCAAATGTTCAAGTACACCGAAGAAGACAACTTGGAATCGGATGATAGGTACATTTTTCACATATTCTACAATGCACACACCTATTCGAATAAAACTTTCCATCCCATCGATTCTAAGACAATCATCTCATCATCTTCTTCGAGGTATGTACTATTTGCATTATCTACATTTCCATTCATGGTATCTGCTTTTTCCGATCAAGTTTGGTTAAGTGTTTTGGTTCCATCAAAAAGGGGAAATTGTTGGGAAATATGTAATTTAGTTTTGATGGAAGTTCCAAAACAAAGTTAGTAATAGGACCGTCAGACCAACATTTGATCGATGACTTAGAATCGAGAATAAGATGACAAAGCTAAAATGTATAGATATGGGACGAAAAGATAGGTCACATATTGAGGGGGAACTCAATATGTATAGGTCGTCGAAGTATTAGATGACCCGAGAGAAGGTCGATGATCGTAAGACTAAGCTTAAATCGAGGAAGACAAGAAGTCAAGATCGTGAAGACAAAAAGACATCAAGACTCGGAAGAACTCAAGACTCGAGAAGAACTCAAGACTCAGATGAACTCAAGACTCAAGAAGAACTCAAGACTCAACATCAAACCTCAAGACTCAAAGACGACTAAATACACCGAGGCTCAGAGACACGTGAAGATCAAAAGACTCAAGACCTACTTTCGCCAGAGTCTCGATATTGAAGGGGATAATGATGTCAATCAAGACTAACATGGTAGATCGATCGGCCATTTGATCAAGTCATCTCACACCGTGACAATCAAAAGTTACACTGCATAAGATTTAATCCTCTCGAAAAGGAATATCAATCGCCTAACGGCAAATTTCGGCGAAAGCGCTTTGTGAAGCCAAGGAGAAAGAGACATGTGCACAAAAGAGCCGATAACACGGGATACGGTTGCATATAAAAAACGACGCTTAATCATGTCTACGGCCTTATTTGAAAATCGCAAAGACGTCACAATCATATCTCATGACCTACTAAATATAGCCCAAAATTCAAATTGCTCTCCAACGGCTCTTTGATTTTCGAGGTCTATAAATGGGATCGACTTCATTTTGAAGAAAAAGGACCAACAAGTGAAAACGCATGAACAAACACGGAGACATCGCAAAAAAGCTAAAAGCTACAAAGAAATCTCCACTCATAAGAACACTACATCTCAAGATTATTCTTAAAGGTGTTCATCCCATAGTTCTAAGCAAGAAATCCTATCCACTAGAATTTTGGCTACCTAAAGCATCGGGGATAGATTTTCGGTTGGAACCCTCAATCATTCTTTACCCAAACGCAAGTTAGGTCAAGTCTGCAGAGTGAGAACTCATTAAACATCTCTTGTTTATCCTCTTTGTAGGATATAAGTCCCGCCGTTACGTCCTCAGAGTGGGGAACTCGATAAACATCTCTCGGCTTATCCCAAAAAGGATATAAGTCCCGTGAGGTTAAGCTTGAGAGGGAACTTCCCAGAAACATCTCGCCATCCCGAAAAGGATATAAGTCCCTTGAGTTATGTTTTTAAGAGTGGGAACTCGGTGAAACATCTCGCCATCCTGAAAAGGATATAAGTCCCGCAGTTAAAGTAGGTTAAGGTTCCCCGTGTTAAGGGAAGAGTGGACGTGGGGCCGGGTTTCGCCTCGAACCACTATAAAAAGTCTTGTGTGCATTTACTTGCTTTTTATCGCTTTACACAAGTCACACAACCGAAGTTTAAACGCATACATATTCTAAAGTTAAGCTCGACCGCACAAGAATCGATCGTCGAGATTGACACTTCACCAACCGGGTTGAAAACCCGACTTAAGAATCGATTGATAAAACCGTTTTTTCACGGGTAAAAACAAGCTTCCGCATATTCGCTTAAATCGACAGATATCAAATCGATCGCCCTCGTGCACTCAAGAAGATTGAACATCGGCCTAAACCGATACACTAAAGACTGGACGGTAATCTGCAGTTCACACCTAATCAAAGACGAAAATTTTTTGGAAGTCTATTCACCCTCCTCTAGACTTCCACCCTCACAAAACCCGTTCGGGACCTCACAGAAGAGTGAAACTACAACAAAGCTACTCCGAACTTCTCAAGAAGATTCGAGAATGAAAAGGGTCTCGGCATAGTGAAAATCGGATCGGATAAAGGTACATAATTATTGAACGGTTTTATATCGATTTTTTTGCTCTGAAGTTTCGTATCAAACATGAGACATCAAATTTGCGAACACCACAACAAAATGGCGTGAAAGTAAAGGAGAAACACAACACTTAAAGAAGTTCGTGACGCACCATGTTAGTTGAGCATGCAACACAAAAGCTTTTTTTTTTTGGGCGTATAATCAACATTTGCATGTCACACGCAGTAACGGATGTTCTCTGACTAAGATCCACTTAAAAACACCCTATGACCTGTGGAATGGCAGAAAACCTCGTGTTTCCTACTTTCATGTGTTCGGGTGCAAGTGTTTCATACACAACAATGGGAAGAGTTAGTTGAGAACCTTAGATGCTAAGTCAGATAAGGGTATATTCTTAGGATATTCCTCAACCAGCAAAGCATTTAGGGTTTTCAACAAACAAACCCTGGTTGTGGAAGAAACACCTCATGTGGTCTTTGATGAGTCAACATCTGATCAGGAGAAATCTGCCGCAGAAGAAGATGCACTTGACAGACTAGAATCGCTGAAAATGGATCAATTGAGGCTCAAAGAAAAGGATCCAAAATACGTCACTGTATATACATTCCTAACTTTGACCTTGATGATTCACCGGGTCAGTCAGACCCTAAGGTACGTACAACTGTCAGTGAAGAAGCTGGTACAGTTGAGACTGTAACAACTGATCCATCTGGTTCAGGGGGAACACATGATGTTTCAGCGAACAGATTTTAGCATATGATGAGTCCAACATCAGCTGAGATATGTCCATGCCAAGTGGATCCTACTTAAGTACCTCTCCCAGTCTCTAGTGATGAATCTTTATCAGAAGAGGATGATGTTATCCAAACTGATGATAATCAGGAAAGAAGGACCTGGATAACCAGTCATCCAACTGACCTGATCATCAGAGACTCATCTGATACAGTCAAAACTAGACATCAAATTGGTGAAAGTGCAATGTACTGTTGTTATCTGTCTTTGAAGGAACTACTCACAGTTGAAGAAGTTCTTCAAGATGCAAGCTGGATTCTAGCCATGTAAGAAGAACTAGAGCAGTTTGAGAGAAATCAAGTTTGGGAACTTGTAGACATACCAACTCACCAAGATGTTATTGGTACTAAGGGGGTTTTCAAGAACAAGAAGGATAAGCACAATGTGATAACCAGAAATAAGGCAAGACTTGTTGCTAAGGGATATTCACAATCAGAAGAAATTGATTATGATGAAACCTTTGCACCAGTCGCTCGCCTGGAAGCCATTCGGCTGTTTCTGGCTTATGCAGCTCGTAGGGGATTCACTGTGTATCAGATGGATGTAAAGAGTGCATTCTTAAAAGGGGTACTAGCTGAGGAAGTTTATGTTGAACAACCTCCTGCTTTGAAATGAGCAACCAAGTGTACTGTTTAAGAAAAACTCTTTAAGGACTGAAACAGGCTCCCAGAGCATGGTATGATACATTGTCCCTGTTCTTGATAGAAAATGGTTTTACCAAGGGCTTGATTGATAGGACCTTGTACAAAATTGAAGACGGTGAAGATATTCTGATGGTTCAGATCTATGTGGACGACATAATCTTTGGTTCTCCCAATCAGAAGCTATGTGATAAATTCAGTAAACTGATGCAAGGGAAATTTGAGATGTCCATGATGGGTCAGATGAGCTACTTCCTAACTCTTCAAGTCAAACAAGCTCATACCGGGATCTTCATCTGCCAGGCGAAGTACACAAGGAATTTATTGGCTAAGTATGGAGTTCATAATTGCAAAGGAAGCCAGAATTCCAATGATGACTTCATTCAAGATGGACCCAGATGAAGGTGGTAAGAAAACTAATCAGAAAGAGTATAGGGCTTTGATTGGAACACTATTATACCTGACTGCTTGCAGACCAGATATAACCTTCGCAGTAGGTGTATGTGCCAGACTTCAGGCAAATCCTAAGCAAAGCCACCTGGAAGCAGCTAAGCGGATTCTTAAGTATATGAAGGGTACTGTAAACCTCGGTTTATTGTATCCAACAGATGATAATCTAGAGTTTAGTGGGTACTCTGATTATGGAGGTTGTAGGATAGACAGGAAATCAACCTCGGGTACCTGTCAGTTTTTGGGAAGCAAGCTGGTCTCTTGGTTTTCAAAGAAATAGACATTTGTTGACACATCTATTACTGAACCAGAATATATGGTCGCAGGAAGTTGTTGCTCCCAACTGCTCTGGCTATGTCAGCAGCTGAGTGATTATAACATCGTAGCTACGAATGTGCCTATTTTCTATGACAGTAATAGTGCGATTGCTATCACTCAGAACCCAGTTCTGCACACAAGATGCAAGCATATGGACATCAGACACCATTTTATCAGAGACCATGCAGAAAAGAAAAACATCATAATGGAAAATATCCATACTGATAAGCAAAGAGTTGACATCTTAATCAAGCCCCTAGCTGAAGTCAGATTCAGAGAGCTATGCAATGAGCTAGGACTACTGGACTTAGGAGATGAAGCAACAGATTACTTTGGTGGATTAATCTCCAACACCAGTTGGTTAAGAGACTGGCCAGGTTAGAAGGTCAGATGAAGAGGAAACTTCATCTGATAAAAAAAGATTAGTTGGGAACTGATCAGAGAGGAATGTCAGTTGAAGGGGGAACCCCAACTGACTAGGGGTTTTAGATCAGAAGGAACATGATCTGAGGGATAAAACATTGTTGGGAAGAATCACAACAGATCAAGTGGTAACTGATTGATTACAATATCAATCAGTTAAATACGTTTTCTGATTTCAATTATCTGCTTTGCCTTATTTGATTTATATTGTCTGTGTTTATCCGTTTAAAATATTAAAATCACTGTTTGCCGGACATTATGACGTAAGCACTGCAAACATTAAATGCGGACGTGGGGAATATGTATTTAATGACATTTATTGCGATTTTTTGCGTCCAAAATACGAGCGAGCTATTTTCTCAGCCACACGATTAAAACACTTTACGACCGCTTAATCTCAGTCGTTGATTTCAAAACACGGATACTTGAGTATTTATGAAAATTTTTGCAAATTGTTTTCCCTCGCATTATATAACCTAACCCAGTTTCCAGAAAACCTTTTACACTTCTAAATTTTACCAAATTCTTTGAGAGAAAATTCTTCTGTATACAAAATCTCGCACTCTCAATCAATTGATTCAACCTTCACTTTTTCAAATCTTCGAATCAATACTTGGTAAAATTTCTGAATGTGTTCTTGCTAAACATACTCTTAGTTTCACTTTTTGTCAAATTTACTGATTTATATTTACAAATTGTGTTACTGAATTTCTGGAAATTGATTCTGTTGTGATATTGTATTGTTCTTAATGCATACATGTTTGATATGATTATGTGCGTGATGTACTCGATTAGTAAATTAGGGTTGTTGGTATGACTATATCTATTGAAATAATCTACTTAAACTCATCCCTAAATTTGCCTATGTTTCACAGAAATGGCACAACTCATTGCCCGACAAGGACAAGGCCAAAAGATCTGCAATTTCACATCAATGAAGAAGGATATAATTGATGAGAAATTTTATATGTTCTCAGTCACCTCTGACCCCGAATCTTTAGAAATTCTCGAGTGCCTTCGTGCTTGTGGATTGGATCAATACTGCTATCGGCATCAAGATGTTGTGCACAATTATGAGGCCCTAGAATTTCTATACAATCTAAGGAGAGAGGATGATGATGATGAGAAACTGATATCTTATGTCGGAGGAACGGAGGTAGTTATCACAGATAACGACTTACGAAGGATTTTCGTGTTAGTGTTAGTGTCCCTAGAGACAATCCTTTGTAAGGACATAATACTCAGATAATATTCAGTATTGGTTTAAAATTATTATTTGTTTAATATTAAATGTATGGAGTTACACTTATTAGAATATTATGTTTGATTGTTTGCATTTATTCTTATATGTGTTCCCTTGAACCACTGTTGTCATTGAGTGAGTGAGAACTCAGATGACTTAAGCATGATTCTTAAATAGCCCCAATCGAGGATCATCAAGAAAGGGATATTGATGATGCAATGAAAATTGAGAAATAAGCTAAGCCTCCCTATATATACAAGCTCTTGGGAATTCACAAACAACGTTACTTCATATTTTTCTCCATAAGATCTAGAGTTTGGATTTTCCTAGCAAATCTGTCTCGGGATTCAACGCTTGCAAATCCGTGCAAGTCTATAATCGGGGATTACGTGGATACCGTAGTAGAGAAATCTGCACTCAACCTATTGTAAGATTTCTCATTATGATTATTGTAATATGTATGCAATTAAATTGTTCAGTGTTGGTGAACCTTTATTTCCGTTGCGCATGTGATTACGTGTTTTACGTGCCTCTATTTTCCAACAGTGGTATCAGAGCTTCAGGCTCTTTTATTTAATTACATTTTGGTTTTTTTTAATTAATTTTTTTTTAAAACCAAAGGGGCACGGTTCTTTTGAAGAAACTGCACCCCATGTTTGTTGTTTATTTCGGGCCGGTTTTTCATCCCCACTCTAACCCTAAATTGGGGTTTTTTTTCGTGATGGGAATTCCGCCCCCCCCTCTTCCCACGTGCAGCGGCGCTTACGCCAAGATCGCTGATGGCATTATTTGGGCTCCATGCTTGCGATCGTCGCGAAGCCCTTTGGTAACCGCGATATTCGTCCGATGAGCTATCTCCACCGGGATCTACGATTCCCGTCATGATTGTCCTCCTTGGTGCCGTATCTTTTCACGGTGGTGCGCTGCGTCTTGAGGCTGGCCATGTGTCTGCCCCTCGATGCACCTCAAAGCGCATGCCACTGTAATCAAGATGACTTCGATGTGCGCCATGGCTTGCTCGACTTTCTCGATGGACTCCTTGGGTGATGACTCACGCCATAAGTTATGCGCCACGCTTTATGGCGTTGCCTCATTTTGGTTCCCCTGTTCTTCGATCTGAAATCTGGATAATTTCGTGTTTTTTGGTTTTGCTCGATTAATTGGGACTAAACAATTTGGGTTAATTTGATGTTGATTCATTGGTTGATGACACTGATTAATCTAATATTGAACGATTTGGGTGTTGTTTTTCGGATTGGATCTGATACGGAATGGGTGATGATGTAGGAGGGCTGTTTTGCAAATTCGATTTGTGACAGGCCCTCCCGTGCAAATTTTAAAAAAAATTGCACCTGAGCCCCCATGAATAAGACGAAATAAATTAAATAATTTGGATTTTTATTATTAAATTTCTGAATTGAAATTGGTTGGACCAATAAATAATTAATTAGATTAATTGTTTTCTTTAATAAAATTGAAAAACTTTAATTGGAATTAAAGCTTGTTTTTCAAAATGATTTATTAAAACTCATTGTTAACTTGTTTAATCGCTTTAAATTAGTTAACCCGTTTTACAGTCCGCGTTATAACTGTTTGGGTAGTCGGCACCCAATAACTATCAGACTGTATTTATTATTTGGGTAGACGGCGCCCATATAAGTGTTAGTCCGTGTAAAATCATGTTTGGGTAGGCGGCGCCCAATGATTGCTCAAATATGATATAGATTAACATGATGGATCTCGATTAAGCAATTAATACCCCGCCTTTAAAATGTTCCTCACTAAAATATGGTTTTCTCATTAACATGATAAGATGTCTTCCATCAAAATTAAAAGTAAATCGGAGATTTCGTTCCAATGAGTACTTAAAGACCCTCGTCTTTTGCTCGGATCTACATCTAATGGGACTTTTATAGGGACATGAAAATGTCACCGCTTGATGGTTGTAAACCAACTTAACTTTGTTTCGCTAGCCCTCGAGGGGAACAAAGGGTAAGTGACATCAGTCGAACTAGGTTCGACAACTAGGAGTTGCAATTTGGTAATTAGTTTGGAGACCTACCAGTTATGCTGTCATAATGATCAGCCCTCGTTGGGATTATGATGGTAGTAATGTGGATCCTAGTCCATTATGATTTATATTAGATATAAATTCGTACTTTTCCGATGAGGTCGTTGAGTATGTGAAAATAATGGAGATAAAATAAATTGAAAGGCCATGTTTATTTTGAATTGTTGAATATTGATCATAGGAATTATGCGTTTTAATTCCCGTTTATTTTATTTCTCTAGGATTGTTGAAATGAATAACTTGTCATTGAGAAGCGTTTTGGAAACGAACAAGTTGGTTGGGCCAAACTTTCTCGACTGGCACCGAAATGTTCGTTTGGTGCTCAGGAAAGAGAAGATTGACTATGTGTTGGACACGCAAATCCCTGCTACCCCTGAGGCTGGTACTGAAGAGGCTGAAGCGTTCGACGTTTCAGCCCAGAAGAAGCATCAAGAGGATGCTTCCCAGGATCAGTGTGTTATGCTACTCGGAATGACTCCCGAGCTGCAATGGCAGCATGAGAAGATGCTTCCCTTCGAGATGATTAAGCATCAAAAGGATCTCTTTGATTCTGAATCTCGTTCTGAGATTTATGAAGTGATGAGAGATCTGTTTAGATGCTGATTGTCCGAGGGTGGGAAGGTTTCTCCTCATGTATTGAAGATGATAGGGCTAATCGAGAAACTTGGTCGTCTGGGCATTGAGCTCAAGACCAACGTTGCTGTTTATGCCATTCTTCAGTCGCTTCCCGATTCATATTCAAGTTTCGTA
Source organism: Stenogyne calaminthoides (assembly GCA_037126765.1). Taxonomy (NCBI): domain Eukaryota; kingdom Viridiplantae; phylum Streptophyta; class Magnoliopsida; order Lamiales; family Lamiaceae; genus Stenogyne; species Stenogyne calaminthoides. The sequence continues at coordinate 12,186,791 of JBBCBC010000029.1, forward strand.
GTAAACTTTAACATGAATAAGACGGAATCGACCATGCCCAAGCTGCATAACATGCTCAAGACTTTTGAGTCCTCCACTGCTAAAGAGAAGCCCGTACTCATGGTGAGTGCCTCTACTTCTTCTGGTTCGAAAGGAAAGAAGAAGCGGAGAGGCAAGGCAAAGAAAGGCTCTAAGCCTAGCTTGCTTAAGCCCAAAGGTGGAATTCAAAAGAAGGATAGGGTGGACAAGGATGTATGCCTCCACTATAAGCAGAAGGGGCATTGGAAGAAGGACTGTAAGGTTCTAGCAGCTGAAAAGAAGCCACAAGGTGTCTCAGCCACTGGAACAGGTATGTTTGTTATTGAGATAAACATGTCCACAAATGATACTAACTGCTGGGTATTCGATACCGGTTGTGGCTCACACATTTGTAATAATGTGTAGGGTCTCAAGCATAGTAGGGCAGTTAGGCCGGGTGAAGTCGCCCTACACGTTGGGAATGGAGCAAGAGTTGCTGCTGAACGTGTTGGTATTTACCCTCTGGTTTTAGACTTCCTTCTATTACCCGCAACATTATTTTTATTCCGATGTTGGATATTGAAGGTTTTTCCTTCTGTTTTGCAAATAATAATTGTTATTTTTGGCTTAATGGTGATGTGTATGGAAATGCTCCTTTATTTAATGGTTTATATTTTTTGCATTGTGGACATAACATTCTTAATATACAAAACAAATGACTCAAACTTAGTAATCATGAAAACCCGACTTACTTGTGGCACTGTAGGCTTGGTCATGCAAATGAGAATAGGATAGCAAGGTTAAGAAAGTTAGACTACTTAACCCCATTCGACTTTGAGTCTTATGGTAATTGCGAATTCTGTCTCAAGGGCAAGATGTGCCAAAGAAGTTATAGAGTTGATCCACAGTGACGTTTGTGGACCATTGCCCACTCTAGCTAGGGGTCAATTTGGCTACTTCATTACTTTTACTGACTATTTCTCTAGATTCGGATATGTGTATCTAATGAAACACGAGTCCGAATCGTTTGAGAAATTCAAGGAGTACAAAGCTAAAGTAGAGAAACATCTTGGTAAGAGTATTAAGACTCTTCGATCAAAATGGACTCCTCCCGGTACACCCCAAATGAATGGAGTCCAATCACAATGGACTCCTCCCAGTACACCCCAAATGAATGGAGTGTCCGAGAGGAGAAACCGAACCCTGTTAGACATGGTATGGTCCATGACGAGTTTCTCCTCCCTTCCGACATTCTTATGGGGATACGCACTCCAAACCTTAATCTACATTCTGAATATGATTCCATCCAAATCAGTTGAGCATACCCCATACGAGCTATGGCATGGCAAGAAGCCAAATTTCTCTCACATTAGAACATGGGGTTGCCCCGCGTTTGTGAAGAAAATGCTCACTGATAAGTTGGAAGCAAAAGGTGAAAAGGGTTATTTTGTGGGATATCCTAAGGAAACTAGAGGATATTATTTCTATCTACCTCTGAAACAAATAGTTATTGTTTCAAGGCAGGCTAAATTCCTTGAAGAAGACTACGTCTTCAAGGAACAAAGCCGTAAGACGATAGAACTTGAAGAAATTCAAGAACCACAACTTAACAAGGAGACTGATGTCTTGTCAAAGCAACATGACAAAGAATCAGTGGGAGCATTCAGCAGCTCACATGGTGGAAGTTTATCACTAAGTGATCCTCTTTCAGCCAGTGGGAGCGTAATTGGAGTTGCATTGCCCAAGCAACGGACTCCAAGTTGGCTGAATGAGAACAACATAGTTCAAACTCTCGCCCAAGAGGCATCCGGAAGTAATCAAGGAGCATCCGGAAGTGTCGCTCTTGAGGCCTCCCCGGTCGACGATGAATCCGCTGCACCACAAAATTTTCACAATCAGAATGTGCAGTCTGAGCAACCACAACTCCGTAAGTCCACTAGAGTTCGTAATCCACCCAAAAGATATTATGGCTTCCTCGTAGAGGAGCATGATGACGTGGAGATCCCGGATAAGGACAAACCTATAACTTACATTGAGGCAACATTAGATGTTGACTCAAAGAAGTGGCATAAAGCCATGAAATCTGAGATGGACTCGATGTACGTCAATCAAGTTTGGGACTTGGTTGAATTTCCGAAAGGGGTTAGACCCATAGGTTGTAATTGGGTCTTCAAACGGAAGACCGATGCAAATGGAAAAGTACAAACCTACAAGGCTAGGTTGGTGGCGAAAGGTTACAGTCAACTCAAAGGCATTGACTATGACAAAAATTTCTCACCAGTTGTTAAGATCAAGTCCATTCAAATTTTACTTGCGATAGCAGCACATCTAGATGATGAGATTTGCAGATGGATGTCAAAACAACTTTTCTCAATGACAACATTGATAAGGAAGTGTTTATGACTCAACCTGAAGGTTTCATATCAAAGCCAAAATCTAATCTCGTGTGCAAGCTTAAACGATCCATTTATGGATTGAAGCAAGCTTCTAGGAGTTGGAATATCCGATTTGATGAAGCTGTCAAATCATTTGACTTCGTCAGAAACTCGGAAGATCCCTGCGTCTATCGAAAATGCTGTGGGAAGAATATTGTGTTCATAGTTGTGTATGTCGATGACATACTCATTATGGGAAACAATATCCCGCTCATGCAGCCCGTGAAAGAATGGTTGTTGGGAAATTTATAGTTTTGATGAAAGTTCCAAAAACACATGTAATAGGACCCGGTCCAGTTTGTTAGGTACCGATCGATGTTTATATTACCCGCTATAGGAGACCAATTGATAATGATTGTATAGAACAACCGATGTAATAGATAGGTCACATATTGAGGGGGAACTCAATATGTATAGGTCGATTCAAAATCCAAAGAACACGGTGATATCCCGACAGCCGTAACACTAGAGAAGAACAGAAGATCGACGATCCGATCTAGTGATATCTCACCAAGTCATTAAGCTCAAACTCGGAATACTTGAAGATCGGATGACTTCGGAAGATCGCACCCGAAGACCTACATCACCGAGTTCGCTAGTTGAAGCTAAGTCAACCCGGCACCGTAAGATTCTATCGGTGCAGATCGATTCCAGATCGATCGAAGTCACCACCAGTGAAATCTGATGTTTCACCTAATCATACGCCGATGATCTCAACAAGAAAATGTCAAGCTTAGTTGGAAGAACAACACCGAAAAGTGAGTCCGCTATCCAATAAGAACAAGACACGTATGATCGGAGCCGCAATTGCGGATTTGATGCTACCTCTCTGAACGGCCATAAAGTACAAATTCAGCTTTTGGCCATGCCGTTCTCGAAGCTCGTCACATCAAGCTGCAAGTCTACCAAATATAGCCGAAATTCAAATTGCTCTCCAACGGCTCTTTGATTTCAAGGTCTATATATATGGGATTACACTTTAGAGTGAAAAAACGGAAACGCTGAACAATCAAGAAGCTAAAGCAATTATCGATTTCATACGAAGAACACGATCAAGAAGATTATTTTTATTAAGTGTTCATCCCATAAGTTCTTAGCATAGAAATCTTTTCATCTAGTTGTAGGGAAATTATACACTCAAGAAAAAGATTTCATAGTTGGAACTAAAAACAATCTTACCCAAACCCCCCAAGTTAGGTTAAGTTGTTTAGCAAGATTCAGGACTAGGGTTTCTAGTTCCGATTTACGGGATCGGTTGAGTGTGAACTCCTTAAACATCTAGTTGGTGTCTTGTGTTGGACTTACACATAAAACAAAGTCCGGGTTGGTTAAGTAAGGTGCCCTTGTGATAAGGAAGAGTGGGCGTAGGATTTTGGTTTGTCCGAACCACTATAAATCTTGTGTGCCTTCTTTGATTAATTAGCGATTACAATCGCGACACAACCTTTAAAAGCGCATACATATTCCAAGTTGAGATCGGTTAGCACCAAGCTTCGATCCGATCAAACTTGACACTTCATCGGTGATTAAAAGATTAACTTTGGAATCGATTTATCAAAATTGGTTTTCACGGGTAAAACTTAAGCTTCCGCCTTTGTCAGTTAAAACCGATAGTTACCGAATCGATCCGCCTTCAGCGATTAGTAAGTTAGTTATCAGCCCGATTCACTCGCCTTCTGATCGGGCTAAGCGCCCTCACACCGACCAAGCACAAAAAAGTTTTGAAGTCTATTCACCCCTCCTCTAGACTTACGCCTCCTCACTAACCCGATTCGAACCTACAAAGTGGTATCAGGCGGTTGGTTCTACCATGACTCAGTGTATCATCGATTCTTGAGGAAGAATCTTTGTGGTCAATGAACTCGATCCAAAAAACCGTTTTTTTTAAAACTCATTCATTTTCCAAAATCACTCAAAGCATGGATAACACCCGGTATGTATCATGATCTGCCAAGTTCTCAATTGATGAGTATGCGATTGGGCCATATATATGTCCAACCATCTAGGCTCGATCGATTGGCAAAATGATGGAAGTCATCGAAAGAGGACCCATCATCATTTATTACGACAACCCGCAATGTCGGGAGATCCGAGACTTTGCCGGGGAAGTCTTGTGCGAAAAAAGCCCGCCTTGATGGATGCAGAGGAAAGGAGCGCACGATACTCTAGATACTATTGCAAGGCATATTATCATGAAAACAATGGATAAGGTCACCAAAGAAAAGATTAAGTATCTCAAATCTGCGAAAGCAATGTGGGATACTCGTGAAATACGCGAGGAAATGAAGCAGATAAAAAGATTCGCCTACAAGTTTAACCTGGTGAAGTTCGAAAAATCAAGATCTTTTCACGAAACCATCAACGAACTCGATGGAAGAATTACAATGTCTATAAACAAGCTTCGAGAACTTGGTAGAGAGATGTCTGATAAAGATATCAACTACAAAATCCTAAGGTCTCTCACCAAGAAGTGGGATATGAAGGTCACGGTAATCAAGGATTGCCAAGACATTTCAAAAATGAAGCCAAGTAGCTTGTTCTTGAGCCTTAAAGCTCACGAGTTCTATTTGATTGAGAGAGGACAAGTTCGATGAAGATGAGGTGCCCAGCAAGCCCTCAACTTCAAAAATCGGGTTGCTTTTAAGGCAACCAAAGAAGCAGAATCGAAGGCCAACGAACCTGTTGGGAATATAATGAGTCAGCGTATCAGATCTCCGCTACTGGGAAGCTTGAGAAGTCAAACGTCCAACTTGGTAAGTATCGAAGATTTTATAAGGACTATCAACATAGCCGAGGGAGAGATAGGAGATCAGCCAATAGATCTCCAGAAAGAACCAGATCTGATGATCGGAGGGATCACAGAGATGAAAGGAAAAGAGATAATCGATCGGGAAGGAAGAGATAACCAATCGTATTTAAGAAGCTCGGGACTACTATCGAAAGGGAAGTCACCGATAGGTCATACAGACGAGTGATTCACCCGGGAAGGAAAGGTTCGATTGGATCAAGGAGCGTGCTTCATTTGTGAGAAGCTGGGGTCACTATAGCGCAGATCGCTTATGCCCCGGACGCCAAGAGAAAAGGAAGAAAAGAGGAACGTAAGAGAGCAACGTTATAGGGGGAAGAGCCATGGTTGCTGATACGTCGAGAATTGACGATTCCTATCGCCCCGAGGACTCTGGATACTCCAGGAGAAGACTTTTACTGATCAGCAGTCTTTGCTGACTTTATGAAAATGAAGATCGATATTCTTCAGACGATGATGAGATCTTCGCCTGGCGGCCAGGAGGACCAATCTGAGGTAACCTCCAAACTCGCTTCGTTTCGCTTTACACTGCTATCGTACACACTTTGGGGAGATTGTTTGGCTTTACTCTACTCGAGCAATTGCTTGAGGATCTCTCAATGCAAGAGACACTTATGCTATAGTGGAAGTTTGAAAATGATAAGCTAAGGACCGTAAATAATCGACTTGCTAAAGAAAATGATCCAATAAAGCCTCACGAACTTAGATCACCAAACTACTCGGATGCAATCGAGAAATTTAAAATTCTCGAAGTTAAAGCTTCTCATCAGGAGAAGCAGATCAAAGATCAGCTGGCAATTAACAAACAGCAAGCTGATGACTTCAAAATCCTGCAAGCAAAATTCGATGAGCTGTTCCAAAAGCATGAAAGTCTAAAATCATCGAGGATAATCTGCTGTAGTAAGAAAATGGAGGTTTTTTCAAAATCATCTAAAACCGTTCAAGACATGAACGCCTATTTTCAAACAACGATTAATAAGAAGGGACTTGGCTATGAGAACCCTTCCACATCCTCAAAAGGCCCGGCTGATTCATCTCAAAAAGGTGTAATCAGACGAGTTTTTGACAAAGATACACCAAAAGCTAAACATGTATCTAATAAGGAAAAGGACGATTGAAAGGGGTAAAAGCGGTGCCCAACCGAAGGGGAAATGTAAATGGACCCTAATCGGTAAAAGTATCACCGAGGAATCAACATAAGAACCCGATTCTTACGAAGAAACCTCAACCTAATCAACAGATCGGGAATCGAGAAAAAGACAACCTGTAAAAGGGAAGTACAATAACGAGACCCAATCAAGGTCGTTGCCTAATAAGCATGCTTCGTAAACCGCAAAAACCACCTATGCGAAAAAGATATGAATCTTTTGATGGTAGCAATCGTACCTACCCCCTATAATCGTAAATCTAGGGTCGCCGCACCGTAACCACACTTGGATGAAAAGAAGACAAGCAGTAAAAGATAAATCCCAAGTCTTCTAAGTCACCCAAGGTTCACACTAATAATCATACTAATCGTAAAGCATATAAAGAGACGTATGATTATGTTGATAGGTATGGGAGACAAATGGGCCTTCGATCTAACCGATCACAATAGAAGTGCTCTGTTTGTATGGATCCCCAAAACTAATCCTAACCCCTCGAGGACCCAATCAAAAAGGGTACCTAAAGCTGATTTGGGCTGCAGGATGCGTGTGGGTCCGCCAACAAAGGAGGTGTGCAAGCAACTATCCGTACATCGATAGTGGATGCTCAAGGCACATATTTCGAAGCAAACATCTCCTCGGCTCTTACATAGAATGTAAAGGCCAGCGTGTACTCTTCGGTGATGATAACTTTGGTTATACAAAAGGATTCGGAACCTTAGAGAATGATGATGTACAAGTAACTCGGAGTCTCGTATGTCAAGGTCCAAGCACAACCTATTATCGGTTTCACAATTCTGATAACCGGATTCGGTGTTGAGTTCTCGATCGATCAATGCACTATCAAGAATCAAGCCACTCAACAGATTTTGCTAATCGTTCAAGGAAAGGGACGATCTACACGGTGATTGGAGCAGTTGCCCAAGAAATGCATGCCTGATTGTTAAGAGCTCCAAAAAGTAGCGCTTGGCTTCGCACAAAAAAGAATGAGCCATCCTAAACTTTAAAACTCTTAATAAGATAGCAAGGATGTCTCTAGTGGAAGGACTTCCGAATGAAGTATTTTCAAAGGATCGGACATGTCTTGCATGTAGGAAGGAAAACAAAAAGTCAAAGCTTCATTCAAGGAATTCGGGACCCGGCATCCAGAGTACTACAAACCGCTTCATATGGATCTATTTGGACCGATTACACCCGTCGATCTCAACGGACGAAAATATACTCGTAATCGTGGATGACTACTCCAAGTTTACAGGTTATATTCTTACATAAGAAGAATGAGGCGACAAAGAAGATGCGAGCCGCTAAAAAAGATTACAAAATGAGAAGGGTGTGTGTAGTAAAAAATCGGATCGGATAAAAAGCATGAAATTTCGAACTCTTTTTTATTCCGATTTTTTGCTCTAAGTTTGGTATACAAAGATGAAACATCATTTGAAAGGACGCCACAACAAAATGGAGTAGCGTAAGCAGAGAATGAACTCTCAAAGAAGTTCGCCAGACGATGTTATTTGAACATGCAATACCAAGCCGCTTTTTGGGCGTATAATCAACATTGCATGCCATACCGTAACGATGTCTTCGACTAAGGCTCACTACAAACACCCTATGAACTGTGGAAGGACAGAAACCTCGTGTCTCTTTACTTCCATGTTTTTTAAATGTAAGTGTTTCATACACAACAATGGGAAGAGTCGGGTTGAAGACTTTTGAGGCCAAGTCGATGAGGGTATATTCTTAGGATATTCCTCATCTAGCAAGGCTTTCGTGGTTTACAATGCATTTAACCCTACTTGTGGAAGAAACACCCCATGGTCTTTTGATGAAGCATCTTTCAACAAGAGAAATCTTGTGAGAACAAGATGTACCGATCAACCAAAGAACTCGATGTTCGGAAAATGGATCACCTAACGATCAAGGAAAAAGAATCTAAACTCAGAATAATATACATTCCAGATCTAGCTGATTCAATAGATCATTCAGATCCAAGGTACCGAAAAAACGCCGATTGAAGAAGCCGATCTGGTGAGATAATTATCAACCGAACCATCCGGTTCGTGGGGAACATCTGAGGTTCCCAATGTAATGACATCGACACATGATGAGTCCAACATCACCGAGACTTGTTCTTATCAAGTGGATCATAACTCGCACTCACTCCCAATCGCTAGTAATGAAATTTTATCGTAAACGGACGATGTTCTCCAACCCATTTAAATCGAGCGAAGGACACGGATAACCGGTCATCCAACCGATCGATAATCGAGACCCCATCTCGATAAAGTTAAAACTAGACATCGAGTTGGTGAAAGTGCCGTATTGTTGCTGTTATCTGTCTATGAAGGAACCAACAACAATAGAGGAAGCTCTACAAGACGCAAGTGGATTCTAGCCATGGAGAAGAGCCGGAGCGGTTAATTTAAATCAAGTTTGGGAACTGGTAGATGCGGACAAATCATCAAGACGTAATTGGCACTAAATGGGTTTTCAAGAACAAGAGAGATGAGAAAAACGTCATCACGGAAATAAGGCAAGACTTGTTGCTAAGGGGTATTCACAATCGAAGGAATTGATTATGATGAGACCTTTGCACGATCGCTTCCTTTAAAAGCCATTATTTGTTTACGGCATATCTTCCAGCCAGAGGGTTCCTTTGTATCGATGGACGTAAAGAGTGCATTTTTAAACGGGGGGTACTAGCAGAGAGGAAGTTTATGTCCTAACAACCTCCGTGCCGAAAAAAGAACAACCAAGTGTACCGATTTAAGAAAAGCTCTTTATGAGTGCAAAACAAGCTCCTCGAGCTTGGTATGATACACTCTCGTTCTTGATGAAAGTGGGTTCACTAAAGGAGCAATGGGATGAACCTTATTCGAGAATAGAAGATGGAAAAGATATTACGATGGTTCAGATTCACGTGGGCGACATCATCTTCGGATCTCCTAACAAGAGTCTATGTGAAAGATTGACAAATCGATGCAAGGAAGTTCGAGATGTCCATGATGGGTCGATGAATTACTTTACGGGTCTTCAAGTAAAGCAAAGCACGAAGGGATATTCATCCGCCAAGCAAAATACACTAGGAATTTATTGGCTAAGTTTGGAGTTCAAAGTTGTAAGGAAGCCAAAATTCCTATGATGATTTGGATTCAAGATGGATCCGGATGAGGATGGTCGAAAACAAATCGAGAAGGAATATAGGGCTCTCATTGGATCTCTACTATACCGCTATTGGCAGACGAGATATAACCTTCGCAAAGAGTGTATGTGCGGATTTCGAGCAAAATCTAATGATCAGTCACCTAAAGCAAACTAAAGCGGATTCTTAAGTATCTGAAGGGACAAAGAAACCTTGGTTTATTTTACCCATCGGGATGATAATCTAGAGCTTAGTGGGTATTTCGATTACGATTATGGAGGTTGCAAGATTGATGGAAAATCCACCTTAGGAACTTGGTTCTTAGGAAGTAAAACCGATCTCGTGGTTTTCAATGAAGCGGACATCGATTCATGACATCTACTTTCAAGAAGAATATATATGGTGCGGGAAGTCATTGTTCCCAATCGCTTCCTGGCTTAATCGGCGGTGAGGATTATAACATTGAAGCTAAGAATGTACCTATTTTCGTGATGATAATAGTCTTTATTGCAATCACTCGTAATCTCGTTCTACATACAAGATCAAGCATGTGGATGTCGAGGACACCATTTTATAAGAGATCATGTTGAAAAGAAGAATATCGAATGGAAAAGATTCATCTTGATATACGTAAAGTCGATATTCTAACCAAGCCCCAATGAGATCGGTTCAGGAGAATTATGCAATGAGCTAGGGAACACGGATCTTGGAGAAAATGCACCTAAAATGTTTGATGGAATGATCTCGAACCAAAGTGGTTAAGAGACTAACCAAAGTTGAAAAGGAATCGATTGAGTTTGGTATCTCAATCGATCGTAAGATCGATCCAAGGAACCTGGATGAGAGAAATCGATCAGATTTACAAGATTATCGAGTTAAAGGAATCGATCGATTTAAGGTTTATCGATTAAAGGAAACGCTCAATTTAAAAGGAATATCTCGATTAAATCAATTTGGGTTATTTTACATCTTTGTAAGTCGATTAAGTCGATATTCAACAAGCAAGATTCACAAATGGTATTCACAAGATTAAAGCTTAAAATCGTGATAAGGATACAGAATTTTACACAACAATGAAATAACATAAATTTTTCATTGATAAAAACCCAAGGTCGTTACATTACAAGATACAAGTACAAAAGGACCGGAGGTCGATTACATAAGTCATAACCAAAAACCCTAAACCTATAACCCTAAACCTCATCCTAACCCAAGTAGAAGCGGGGAGAGAGAGATTTTAAACCGATGCTCTCATTTTCCCCACTTAACAAGGGTGAGAGAGGCTTTAAAAAATCCTAAAGCCGCTAGTCAAGCTAAAACCAAAGGAGCGACAAGCCGCCTTGATAGGATTTTTAAGCTGCGAGCCCTAAGAAAGAGTCGATGGGCTCTCCGGTTTGTTAAATGGTGAGTTGATATACGAAGATCGGGTTGTTGACCCATCAAGATCATATCAAACTCACGCTCATTTTCGAACTAAGTCTGTTGATGGTAGTTACGCCATAACGATAGATACACTGAGGTGCATACGGTTAGGAGAAGTGTCTTCTGGGTTCTTAACAAAGCAGTTCGCCATGGTGGTAGAGAAGCTTTGCAACAATCGTATGTGAAATCTTCGATGACGCATTTAAAAAATGAAGGATAAGGGACGCAAAGGGTTGATTTGAGAATTTCAAATCATTGAAAAAGGGGTAAAGGTGTTTTAGGAAGTTTCAATTTAAATAAGGGTTCACAGGGATACATGATTCTACAAAGAAGATAAGTATGGTGAATGGGTTATGTTGTGTAAAACATTTGGTCCAATTTATAGAGGCCAAGCAAGGTGCAAATGCAAATTCGAAGTTCTCAAAACCTTAGAGAAATCTGCACCAAAAGGACAGCGTGTAGGAATCACGCGACTGATAATTGGATAAATTTACGGCGGATTGACATATCGAAAGATTCAGACGATAATTACGCATGTCAAATCACGCCAACTTAGGGAATAGAGACTACTATTCTAGACTAAGTTTTGGCGGTAACACTTATTCCAAGAATTGGATTGACTTGAGAAGAATCAGATTAGGTCAACCAAAATCTGATACATACGAAGCTGATCAGATGAGGAAGATCAGCTGAGCTTAAAACTCCAACAAATCAGATACATCAGTCTATGGGAAAAACAGAAATATCAGTTGAAGGGGGAACTTCAACTGATCAAGGAGGATCAGAAGGGAAATCAGACGTATTCAAGGAAGATCAGTTGAGCTTGAAACCTCAACAAATCAGATGCAAGTGAAGAAGATCAGTTAAAAGGATCAGTTGGGAAATTTTAAGGCTTAGGCAGAATACTAAGATCAACAAGTGAAATCAACATGGACAAGTGGTATTGATCGACATAATATCACCAACCAGATACGCTTTTCCTTTCTCTTGTTCTTTGCTTATTTATCGGATCTTATCCGATATTATTTGCCTTACTGTACCCATTATCCTTGTGACGTATTTCCTGCAAATCATTTAATGCGGACGTGGGGAACATGTATTAACTGCTACTAAATGTTCTTTTAAATCCAAAAGGTTTTCAGACGTGTTTTTCACGACCCTACGATCAAAAACCGCTTAACTGGAGGCGTTTAATCTTTTCAAACGGTTGATCTTCCAAATCTTGTCTTCTTTTTCCTCCTCGTCTTTATAAAGATCATCAAAAAAACATACCGAGTTTTCCATTTCACAAACTTGCGATTTATTCTCCGAAAACTCCAGACTTCTCTCAGATTCAAAGTGTTTTCCTAAGTTTCAAAATCATCTTCCAAAAAGCGAATCGGTAATTTATGTTTATTTGATGTATCTTTTTTTTTTTAATCCATTGATCTTAAATGTTTCTATCCTGTGTTATGCTTTATTGTTTCTTAGTTTCCGCTTGTATGATATTCTTTGTATTAATGTACAATTTTTTAACCGAATCTATCTTATCTGTAGATGACACTCACGGTATGGGTAAAATAATGTGCAACTATGCGGAACTGGAAACAAAGATTGTGGATGATAAGTTCGTACAGTTCAATATCACTCAGGATCCGGAATCCATGGAGGTCGAGCAAATTCTGCGAAAAGCAGGCCTTGAGAAATTTTTAGCATTGCTCAACGCAATCCAAAGGATGCAAAGATGAAGCACCTAGAATTCCTAAGGAATTTAAGAGTGGATACAGATGCTCCAGGAGAAGAACTACTTTCGACAGTCACCGGAGAAGAAATCAGACTGACGAATGAGGATATAACACGTCTGTTCAGCCTACCCAAAGGACGGATCTCGCCTGCTCATTACAGGGAGAACGAAGATGAGCTGATCAGAAAAGAGCTCTTCAGAGAGGCTGACAAACATCATACGTCAGGTTTTGTCAGGCCAATGCTCAAGAGGAAATACCGATTGTTGTTTGACATATTGTCAAAAACAATTATGGGTATTACATTCAGCCGAATGCTCTTACAACGGTCAAAATGTACAAAGATTTTGCAATAATTGATGAAGCCAAGAACATCAATTGGCATGGGTTTCTGAAGGCCATTCTACTCCAAGAACATGATAAATTTGGAGTTGATGAGTGGAGGCGGGTGTATATCTAAAGAAAAAGATCGCAATCTCAACAAGGTTGCGGTTATCCTACGAGGATAAAATGCCAAAGGCCAAATGGGGGAAGAATGGATTTGAAGTCCTATAAGGCCTTTCTCGACCACGCCGGTCATTTTGGGCCACGGACGATGATATCGCGCCAACTCCCCAAAAGTCAAAAAAGAAAGGAAAAAGCAAGAAAGCAACTTCATCTACACCAGATGCCCCCCGGGAAGAAGAAAAGAAAATCGGATAAGGCCCAGGAAAAGAGGCTTAAGGCGCGGCAAGCCTCCATGACTGGCGCTTGAAGATGAGTCGATGAAGAAAGAGCGCCAGACGATTGCGTTTGTAATACAAACATCGTGAAAATCGACAAAAAGCCTCGGTGAAACTCGCCAGATCATTCGAGGGAGGAAGCATGTGTTCTATCGATCTCCTTCTCCTAAAGCTCGAGCTGATTCACCACTCGCATCTAATGATCGCCGACAGCATGTCTCTCCTATTCTTCCACCGCCTGGCCAACCTGAAACTGCATCAGCCATAACCGAAAGCTTTACCCGTGTGGAACTGAAGCACCTGCTTCCACAGCAGAACCTCTCGCAGTCGAACCGACAGCCATCTTCCCGCCTGCTCAAGCACAACAAGAACCTTCCACATCTCATCAAACTGAACCGACAAACAATTCCTCGAGTCCAGATCAACAAAGATCATAATCTGGAAATTGATGTAATGCTAATCAAAGAGAAATTGATGAGTTGTATCAGAATCGTCGCCCATCCTGCCATATAAAGAGAGAAGTTATGGAGATCCTCACCGAGAGATCTCGATTAAAAGCTTTAGACTTTATAATAATTATTGAACAGGATGGGGGTGCGGATGAGTTTGCAGACTTTTATTTGACATGAGGAAATTGCCAGAAGGGATCAATGAGCCGATCTTCATCGCTAATCACAAAGATCCGATCCAAGGAAGCTAGGGTTTAATAACAGACGAATCGAGATCTGGCCGACAAAGTTCAAGCAGATGCCATCATGAAGGATATAGAGGCTGGCGATGATAGGAGGAAGTCTTAGCTCATGACCAACCACGGAGGCACAAACAACCTGAATCAGATCAAGTGGACACCCAACATTCCAACATCACACGTCATCATCGATCAACTTCGAGGAGATCAAATTTGTCTCAAAGATCTCTCGAAAAGAAGAAGTTGAGGGCGATAGCTGATCAAAAGGCGATTGCCATCAAAGAAATAACGAGATCAAAGGGAATTGGCTATTTTGATTAGGGCAATCAAAAGATCGATTCTCTCAAATCTGTGTCCCTCTGCGTCAAATTTGAGCCCGATAAAGACCGATTGATACCAAACTCGGGTGGATAAATAACAAGTTTCTTTTTCGATGCTCAGCGACAATTTAGAATTGACGAAGAGAAACTTGACAAACTGATTAAAACACTCTCATCGCCATGGAATCTGTCAAGATGAGGCGATATCGAAGATTCAAAATCTATTTGCTCAAACTCAAGGCATATCTCATTTGCGAGATCTCAACAAAGGCATCGTAGATCAACTTTGGTTCTCGACCTCCCACCTCACTACTCTTTTGATCAAACAAAAAAGGGGGAAGGGATGAACGAGAAACCAGTCGACATAACGAGTCAGAGACATCACATCCTAAACATCATTGAAAAAGATGTCCAACGAAAGCAGATAGTGAAGAAGCCCTAAAAAGCCAAGAAGAAAGAAGGGCGTAAAAATGGTAGAGGTAGAAAATCAAGAAGAAATTCGGATCGAGAGTGAAGAAAGGAAGAATTACGAAAATCCGTGCGAACCTAAGCCGCCAGCAAAGAGTTGATGAGATCATCAAAAACCGGCCAAGATGCTAAGAAATTTGAGGAATGGAATAAGATCGAGAGTGAATGGCTTCGGATGCATTTGTTCTTAATCTTGTTCCACAAGAAGAATCTCCGATAAAGAATTCCTCAACTTGGTTAGAAAAATAAATACCCCGGATTTTTTCTCAAGTATCCGGAAAAATGAGGCCAAGCTTATCAATGTAAAAAATAACTCGCCAAGAGTATGATCATTGGAGTACTCGAAGAAGGCAGATGGCTCATTTGACCGGTGGCATTTCAAAGATTCTATTTTGACATCCCCAACAGAACGCAAGACATAACCGATCCTCGCCAGGTGATGATGTCAAATGGAAACTTTTATCGGATTTTCAACGTACCTCAAGATCAAAGAGAGATGCGAGGAAGGATACAAGCCTAAAAAGTGAAGAATCAGAAGACTACTCAGGATCAGCTGTTATTATTTTCAAACTTTTCTGATGTAACATGTAATCAACATTTTTAATGAGAAAAGTTTATTTTTCGATCCTAAGACAAAGTCTCATTGTCTTCGATTATATATCTTAATCTGTTCTATTTTTTATCAAGCTGTTTTTGGTTTCTCAAAGTGTTTTGGTTTCATCAAGGGGGAAATTGTTGGGAAATTTATAGTTTTGATGAAAGTTCCAAAAACACATGTAATAGGACCAATCGGCAATCTGATTAGTGGTGATGTTTTTATTATTCGCTATAGGAGACCAGTTGATAATGATTGTATAGAACAACCGATGTAATAGATAGGTCACATATTGAGGGAAACTCAATATGTATAGGTCGAATCTAAAAATCCAAAGAACAAATTTGATATCAAGCGTGCCGTAACACTAGAGAAGAACGGTAAGATCGACGACCGATCTATCGACATTTGAAGTCATGAAGCTCAAACTCGAATACTTGAAGATCGGATGACTTCCAAGATCAGACGGAAGACCTACATGACCCGAAAGTCCGCTAGTTGAAGTTAAGTCAACCGCACTTGTAAGACTCTATCAGTAGACCGATCAGACCAGATGATCAAATACCACTAGGTGAAATCGATGTTTCACCTAATCATACGTCGATGATCGAACAAGAAGAATGTCAAGCTTAGTTGGAAGAACAACACCGAAAAAGTGAGTCCGATATCCAATAAGAACAAGACACGATGATCGAGCCGGCAATTGCGGGATTTGATGCTACCTCTCCGTAACGGCTAGTAAAGTACAAATTCACTTTTTGCCCATGCCGTTCACCAAGCTCGTCACATCAAACTCAAGAAGTCTACCAAATATAGCCCGAAATTCAAATTGCTCTCCAACGGCTCTTTGATTTCAAGGTCTATATATATGGGATTACACTTTAGAGTGAAAAGGTGAACAATCAAGAAGCCAAAGCAATTATCGATTTCCGCGAAGAACACGATCAAGAAGATTATTTTTATTAAGTGTTCATCCCATAAGTTCTTAGCATAGAAATCTTTTTCATCTAGTTGTTAGGGTCTTTATCATAAAAGAAAATATTTCATAGTTGGAACCAAAAACAATCTTACCCAAACCCCCAAGTTAGGTTAAGTTGTTTAGCAAGATTCAGACTAGGGTTTCTAGTTCCGATTTAAGGATCGGTTGAGTGTGAACTCCTTAAACATCTAGTTGGTGTCTTGTGTTGGACTTACACATAAAACAAAGTCCGGTTGGTTAAGTAGGTGCCCTTGTGATAAGGAAGAGTGGGCGTAGGATGGTTTGTTCGAACCACTATAAATCTTGTGTGCCTTTACTGCTTTGATTAACGATTACACAATCGCACACAACCTTTAAAGCGCATACATATTCAAGTTGAGATCGAGTTAGCACCAAGCTTACGATCGATCAAACTTGACACTTGGTCAACGATTAAAAGATTAACTTTGGAATCGATTTATCAAAACCGGTTTTCACGGGTAAAACTTAAGCTTCGCACACATCAGTTAAAACTGATAGTTACCGAATCGAATCGCCTTGGCGATTAGTAAGTTGGTTATCAGCCAAACTGATTCATTTTCGCTTTTGTCGGCCCTGCCTCACACCCGATCTGCAAGACAAAATTTTTAAGAAGTCTATTCACCCTCCCCTCTAGACTACTCACTAACCTGGTTTCCGGGACCTACTGATGGTTGTCAAGGACCTTCATGATGAAGGACCTTGGAGAAGCCTGCTACATCTTAGGGATCAAGATCCATAGGGATAGATCCAAGAGGATGTTTAGACTGACATAGTCCACCTACGTAGACAAGGTGTTGAGGCATTTGCGATGGAGAACTCTAAGAGAGGTTCTCTAGGCACATGTCGTGGGATAAAAGTTGTCTCAAGAAGGATTGTCCTTCTGGTGACATCCATCGCATGAAGGATATACTATATGCATCTGCAATTGGATCAATCATGTACGCCATGACTTGCACTAGGCCATATGTGGCCTTCGCTATCAACACTACTGGTAGATACCAACAGAATCCGGGTGAACCCCACTGGATTGCTGTCAAGAACATTCTTAAGTACCTCAGACGTACTAAAGATTGCTTTCTATCTCTCGGAGGTCGATCGAGCTAATGCATAGCAAAATTTATCTTGTATGAAGTTTCAATCCGATTGTGATGATTACAAGTCACAGTCGGGCTATGTCTTCGTTCTCAGTGGTGGGGCGGTTAGTTGTAATAGTTCCAAGCAAGATACTACCGTTGATTCAACAACCGAAGTTGAGTACATTGTTGTGGCGGAAAGCCGCCAAAGAAAATTTATGCGGATAAGCGGTTCTTAAATGAACTAGGGTAGTTAAAGTGTGCCGTGATCCAATAAAGTTGTATTGTGACAATCTTTGGTGAGGTCAAGGCGCACTAAGGAACCGAGATCCGATAATGAGAAACAAGCATATTGCAAGAGGGTGTTATCACTTGATAAGAGATAATCGCTAGAGGAGAGATAGAGTTAGAACGTGTCCCCACAGAAGATAACCTGGCTAATCCTTTCACTAAGGCTTTGAGTGTTCATGTACACACTAGACATTTTGATGGTCTAGGGGTTAAACATGTAGGTGATTGGCTCTAGTTCAAGTGGGAGATTGTTGGTGTTAGTGTCCTAGAGACAATTCTTTGTAAGGAGATAATACTAAGATAATATTCAGTATTGATTTAATATTATTATTTGTTTAATATTAAATGTATGGCGTTGCACTCATTAGAATATTATGTTTGATTGTTTGCATTTATTCTTATATGTGTTCCCTTGAATCACTGCTGTCATTGAGTGAGTGAGAACTCAGATGACTTAAGCATGATTCTTAAATATCCCCAATCGAGGATCATCAAGAAAGGGATATTGATGATTCAATGGAGATTGGTGTGCGATCTGCATCGTACTCTTAGAGAGTGTAGTAAGATCTCACTTACTACGAGATACTAGATATCTCATGATGGATGCACAAATACCTTAGAGGGTATTGGTATACCCATCCGTGTAACTGTTTGATGTAGTTCCACTATATGTGTCTACGGGTGTCTCGGTTAATGGGAGTGATGCGATACTCCTTTGACTTGAGGTCAATACGCACGATATGTATGGAGTGATGAACTTTGACCATGACCAATGCTTGCACCCTTCCATGGGTAGATGCGGCTTGGATTGGGTTCATCACGAAGTGCATGTGCGTGGTAGTTGAGCCAAGAAAAGGATTCATTGCTCAAAGTGGATTTAGAGAGAATAGTCATCTTCTCATCATAAGAGGATCGAAGTCATTGGCCAATGCACGTCAACTTAGACTTTGTGACTAAGTGTGACAATAATGATCAATTAGTGATTTGAGATAAATTGACTAAGTTATTTGAATAGACACTTCATCATGTTCAAGACTAATCGAGTATTCGTGAATGAAAGGAGGAAATCGCAATTGCCCACATTTCAGTTACAGGTAGTTGCATGTTTCTCGCAACGTACCTCATATATTGAGAATGTCTGATTTATTAACTAGGGTTCAATTAAGACTGTTAGTTTGACTAATCGCTGGGTATATGAGGGCCTATGGGTCACACAACAAGTAGTTCCCTTTTACGGATCATAGTTGGTTGATTAAATGTTAAATTGAGGAGCGTACTCTACTTTGTCGGAATTTACTTTTCATCTTACAGAATATTTATGGCGAGCCAGATTTCACACTTTTTTGTGTTGATTGGGCAAATTGTTATGCATTTTATAATAATCTTATTCAAACTTGGGTTTTTTATGGTGACTTTAGGTAATGACGCAATCAGAATTTGAGAGTCCTGGCTTGAGAGCAAATTGGCAAATTAATATGTTCCTTAAAGAGCTTGATCATTATTTTTTTTAATTGGTATGGGATAGACGAGGAATGAGTTTAATTGGGATAAGCATAAATAGTTGAATTTATGTCTCGAACAAGAAATATATGTTAAAGTAGATAGTTAAAGAAGAAAGAGATGGCAAAAATTTGTTTTTGATTATTTCATATATATCTCCACTTTCTCATAACCTCTTAACTCTGATATCCAATGGTTGATTGTAGGTTGTAAAATAAGATTAACCCTTTGTAAACACACTAAATTTGTGTTAAATAAAATTAGATTGATATCTTGTCAAGGTGGAAGATAACCAATCAAATCAAAATGTATCAGATTTATATCTCGTCAAAATGGAAGAGAATAAACAAGATCAAATCAAATAAGAATAATTTGCCAAATCAACATAGACCAATCAAATTACGCCATGTGGCGACATGAATAAGGTAGTTTATTCACTTCCATATCAATAGGGCATTTTTTCATTCATTCAGCACAACATTCAGAACAGAGAATCATTGGGTTCAATAGAGATTGTACCCGAAACATTTTCATCCAATAAATTATATTTGTAGTTTCATTTTAAATACAAAATCAATCAATACAAATTTGGCACGTCCGGTGGGGCATCTCTATCTCTCAGTACCTATCACCCCATAAATAGTGGTCAAAACTAAATCATTCCAAACAGCGATTCCAACAAGCAGACGAGAAGAGCTAAGGCGACCTCAAGACTCTCTGCAATCATTACCGAAGATTCGAAGCAACTCCAAGGCGTTTCATGCAAAGTATCCAAAAATGACGTTCAATCCGAGATTAAGGTTCAAACCCATACGATCAGATGTTTTCTTCAGAGGCATTCTTTAAGGCTCTTGAACATTTGAAACGTTCTTCATCAGATTCAAAGCTATCTTCACAGAAATTCTCTAGAAACGACTCCCGAACCGAGATCAAGGTGATGAGCCCCTTTGATTCGACGTCTCTTCAAAAGGCATTTTTCATTCAATATTTGAAGATTCGAAGACACTCTCGAAAATTCAAAGAAGTTCTTTGTCAACCTCAAAGACCGTCTTCCAGAAAGTTTTCAAAAGCCTTGTTCGATTCAAAACAAGACATTGAGTCCTTGGATCAACGTTTCAAATCCCCAACTTTAACCCAAACAAGATTAAGGCGAGAACCGCTCCAAAAAGCCATCCAAGTTAAAGTCAAATTCAATGAAGAGAGGAATCAGAGGAATAAATTAGAGATTGAACCCGCTAAAATCAACAACTAAATTTAAGAAATTAATTTGTAAAGGTTTCGAGTTTTTAATTTCAAATTCACGAGAATTATATTTACAAATTTGGCACGCCCAGTGCGACCACTCTACCTCTCTTCTCCTCTCTTCCAGAGAAAATCTTCAACATTGTCAACATGTCTTCTTGTAAGATCTTCTACATCAAGTTCGGTCCTTCAGACATTATAGAAGTCAATGTTGTTACTCGGAGCATGTCAAGAAGATTAAGCTTCGCTACCTCTTTAGGAGTCAATCCTTCGGTTGGAACCACTGTGAACAGACCTCGTCATATTTCTGAAAGTGACGAAGATGACTCAAAGGACTCCACTCCTTGATTCTTGTCAAGATCTTCTTCGAACTCAAACACATCTTCAATTATGATTGAGAGTGTTATGACTATTGAGGAACAACTTGCCAACTTGACCAAAATCATTGAATGGAGTCAAAAGCGAAAAGTCAAAGTCAAGACTCGGATAGCCCTCTTGATGAACAAGGTAAATGGTGGTGAGACAATTATTTATTTATTGGAAATTTAATAAATTAATTCTCAAAATTAAATAATTAAATAATTGATATTGAATATGTACATGGTTCAAGCTAGTCAAATTTTGCGGGCACCCGGATACTCGTATTTGGCAAATTGGATCGGTATTTGTCATAAATATAAGGAAATGTGTGACGCCATAAAATTTGAAACTCGGACATTCGGAAAAAGTAGTTATAACTAACATATTATAAGCGTCAAAATTCAAATTTAACCAATTTAAATGGTATATAATAAGGTAAATAAACTTAAAACAAATGTTACGGCGGAAACGTAACGTGTTGGGAGATGAATTTAATAAAAGATATATGATTTTGATTAAGATCCCAAAACCCCTAAGTATGACATGTTCAGAATGATCTTGATAGTTGAGTCAGGATTCAGTTTTAGAGTATTCAGGATGTTATCCGCAAAACGATAGTCGTGAGATATAGATCGGGATAGGTTCGAAGACTCAAGAACTCAAGATGTAGCCAAGAAACTGAAGTTTCAAAGATGAAATCGAAAGTTTCAAGACTCGAGAAGAAATCGAGAATCAAGACTCAAAGGAGAAATCGAGAATCAAGACTCAAGTAGAAATCGAGATATCAAGACTCAAGATGATCTCGAGAAAATCAAGACTCAAAGATGAAGACTCAAGATATCACCAAGATAACTATAAACTATAAGATCAATTTGAAGATCAAGACGCAAGGCCAAGACCGAGAATCAAGATCAAGAATAGTGAAGGCACGTAGAATCATCAAGACTCAAGAATGTCTTGAATGCTCGAAGATAAACCTCAATGTTAAAAGGAATTGAATATATCTATCTGAAGGATGCATCTTTGGGAAGATCGCGATTCCTCAGATAATGGATATTTGCCAAGACATTCAAATGCAAGACAAAAGGAACTAAAGTCGAAGCGTTATTAAGGTTATATCAAACTCAGAGTTTGTAACCAAAAGAGTCGTTGAAGGTGTCTACCACCTTTAACCGGGAGACAAAAGTCAAAAAAGAGGAAGATAAAGATCTTTACTATATCGATAATCGACAAAGGATGTGTCAAAAAAAAAGATGTCGATGTACAAAAGTTCCAGATCGCAAAAAAGTGAATCGGCTACATGAAAGGCTATTGCTTAAAAACGTGTTAGGGAGTTTCAAACTCTAAATATAGCCGTTCCTCACACACCATAAGAGGAAACTCACGGGTTATCTCTCCAACGGATAGTTTTCAAGAGTGACCTTGGTGTATGCCTATAAATCTTGGTGACCCTCTACATTGTAAGGTTACGGAAATTTATAATGCAAACTCAAGAGCTCAAACTTATTATCTTTGAAGTTGAAGCACTCTAAAAACTTAGAATTTCCCAAGTGCTTTTTATATTGAAGAGAGCTCACTAAACTAAGCCAAAGCTTGATAAGACATATCAGAAGCTTAGTCGAGATATCCTAACCCTTTGCATTGTACTTTATAATAAAGGATATCTCATCCTAGTTGGAAACCAACCGAGAAACCCCAAACCCTTGAGAAGGTAGTTGGAGTGTGTTTGTTGGTGAGAAGAGTTGTAAAGAGTTAGTAAACTACGGAGTAGTGGAAAACTCTAGAGGAGAAGTTAGTAAGATTCTGAGGTAGTCCTGAAAGCTTGTTTGTGTTTGAGTTGGTAAACCACGGAGGTAGTCGAGTAAAACTCAAGGTCGGGTTGAGTAAGTAAACCACGTGGAGTAGTCGAAAAGCTCAGCCGAAGTTGAGTAAGTAAACTACGCGAGGTGGTGGAAAGCCTGTAGAGGATTAGTGAATTTCTCGAGGATCGAGAGAGAGTGAGCGTGGGAGCTTGAGCCTCTGAACCACTATAATTGTTGTTGTATCGCTTTTATTATACGTTTAATCGTTGCATTGACCAATTTGAAAGCATACTTTTCGCGATATTCGGGGTTGGAATCAATCCACTAAAGTCGCATCGTGAATCACGCCCTCAATCATTTATTCCATTCAGAAGGTTTTAGAAAGCTTAAACGAGTATAAACTAAAGACCATTCCGACATCGGTAGGTAGGAGAACAGATAGTTACCAAACCGAACTTAATCTTCGAGGTTCAGTAGTTAGTTATCGATCGAAGCAACTCGAGGATCTCCGACACTTCGTGACTCGGTTAGGATTATCCGAAGTGTCTGCTTATTTCGGGATCATTTGTCTCAATAGACTTTTGACTCGTAGTGATTTGTGTTTCTCGGGACCTAATCTTGAGGATTATCGACCCAAAGCCGACCTCGAAGAAAAAGTTTTAAAAACTTTGAACACGTGTATTTCCCCCATACACGTGTAAGACTTCGTTTTTGGGACCAACAAGTGGTATTAGAGCGGTGGTTCAACTTGACCACCACTTTTTGTTGACAAAGTTTTATTTTTGCTAAAAATACTTGTGGTCTATCCGAATCTGATCTTATTTTTACGATTTTTATTTTTCAAAAAGTCACAGATAAAAATGTCTTCTAAAAACTTCCCATGTTCTCGGTGGAGAACTATGATCTATGGAGATCGAGAATGCAGGCTCATCTATATTCCAAACATGAGCGTATGTGGAGAGTGGTCTCTCGGGCCATTCGATTTCATGTGGTGAATCTCAAGGATAAGCGAAGATGAGAGAATTGATCCCAGAGCAGAATTTCCTAAGTCGATGACCAAACCGACTCTCGAGGAGAGAAAGTTAGTCAATCTAGACTACATTGCTAAAGACACACTATGATACAATTGATGATGGTGTGATGGGAATGATCTCTCACTGTAATACTGCTAAAGAGATATGGGATACACTAGCTGTAATGTGACAAAGCATAGATCATATCAAGGAAAACAAACTTTCAGTGGCAATTGGAAAGTTTGATAGTTTTGAAATGGATGATGGTGAATCAATAGACAAATTGGAAGTCAGATTCACTAGCATCATGAATGATCTAAATGCACTTGGAAAGAAATATCCACAGAGAGAAATTGCGTTGAAAATTCTTAGAGGTCTTTCTAAGAAATGGGACATCCATGTAGTGGTGATTGAAAACACCAAGAATATTAATTCAATGACCTATCAACAAGTTTTCTCTAAGCTAAAGGCCTATGAATTTGTAATTGATAAGAAATCCAAAACGGCTGACAGCAAAGATGATTCATCATCTAGTAAAAATGTGGCTTTAAAAGCCAAAGATAAAACACAATAAAACTAGAGAGTTCGAGAACCCCATGCAAAAAAATCGGGATGAGCTTGAGGAAAAGCTAGCAGCGATGGCAAGGAGGTTTATGGAGACTTAATAGTAGATTTGGAAAATATAAAAGTTATTACAGGAACCACAGGTACCAGAAGAAACCTGAGGACAGATCAACTGAGAAGAAGAAATACCTGAAAGCTGAGGGATCTTCATCCAGAAAGAAGGACTCCAAGTCCAAAGAAGAAAGTGATCAGGATGATGATGCCAACAGATGCTATAATTGCCAAAAGAAAGGTCACTTCAATTATGATTGTCGGTATTTGAGTGCTAAGGGAGAAGAGAAAGGCAAGCTAAAAGAGACAAGAAGTTCTCTTAGCAAAAAAGGCCATGGTTGCGAAGAAGAACACACTGAGGAGGGATCTAGCTCTTGAGATGAGATATTCTTACGGTGAAAGTGATGACATTTGTCTTATGGCCATTGAGGAGGTAAACTCTTCTTTTCATTGTTGTTGCTCCTACACTAGCACAAGAGTTTTCAAGTTCCAATCGAAAAGCTATCATTTTGACCGATGGATTCTTTTGAGAATCGATGAAGGACTATCCTCTTTTTTACAAGAACCGCTAAATAGAACTCAAGAGCATAATAAGAACCTAAAAGTCGAAAATCTAAAATGGAAAGACTCTCAGAATATCAAATCACTTCTCAATTAATGGGAGCCTTGATGAATGGATGTTGAAAAGTACAACCTCGTGAGAAAAAGAGAAGTTGATAATGACCCTAACCAAAAGCTTAGAGAAATCCAATCAAGAGATTCAATAATCGGGACTAAGTTCAATGACCCTCCGAGAAGCATGAAACTCTACAGAATCGTGAGGATAAGGCATGTGTTAAGTTAACTCTATTGAATAATGCATCTAATGTAATAGATGAAATTCAGAGTTACCGTAGATCCCGCCACTATAAAATGCGGATTGGGATACATTCCGGGGAACCTCACAAGGTCATCGAATCTTCGCATCAAGTAGCAAAGAAGACAATCTTTGTAAAACGATTCCACACTTCAAACCCAAGAAATGCCCAAGGTTTTAGACAAAGGAAAAGGACCTATGGTCTCGATAAAAATCTGAATGATCGGGTTGGAAAAGCCTCCAAACCTCAAAGAAGGCTAGAAAACCCCGAGACCTTCAATTGGAAAGTTTCAGCAAGTACTTAAAGCCCTCGTGCTAAGAATGCAAACCCCGAAGGCTCCACATTGAACCATCGAGGAATCCTCGATGAGAAACACTCAGCAGAGACATTCTCAATCGAAAGAGACTAAGTCCCGGTGATCTTGAAAGACCAGTTTTCAAAGATGCATAACCCGAACCCCTTGCTCTAAGGGGAAAGGTTATCTGAACCCGAGTCATCAAAGATTTAGACCGGTCAAGACAAAAGCTCAAGCATCTCAACAAAAAGGCCTGAACCAAAGAAGAATTCAAAAGCCCATGTTCATGCTAAAGCTAGCACACATACTGGTAAGACCGCTAAGGCACCCAGAGTAGTGAATGTGTATGTTGATGTTTATGGAAGACAAATTAGCCACTCTAAAGTGATTAGAGTTGTCGGGAAGATTTGGATTCCGAAGGTACATCTAACCTTGTAGGACCCTACACAAACCGGGTACTAAAAAATTGATCCGCTTTTCGGGGAGGAAAACAAGGCACAAAGCTGATTAATGATCACATAAGACCGATGAGCAGAGATGAAAAGTCCCCGATGTATGGTATCTTGACCGGTAGATGTTCAAGACATATGACAGATTCAAGAAGATACTCACTATGACTATGTTGAACAAAGAGGCCCATTGCATCACTTTTGGAGATAACTCCAAGGCGGACGAGATCAAGGATATGGAACTTGGAAATCGACTCGATTCATATCCATGGTGTTTCATATGTATGGATTGAAGCATAACTTGCTTTCAATAAGCCAATTGTGATAAGGGTTTTAATGTTGAGTTCTAAGAACTTATGTTTTGTGAAAGATGATACATCGCGAAAGTTTTACTAACTGGTACAAGAAAAGGGAATGTGTATCTTGGTCGATTGAGTTCAACTCCTAAAGATACATGTTTGGTTGCTAAAAGTTCCAGATACCGTTGATTGGTTATGGCATAAAAGAATGAATCACCTAAATTTCAAAACCCCGAACAAGCTTGCAAGATTAGCTCTTGTAAGAGGGTTGCCTAATAAAGTGTTCAAGATGGAACATATTTGTGATGCGTGCGAAAAGGAAAACAAATAAGAGCATCATTTAAAAGCAAAGTTGATGTTTCTACCGGTGAGAATCACTTGATTCGCATATGGATCTTTTTGGTCCTATAACACCAGAAGCACTAATGGCGGGGAAATACACATTGGTAGTAGTTGATGACTACTCAAAGATATACTTGGGTCATATTCTTACCTTTAAGAAAGAGACTCGGATAAAGTTGCCGAGAATTGAAAAGGCTCAAGATTGAGAAAAATCGAGTGTGGTCAAAATCGGATCGACAACGGGGAACCGAATTTATAAATCATATCATATCGATTATTGTCAAACAAATGGAATTTCACATGAAACATCGGTTGCAAGGACCCCTCAACAAAATGGTGTTCTTTGAAAGAAGGAGCAGGACTCGACGAAAGAAGGCAGAAGGACAATGATACCGGTCGATATTCCTAAAAGGTTTTTGAAATTTGCTAACATCAACCTTTGATGCTACTCGAGCAGGATCCATCTTGACCAAGAGTCAAGGCAAAACACCTTATGAGCTTTGGAATGAAAGGAAGCCTCTTGTTTCTTTCTTTTCGTGTGTTTGGTTGCAAGTGTTTCATACACAATAATGGTAAAGATCAGTTTGAAAACATTTGATAGTAAAAGCTAATGAAGGAATACTCTTAGGATATTCTCAAGTCAAGAAAACTTTCGAGTTTACTGTTGTAGGACTATTATTGTGGAGGAAACACCTCATGTTATTTTGATGAATCTACTTGTGTTTAAGAAGAAAAGCGAACATGATGCAGATGAACCGACTAAGAGGATCACCAGATTAAGCACAAAATGTAAAGATAAATCATCCTCGAATTTGAAAAAAAGAAGTGATCCACATCCTATGATTGGAGTGACGAGACTCGACATAAAGAAGTTCGGGATGGAACTCGAGATGGTGAGACTTAGGAAAACCAACACTCCAAAGGTGACAATACGAGCGAGACACCGATTCGGACTTCGGTATGTGATGCCAATGAAGATGGGTCACGGTGGAGGCAAATTCGAATCTATCAACCAAAGGGGGAACAAATGTCTCGACAATGTTAGAATAGAATTTCCACGAGGAAGATGATTCCCTTTCTCCTTTTCTCATTGTTCCCGAGTTTCTTGAATTAATCGAACCTAACATTTCAAATGTTGAGGATACTACTAAAGGGGGAACATCAAGAAGGAAATGGTTAGATAGTCATCCCTACAAGTCGATTGTGGGTGATCTAATCAAGGTGTTAAAACAAGAAGGTTCCATGGTGAGAGTGCACTATTCGCACGTTTCTATCGGAGAAAGAGCCTCTTGAGATTGGTGAAGCTCTACAAGATTCTCATTGGATTCTCTTTATGCAAAAGATGAAATTTGAATCAATTCTCGAGGAATGAAATATGGGAGCTAGTAGATAGACCTGAAAGGCACAATGTCATTGGAACCAAGTGGGTTTTTCAAGAATAAAAGAGATGAAAACAACAACATTTAAGAAACAAGGCAAAGGCTAGTTGCTGACAAGTTATTCCCAAGAAGAAGGCTTAGATTATGATGAAACCTTTGCTTTTGTTGTAAGGTAGAAGCCATCATATTGTTTCTTGCATATCTTTGCGCCCATGAAGTTCACGATCTATCAAATGGATGTGAAAAGTGCATTTTTAATGGTGTGCTTAAAAGAAGAGGTTTATGTGGAACAACCTCCGGCTTCAAACAGAATGACCAAGTTTTGTGCTCGTGTTTTTTTTGTATGGTCTCAAGCAAGCACCAGGAGCATGGTATGATACTCTTTCTCGATTTCTTCTTGACCATGGTTTTGTCAAAGGGATATTGATAGAACTCTATTCGGGATAGAAGATGGGGAAGATATCTTCTTCGTTCGGGAGATATGTTGATGACATCATTTTTGGATCTCAAAACCATCGCCAGTGAAAAAGTTTTCAACACGATGAAAGGCAAGTTTGAGATG
This sequence comes from Stenogyne calaminthoides, assembly GCA_037126765.1. Lineage (NCBI taxonomy): Eukaryota > Viridiplantae > Streptophyta > Magnoliopsida > Lamiales > Lamiaceae > Stenogyne > Stenogyne calaminthoides. Next base: position 12,215,328 of record JBBCBC010000029.1, read on the forward strand.
TCAATGATGGGGAGATGAATTTCTTTCTAGGTCTTCAAGTGAAACAATCAAAGGAAGGAATATTCATCAACTAGGCAAAGCTGTACCTCACAGATCCGATTGCCAAATATGGTGTCTGAGATTGCAATGCGATTAGGATTCCCATGAATACTAACTACAAGATGGATCGATTCGAAGGCAAATCAAGTAGTCATCTTGATTATAGAGGGAATCATTGGATCATTGCTCTATCTCATGACAAGTAGGGCGGATATAACATTTCTTTGTTGGGATATGCAAGATACCAAGCTAATCCTAAGGCTAGTCACATGGAGGTCGCGAAAAAGACTTCAAGTATCTTAAGGCAAATGAATAGAGGATTATGGTATCGGTGATGATAACCTCGAATTAATTGGTTACTCGGGGATCGATTATGGAGGATTTGCGAAATTGACAGAAGTCCACTCTGAGGAACTTATCAATTTCTCAGAAATGTCGATATCTTGTTTTCAAGAAAAATGCACCTCAATAGCAACCAAGATTACTCGAAGTGAATACATAGGGTCGCAGGAAGTCTGACGTGTGCTTGCATTCTTCGCCGAACCAACAATTAATGGATTATAAAGTTGTAGCCAATGAAGTACCAATATTTTATGACAATAATAAGTGCCATTCTTTATTTCACAAAAATCCAAAGATGTGCACACGGATGCAAGCATGTGGATATCGGACATCACTTCATCGAGAGATCATGTCGAGAAAAGGACTTAAGGATGGAGAAAAATTCATATTGATAATAGAAATGATATCTTGACTAAAACCTTTCGTCGAATCAAGATTTCGTGAACTTTGGGTTGAATTAGGGATGTTAGATCCGGGTGTATAGAGTAAAATCTAAAAAAAAATTGAAGGTTTTAGGATGCATGAAGTTTTTCTCGAATTTCACCGAGAAGCTCAGGATAAAATGGAAATCTTGAATCGAGTCCGTGGAAACTCAGTTCTTGAAGGTGGATTCAAGTTAGCATATTGAATCCATTCATTACTTTTCAAAAGATCATAACGACATTTTATCAAGGTCGAAGATCAAAGAAGGTGATAGAGAGAAATTAGTCCAAGAAGTAATGACTCATGCAACTCATTTATTGCTTAAACGGCTCAAGAATCATTTGCGAATAAATACAAAACACCTAAGGAATGTTTTTTAGGGATCGTTTTGAAATTCGAAGAAGGTCAGTCACCATTTAATGCTCGTTACATTTCTTGACCAATAAGGATAATTTGGCGGCTTACTTTTGGAGATCGTCGTTAGATATACGATTAATGGGAGATTAATCTCAACCGCTACTTTTCACCTAACCAACGCGATTCCCCAATGATCTCAAGCTATATATACCCCAATAAGCCATTCAAGCCAAAATTTTATCAAACCCGGTGTTCCCAAATCCTCCTCCGCAAATAAAAATCCCTTTACCCGTAAAAATCCTAAACCCTAAAATCTTCATTTCTTCAATCAATCTCTAAAATGGGCCCCAACCTTGTTTGAGAGATTAGCCTAAACCAACAAGCCTTGGCACGAGTTCGTTGTCTCACTCGATAGCACAACCAACTCAAAGCCGAAAAGAGGAGGCTCGTGATATGATACTGACGGGCTAAACTCACCCATCTACGTCGTAAGTTAAAATCGGATCAAGAGTATGCAAAAAGAGGTAATCTAATTCATCGTAATTTGAGGATAGATGAAGAGGATGGTATGCATTCTAAGATTCTTCAGATCACATTTAGATGATCGTCCCAAATACATCGATTTTGAAAGGGAATTATATATTATTCCAAGAATTTAAATGATGTTTTTTGAGCTCAGGATAAAGGAGAGAGGATCTGTATGTATATGTTGGGTAGAAGCGGGAGTTTTTAGATGGGATTTTTGAGAATCTTGTGGAAATTGAGGCTACATGCTTTGCATAAGAGGCACTTGAAGCCCACAATATCGAAGTTTTGATGGATATTGTGAGCAAGAGCATCATGAGCCCGGGAGGAGTTTTGAGCGATCAAGACCGAAGCTCAGATTGATGCGGCGATAGAGCCTCCACCCACCACCTCGACTTCAACTGGCTCAAATTTTTGATTCAAATGGTGATGAAAGCAAGCCAAAAGTCTTCAAGAAGGTTGGCCGGGTGATCCGCGATTAAAGCAAGATCCGACCATGCAACCAAAATAGCTTTATATTTTGGAGATGTGCGAAGAGAGGAGGAGGATATCTTTGCAGTCGACCCCCATTCCCTAAGTCAAGTGTGCTATTCAACCCATTCTTTGTGAAAAGGTGCCATCGGAGGAAGAAGGAAAGAAAAGGCAGAATCACCCATTGCAACACGAAAAGGAGACCCAACAAGGTTGTGGGGGAAGGCTTTGTTGGAGACAAAGAAGGAGGAGGGTGAGAAGTTGAAGATGCGTAAAACCCTCGCCTCCCAAGCCGCCAGAAGATTGGTGGTTCTCACCGATGAAGATGATAAAGGATTCTCGAAGAGATTCAACCCGAGGGCCAAACTGGGCCAGAGTTCGCCATTGCAAGTTTTGTGGCTCAGTTATCTCTAAGGCACAAGAACAGATCGAGGAGAGCAGTCTTCTCTCGAGGTGCTTGAGACATCGCCACTTCATAAAAAAGCCCCTCGTGAAATTTTCAAAGGAACTCAGCTCCCCGTGAGATTCCTACCAAAGGGTTCTACTTTGCCAAATAGGAAGAGCCAACTCGAGTCAATCGAGGATAGTGCCGCCCAGTTCAAAGCCGTAACCTACTCGATGCAAATCGAGGACTGATCGCGACAACCTTCGACGGGCCGAGACTCAGAGAGCGTAATTTGACGTTGCTCTCGAAGTGATTCATCGCTTGATCCCTCGGATGCTTCAACCGAACAGGAGAGCCCGAGATGATGAAGGGCGTAGGTCAAGAAGGCGAGGTGGAGGAGCAAGGGGGAACGGTTCATTCTGACCGCTACTCCCGAGTCAAATTTCATACCTCGATCCGCAAGATGTCTCCTTCAAAGTTAAGGTCAATTGCGGTTCATCCTCAATGGGACTCTTCCCGAGATGCTTGATATTATTTGCATTGAGAGGGGAAGGCCGGTGGAATGAGGAGATGCACCTTCCTGGTGACTTCTCGGGGTTCATGAGGACAAAGCTCGGTGATGAAAACTCCGATTTTGATGAGTGGTTAGGAGGAAGATACCGAGGAGAGTTACTGAAGTTGGTGCCTAGCGGCGGAGACAAATCTCAAGATGGAGACGAGGACCAACAGTGAGATGCCGGAGAGGATGGGTCCTCGATGGAAAAGGAAACTTGGTCTTCGATCAACTTTGAAATCGGGTCAACTTATCGAATCAAGACTTCTTAGTGAATTTTCGCACTATTAACAATTATGCCAAAGTTATGAAAAGTTCTATCTTTAATTCTCAATTGTCTCGATAAACAGACCGAGGCTCAATGGAGACCGAGTCGTGATGAAGTCAAGCTCAGATGATCAAATAAAGACAGAAGGTGCGTATGTTAGAGATGACCTCACCTCGATGGAGAAAACTGAGAAGGTTGAGCCAATGATGAACAAGATTGCTCAAATGGAAGAAACATTGGCCGCCCAAGCCTTTAAGATGGAAAAGTCTTAGTCACTTTCGTGAATCGTGTTTCTCCTAAAACACTCGACCCTTCGCCAGATTTGACCTCCACGAAGATAAGATAGTTCGAAGGGAGTAGCCATACGAGCTCAAGGTCAAATGAAATGTATACTGTGAGTCAAATCGTTTCTAGAGGTGAAATTCGAGAGAGGAATGAAGTGATGATTAAAACTAGTTGTCGAGAAATGAGCTCAAAGTGCTCACGCACCAAGATGATCGAGTTGTTTAAAGAAGCTCTCTCGCCAATTGCCCATTTATCTCAAGAATTTTTGTGGCTAAGAACCATCTCGGGAGGTTGGAAGACGAACAAGATTAGATAGCGAGGGAGAGGTTATTTCAGGTGAGCAAAGAACAATATCACATGGACACAAAGACTCTCCGACTTCTTCCAAATTACGGTGCAAGAAGGGAAAAGAAAGGTGAAGACTTCAGGAAATTATTGGCACGTATTTTTGAAGAAAAGGCTCGAGGAAGAGGAAATGTATAACCTATCCAAAGCCTTAAATGAAGTTGACTACTAACAAGATGAAGTTATTTCAGTGGAGGTTCTTATCTACACTCGAAGTTCCGGAGGAAACCATGCTTGAAGTTGCAAGAGAGAAGCCGAGTGTGTAGAGCTAAGGTTGGAACAAGCCAGTCTTCTTTGAATTGCCTATGAAGAGGAAAGCCTTGGGCATTGTTCAACCCGAGAGCAAGCCACAAGGCTTCTAAGCCAATCGAGAAAGCTAATTCCTCGGATGAAGATGAAGAAGAAAAAGTCTCAACCTCGTAAGAAAGTTCAACACAAGAGATGCTCAAGACACTCCGGATAGAACAAGCTAAGAAAGTTGTCAGTCCGGTCTCAAAGCGCTGCGTGATCGGAAAGAAGATAGACGTAAGAGGTAATGAAGAAAGTGAATTCAAGAAGTTTGAGGAAGCAAGAGGGAAAGGGACATCAAAAAGTAATCACCGTGGGCCACACGTTGACAAATGGATGCCTATCAAACTCAACAATAAGTGGGGAAGAGTTCAAGAGAACCTTTCCGGTTCTATTATGATGTGCTCAGGAGTGGAGAGGAAAGCTCGGTCGTAATGAAGCTGTTCATTGAATATCTCCTAACCTTCTATCCAAAATATCTCCCAAAGTTGGATGAACCTTATGATGAGAAGGAGAGGTACAAATAGTAGCCCCGGTCCATATTCCTACCCTCCTCCAAGACTTGGTAATGGCTTGGTGAATGAGAAGGTCATTACTCAAGAAATTGCTCAGTATGCTGGTTAGTTGGGTTTGACAGGAAACAGTCCGGATATCATTAAGGAGAGAAATGAACTGAAGAAGAGGTATTTCGGAATGTTCAACCCTGGAGGTGCCCAATGAAGTTGAAGAAGAAGCAAACTAAAAGCGTGAAGACCCAAGAGCCAAATCAAGATCAAGACTTCGTAAGATTCTCGTAATCTTTAAATTTTTGTCTTTTTGATTTTGTTGATAAGACTCATTGTAATCATAATGGTATACCAATCATCAATGAAAACTTTTATCATTTATGCTAAAAAGATAATATCTCATTATCTTATTTACATGTCTTTTACATTTGATATCTTTCAATGAATGTCTCCGAATTAAGCATTTTAAGTATTTGGTGATGAACTATTTAAGAAGTTTCATTCTTGAAGAAATTATTAACCATTGGGAGATTCTCTCAAAATTATTAAAGAGATTCCCGATTAGGAAATTGTTGGAGACAACCAATCTTGTAATAGATAAACAAAACCCCGAAAGTATAGGTTATATATTTGTAACAAGATAGGTTTGGCATCATCAAAAAAAGGGGGAAATTGTTGGGAGATGAATTTAATAAAAGATATATGATTTTGATTAAGATCCCAAAACCCCCAAGTATGACATGTTCGTAATGATCTTGATAGTTGAGTCGATTCAGTTTTAGAGTATTAGGATGTTATTCCGCAAAATGGTATAGTCACAGATATATAGATCGGGATAGTTTTAAAGACTCAAGAACTCAAGATGTTTCAAGAAACGGAAAGTTTGAAGATGAAAAAAGTTTCGGAAGACTCAAAGAAGAAACCGAGAATCAAGACTCAACGAGAAACCGAGAATCTGAAGACTAATGTGAAATCGAGATATCAAGACTTCAAGATGATAATCGAAAATCAAGACTCAAAGATTTAAGACTCAAGATATCACCAAAAGATAACTATAAAGACTTCGTAAGAGTACCAAGACTCGGGAAGACTCTAAAGACGCAAAGATCAAGATCGAGAATCGGAAGATCAAGAATATCAAGGCACAAGAATTATGAAGACTCAAAGAATGTAATTAATGCTCAAGATAAAACCCGAATGTTCGAGAGGCAATCAATATATCTATTCAAGGATGCAATACCGGTAAGATCGTGATTCCTTAGATAATGGATATTTGCCAAGACATTCAAATGCGCATAAAAGGAACTAAGTCGGGTAAAGCGTTAAGGTTATATCAAACTCGTAGTTTGTAAATCAAAAGAGTCGATTGAAGGTGTCTACCTTTAACCGGAGACAAAAGTCAAAAAAGAGGAAGACAAAGATCGCACCATATCGACATCGATAAAGGAAAGTCAACAAAAAAGATGTCGATGTACAAAAAGTTCTGCATCGCAAAAGTGAAGATCAAGCTACATGAAAGGCTATTGCCTAAAAAACGTGTTAGGGAGTTTCAAACTCTAAATATAGCCGTTCCTCACACACCATAAGAGGAAACTATAAGCTATCTCTCCAACGGATAGTTTTCAAGAGTGACCTTGGTGTATGCCTATAAACATCTTTGGTGACCTCTACATTGTAAGGTTACGGAAATTTATACTGTAACTCAAGAGCTCAAACTTATTATCGCAAGTTGAAGCACTCAAAAACTTAGAATTTCCCAAAAGTGCTTTTTATATATTGAAGCAGAGCTCACTAAACTAAGCCTTAGCTTGATAAGACATATCCAAGCTTAGTCGCAGATATCCTAACCCTTTACATTGTACTTTATTGTAAAGGATATCTCATCCTAGTTGGAAACAACCGGTAGAAACCCCAAACCCTGAGAGAAGGTAGTTGGAGTGTGTTTGTTGGTGAGAAGAGTTGTAAAGAGTTAAAAAACGGCGGAGATAGTCGGAAAAACTCTAGAGGAGAGTTAGTAAGCCATGAGAGCCCCAAAGCTTGTTTGTGTTTGAGTTGGTAAACTACGGGAGGTAGTAAAAACTCAAGGTCGGGTTGAGTAAGTAAGCTCGTGGGTAGTCCCGAGCTCGGGAAGCGAGGAGTTGAGTAGAAGTAAACTCTGTGAGTGGTCGAGCTGTGAAGTGATTAGTAGATTTCTGGGGATCGGAGAGTGGGCGTAGGAGCTTGAGCCTCACAGACACTTGCAAATTCTTTGTGTTGTGCGCGCTATACTGTCTTAGCTGTGCATTGACTGAATTTGAAAGCATATACTTTTCCTTTGATGTTGATTGGAACCAATCACGCTAAGATTGCATGCGGCGAATCACGGCCCCATCCTTATTCCGTTGAGAAAGGTTTTCGTGAAAACCGTGATATAATAAAGGGCGACCATTCCTTTGCTCTGAGTATTTGAAACAGAATGATTCTGGCTGAGCTACTCTTCCGAGGTTCGATAAGTTATTCTCGATCCAAGAAACTCGGGATCTCCGGTATACTCGAGGACTCAATTGGGATTATAAAGGTCTCAAATATTTCGGGATCAACATCGTTGAAGACTTTGACTCGAGTGATTTGTGCTTCTCGGGACCTAATCTTGATTATCTCGAAAAGTGACCTCAGTAAAAAAAAGTTTAAGAAACCTAACAAGTGTATTCCCCCATACACATGTAAGACTCGTTTGCACGGGACCAACATAACGCTTTTTAACAAATTTATTAAAAAATTAAATTCACACAAAATCAAAAAAAAATCTACAAATAATATTTGAAATTCTCTCTCTTAATTTAAATAGAATTTTTTATTTATAGGTAGTTAAGATCAAATCCAACATCACTATTTCCATACGCTCAACTCGTTAACACGGAATGTTAATAATTGGGGTGAGTATGCAAGCACACTCGATGGGAATAAATTATTGA